>CM030359.1:269191206-269678706 GCA_017893485.1 Hemerocallis citrina
AATAGTGGGGGTATATGCTAAATTCCCCATTTTGAATCGGGCATTTGCTAAAATATCCAAAATATCATTTTTTAAAATAGTGGGGGTATATGGTAATTTCACATTCTAATTGAGGGCATTTGCTAAAATACATTTTTTTCGTGGGTATTTGGGTCATTTTACATATCACGTATAACGTACGTGAGTTCACTTAACGAAAATTTTAACGGTTTGTCAAAACTGGGGGTATTTCTTAATTTTTTAAAATAGTGAGGGTATATATTAGTTTTTACATTTTTAAATGGGGACATTTGCTAAATTATCCCAATTAAAAAAGAAAGATAGATAGATACTACTCAAATAGATACAGAAATAAAAGGGCCTAGATTTTGGGGCCCATTCTAGATCCAACTAACAATTGTCCATCAACCATAAATCACCTTCTAAAATGAACATGAATTGGGCCCTATTATTAGCACGTTCTCTAGCCCTAGAAGCTCGGACATGGCACGTGCTTCACCATGTGTCAAGCTGTATCTATGATCCATGATGACGCATGATCACGATGAAACTATTTAAGCTACTGGAGCATCTCCACCCACCTTTCAAATGGAACGTCATTTTCTTATTCTACAACTCAAATGAGAAATATCCTCCACACCCATCTTTCAAATGAGTTGCCAAATTTGATAAATGTCATTTTCTTTCTCAAATTTGATGGCAATAGTCATATGTAACTATACCAATTCTCTTCTCTTTTTCCAACAAATTTGCATATATATAAACACTAATAATCTACACGTGCAATGCACGTCTTTATAAATAAATATTTATTTTAAAAAAAATCAATGTTATCTGGCATCGAACCTAAGACCTCTTTTATATTAATTATGCATGTGCATTGCACGTGTTTGTTTGATTATAAATAGAGTTTGTTTAGTGACAAATTCTCCCATTAAAATAGTAGAGATATATATATGGTTTCTTCCATTGCAAACGGGTCAATTTGCACAGACCCGTTGCAAACTCTGATATGAGCCATTGGTTCGAGTTGATCAAGATCCAATCGCTCAGATCTAACCCGCCAAAATTCCTCCCGCTCCCACTCCCTCTCTCAATTAAGTGGTGAGGGGTATAATGGGTATTTCAGGCTATTATACCCCTTCACCAATTCTATCCTACTTTGTGTGTGTGTGTGTGTGTGTGTGGCCGACGCCAAAACTCAACACCCCCGACCTCCGTCGCGCCTCCTCCGACTCCCGACCTACCCGCGAAGCCAAAACCCAACAAGGTCACGCCAAAACTCAACACCCCCGACCTTCGTCGCGCCTCCTCCGACTCCCGACCTACCCGCGAAGCCAAAACCCAACACCCCCGACCTCCGTCGCGCCTCCTCCAACTCCCAACCTACCCGCGACCACCTCTCTCACACACTCTCTCAGTCCTCCCCCACTCTATCTCTTATTCCCACTCCCGAACAAAACCTGAACCCCGAAAACCCAACCCCCAAACCTTTGGCCAAACATCCAGCGCCCCATCCTCCTCATCCCTGACCGGCAACACCTCTCTCTCTCTCTCTCACTCTCCCTAATCTCTCTCGCTCTCTCTCTCTCTCAGTCCTCCCCCACTTTATCTCTTATTCCCACTCCCGAACAAAACCTGAACCCCGAAAACCCAACCCCTAAACCTTTGGCCAGACATCCAGCGCCCCATTCTCCTCATCCCTGACCGGCAACACCTCTCTCTCTCTCTCACTTTCCCTAATCTCTCTCTCTCTCTCTCTCTCTCTCTCTCTCGTTGTCGAACCCACTGAAACCCCTCCTCCTCCAATATTCAAAAGATAACCGGGAACTCGAAACCCTAATTTGCCGATTAAATTCGAACACATCGTCGACAACACATACGCCGTACAAATCTCCATTGTGCAAGGTAATTACTAAATCCTAGCTTCGTAGTTCTATATATGTAGATTTTTATATTTTTTAATTACTTTCATTTATTATATGTGATGTGTAATATAGATGTCGTAGTTTGTATCTAGTTTTATGATGATTGTAGATGGTAGAATTGTATAGTAGTAGTTGTTGTTTGCTCAAATTGTAAATGTACTCGTAGTTTTTATTGTTCGATATTAGTAAAACCACACAAACTGTCAAAAAATATTTCGAAACTTTGCGAATAGGTCAGATTTACCACACGCAAGCTAACCCAACTTCTAGAGTTGAGTTTCGACTCACGGTTTGTAAGATACGATAGTGTATTGCTTTTTCTCAAGAAAAACAGTAATAAAGTGATACACGGTCGTATCTCACAAACCATGAGTCAAAGCTCAATTCTATAACTTGTGGTAGCTTTTGTGTAGTTAATTTGACATAATTCTAAAGTGTTGGAATTTTTTGTTGCTGTTTGTGCATTTTCAAGAGTATCAAAACAACAACAACTAAAATAAATCCTATTTTGGATATTTTGAGTACGAATATGTGAGAAAGCGGTGCCAACGACATCCAAAAATTACGAAACTTTGCGAGTAGGTCCGATTCACAACACACAAGTTAACGCAACTTTTAGAAGTGAGTTTCGATTCACGGTTTGTGGGATACGGTCATGTATCGCTTTATTTTGCCTTTTCTTGACATATAGTAATACATTGCCTATGTTGCAAACCGTGAGTCGAAACTCATGTCTAGAAGTCGCATTAGCTTGTGTGTGGTGATGGAATTTTTGGTTGCTGTTTCAGAATCTGACCAAATAAAATATCCAAAATATGGGTTATTTTAGTTGTTGTTTTGATACGCTTGAAAACCACACAAACAACATCCTAAAATTACAAAACTTTGAAAGGAGATCCGATTCACAACACACAAGCTAACGCAACTTATAGAAGTGAGCTTCGACTCACGATTTGTGAGATACGGCCATGTATCGCTTTTGCTTTTTCTTGACATAAAGTAATACATTGCCGTATCTTCCAAATTGTGAGTCGAAACCCACTTCTAGAAGTTGCATTAACTTTGTATGGTGAATCCGACCAACTCGCAAAGTTTCAAAATTTTTTGTTGCCGTTTGTGGGGTTTTCAAGCGTATCTCAAACGGCAACAACTTCAATTTATTGGTGTCGTTTGAGATACGTGAGAAAACCGCACAAACGGTAACAAAAAAATTCTGAAACTTTGCGAGTTGGTCAGATTCACCACACACATGCCAACACAACTTCTAGAAGTGGGTTTCGACTAACGGTTTGCGAGATACAACAGTGTATCGATTTCAATCACGAAAAACCAAATAAAAGTGATATACGGTCGTATCTCGCAAACATTGGTTCGAAACCCACTTCAAAAAGTTGTGTTAGTTTGTGTGGAGAATCCGAGGAACTCGCAAAGTTTTGAAATTTTTAGTTGCCTTTTGTACTGTGTTTGCACGTTTCACAAACAACAACCACTATAATTTATAAGTGTTTTGAGTACGAAAATGTAGAAAACCCACAAACGATCACAAAAATATACGAAACTTTGTAGGTTGATCGGATTCACCACACACAAACTAACACAACTTCTAGTAGGGAGTTTTGACTCATGGTTTGTGAAATACGGCTGCATATCGCTTGATTTTGGTTTTTTTTTAAAAATAAAGCGATATATTGTCGTATCTCGCAAACCATGAGTCGAAACTCTACAAGTTGCATTAGGTTTTGTGTGGGGAATCTGAACTACTCACAAAGTTTCAAAATTTTTGGTTGCCGTTTGTGTATCTTGTTTTGTATCTATATATATGAATAATGTAATTCAGTCTATATGATTTGTGTATTGATAACTTTTGTTTTATTTTTTATGTTAGATTTGGACAATGATAAAGAAAATTTTGTTGCCGACAATAATTTTGTGTGTGCACAAGGAAGTATGAATCTAGGCTGCAAGTTGATGAGCACCTCAAACCGAAGATAGGTATGAAGTTCATACTTTATATGAAGCAGAGAAATTTTATACGTCATATGCTAGATGTGCGAGTTTCACAATGCGTAAGGGCGGAAATAAATATCAGGAAACCGAGGTAGTTGATAAGTTATATTTATGTAATAAAGTCGGGGAGTCATCGAGTCAGCCTATTGAGGCTAAACGGGGAACTACTTCTACTATGGGTGCAAAGCTTTCGTTCTTGTAAGACTAAACAAAGAAAGTAATACATGAGTTTGTTATTCTTTTCATGAACCACACAATTACGAATTTACTTCACCCAGTAGAAGACATATGTTGCCCCGAAATCGTAGTGTGTCGAAAGCCCGATAAAAGAATAATGGATCAACTTACCCAAGCTAACATCCCTACGTGCAAACAAATGCTTTTTTTCGAAAGTGTAAGTGGAGGTCATGATAAAATAGGATTCACCGAAATCGATGCTAGAAATCTAGAGAGAGGCTCGAGGGAAGCTATGAAAGGACACGACGGGCAAATACTCATTGAATTGTTTGAATCGCAAAACCATAAGGATCCTTTTTTTAATGATTACCAATTAGACCCCGAAGCCGATTGTCTCATTGTATTTGGGTGGATGGCACTGCTAGGATGAATTATGAAGAATTTGGGGATGTACTTTGCTTTGATACCACACGAAACACGAACCGATATGGAATATTATTTGTTCTATTTGTTGGAATCAACCATCATTGGCAATCAATGTTCTTAGGTTGTGGGTTCATTTCAAATGAGAATGCCTCTTCCTTTGTGTGATTCTTCAAAAAATGGTTAGGAGTAATGAAATGTGTTCGATCTGGCATCGTAAAGGACCAGGATCATGTGATCAGTGTTGTAGTGAAGCAAGTTTTCCCTGAGACTCGGCATAGGTATTGCATTTGGCATATTTTAGATAAGTTACTGCAAGAGGTGCGTATGTTGAATGATCTTGATGAGTTTACGGATGCTTTGAAGAGTATCATCTATAATGAAGAATATAAAAATGATTTCGAAGGGAAATGGAAATTATTGCTTTTGTAATACGAAGTTGAGAAAAACAAATGGTTGAACGATATATTTGAAATTCGTGAGAAATAGGCCGCCATTTATGTAAGAGAATCATTTTGGGCCGGCATGTTGAGTAGCCAATTGAGCGAGTCTCTACATTCTTCCTTGAAGCATCATACCCAGAAGAAGTATTATTTACATGAATTTGTCGTCATCTTCGATAGAATCTTACCAAGGCAAAGATATGATGAACTTAAAGAAAATCATTGTAATCGTGATAAGAGACCAAAATTGAAAACCTAATGGGCTGTGGAGGAACAAATGGCGCGAATCTACACATTACAGATTTTCTATAAATTCGAAGATGAAGTACATAAAAGCCTATCATTTAATGTGACTATTGCTGCCGATTTTGAAACACGGGATAGTGCACTTTTCCATGTGATACTTTGCGGAAATTCAGAAATGGGGAAGTTCATTCAATTTTGCAAACTCCATCAAATGGCTACTTGTGGTTATTTCTAGTTTGAATTCAGGCATTCCTTGTAAATATATTTTGGCGGTTCTTCGGTTCATCCATTACACTGCACTACCAATGCAATATATTACAAGAAGATGAACCCGGGATGTCATAAGAAGATACTATAAATCCGTTCATGATGGTACTAGCGACAATTTTGCTTCTCGCTATTGTGAATTGAGCCATCACTCAAAAACAGATTGTCAATCTTGATTTCTCTTCCGATGAAAGTTACAAATACATGCTCGACCACATGCTTAAGGGCATTGAATGTATTTCTCTTCTGCAACCCGGAATTAGCGGACATCCTGAAGGTAGTGCGCAACTCGAGAGTAGTGGACAACATGCTGAAGGCAGTGGGCATGCACAAAGAAAAGACATGGATATGTCTCATGTACCGATGGGGGACCCTCGATAGTGCATTATAAAGGGAAGGCCTAGCGGGAAGAGATTGAAGTCGATAAGAGAGCAACTTCACTAAAAACCTAGACGGTGCAATATATGAAGCATGCGGGGAACCGGACACGATTCAAGAAATTGTCCAAACATAGTTGCTAGGTAAGATATCTATTTATATTTAGAAAATATCGACTCACTCTGTAATACCCCAAATTTCTAAATAGTGCTTTTAAGATTAATAAATGAATTAAAATGATTATTTGTGATTTAATAAATATTTTTCTGAAATTTATCTTTTTACACGTGCAAAACACGTGCAAATATTTTTTTGGAAAGTTCAAAGTCAAAAATTATTTTGGGGAAACTCATTATTTATTATTAGATATTATTTGTGAATTTTTTGGATTTTTCTGATAATTATTTGACCTATTTGTAGATATTACAAAAAGATGGACTTTTGTGCAAAATTACCACTTAGAGTAAAAACTCCAGATTATTGGAATTTTGGGCTGGACATGATGCCTATTCAACTCAGAGGTAAAGATTTTACCTTTTGTTTTAATGAATTTGGGTTATTTTGCAAGTTTTGATAAAGAAGAGTTTTTTGCAAAATTGCCACTTAGAGGGGCAAAAGTGCAATTTCATTTTTCTGGATTTTCAAAACAGTGCCGGCCACTATTAGGGTATTTGTTTTTGTTTTTAAATCTCAATTAAGTTGGTTTTATTTAATTTCTAAGTATAAGGATCTATATATATATATATATATATATATATATATATATATATATATATATATATATATATATATATATATATATATATATATATATATATATATATATATATATTTATTTATTTATTTATTTATTTATTTATTTATTTTTTAAGAAAAGGTGGAGTCTGGCCACCCTGTTTCATTAATGAGCGATTAATAAAACAAACTCAGAGTACTGAGCTCACTATATGTAAAGATATATTTAAAAGAGGTATTTTACAAATCTATTCAAAACCCTAATTTCTTGGAATCCCGGCCTATTTAAAGTGGGGTGCAGCCGTCTCTTTGCTGCACAACACAAGGGATTTCTTATTATTATTTTCTTGGAGTTTCAAAGCGAGGATCTTGGTTTTCTTGCGATAAGAAGGATTTTCTTATTCTTTTTATTTTTCTTCCTTTGATTCTTCAATAAGGTGAGTGACATATGTTTATTTTCTTATTGTTCTAAGCTTGTTGTATGTGATGATTTAACTATTAGAAAGCATGTTAGATGATGGTATATAGACATAATGAATTTTGGTGAGTAGATGAATTAAAAATTGAATTTTTTCTTGAAACTATACTATTGATGAATAAAATCCTAAATTGATGACTTGAGATTGTTAAAGAACTTAATAGAAATCTTGGGTGTGCTATTGTGCATTATAATCTTGCTTATTTGTTTGCATAAGATGAGTTGTATGTTGATTAATGCATAAAAATGATTAAAACTTGACCTTACTGTGTATATAAGCATAGACTATGTTCATGATGTTTTGATGAATGAAATCTGATTCTTTACATGTTATATTTGCACATACCCATGGATAAATTAATCTAATTAGTAGTAGATGTGTATAAGATGAGGTAGAAGGATTTTTGGATCTAAAGAAATCAAGTTTTGATGTGTTGAAGAGGGGTTGTTTTCGGTTCTGACTATGTTCAGCCGAAAAGTGGATTTTGTGGGTTTTTGAAGTTTTTGATTGATTCTTGAGCTATCTTGGTGTTGAGATTAAATTAAACCTTACAGCACCCCTATATACTAATTCTTGATTCATAAACACTTATATATAGATATACATACACATGTGCACATAGACCTTATGTTTCTGTTTTTGATGAGTGGCCGGAACTCATTTTGATGTTCTTTATAAAGTTTTCAATTGGGAAATTGATTTGTTTTAGTACTGAGTTTGATTTGAACATTATACTACTTTTAATTGATGAAATCTTGATGCTTTGATGATGCTTAACTTTCCTACACACACACACACACACACACACACACACACACATATGTAGGGAAAAATGGGTATGAACAACTTGCTCATTCAGTAAATAAGCAATTGGTGATGTGGCATACATGCGAATGGAAAAGCCTTAAAAGAGTTAGTTGTCCAATGTATCATATGCATGCCACATAATCAATTGCTCATTTACTAAATGAGCAAGTTTCTCATATCCCTTTTACCCATATATATATATATATATATATATATATATATATATATATATATAGACACACACACACACACACACACACACACACACACACACACATATACACATGAATATATCCAACATACATACATACACACACACACACACATATATATATATATATATATATATATATATATATATATATATATATATATATATATATATATATATATATATATATATATATATATATATATATATATATATATATATATATATATATATATATATTGCTATTTGAAGAATTTTTTGTGAAAAATTACTCTTTTGAGATCTTGATATGTTTTTGATGTGTTTTAATAACTCCTATATGTTATACAAGATATGTTTGATCATCTCAGGAAATTAAATTTTGATATTACGAAGTTTTAATCGAGTATCATATCAAAATATGCACAAAGAGCCTAATCGACTGTATAGCAGGTCACGGTCAATCGCGTGGTCGACCGTCACACTGCTATATTGAGGATTTTCAATTGCCAGTCGACTGCACTTCTTGAGCAGTCGACCGTTAGTTTCTCTTTTTGGGCTGTTTTGATTGAACTTTCTTCGTTTCATTTAAATGATTATTTCTCGATATTTTGGATTATTACGCTACTGTTTTAGATGGTATTTTTACTATAAATTACAATATTTTTATAGAGTAATATTTTATTTATGATAGATTTTTAAATGTGTTTTTATGACTTTATTAAGCGAACTATATGTGTTTTCAACGAATTGATGGTTTTGGTGATATTCTACGACTTCAAAATGTGGTTTTCTATTATTTAATGGATTTAATATTTTATTTGAATTCTGGAATTTTATGAGTACATTTTATGAATTTGAATTTTGTTGATTTAAAAGGTTTTCTTATTATAAACTTTTTTATGATGGATTTGTGAGTTTTATTGGAAGTTTTGGTGTTGATTTTCGTTTTGTGAATCCTAGGAGTTGAGTGGGAGTCCTGAACCGGCAGATGAGATTTTGTGGATTTTGACCAGTTTGGGTCATTGGGGTTGTTTTGTGGTATTAAGTCCGGCAGGATAGACTAACTCTAGAAAGGAGAATTGTGTCTTTAATAAACAACCAACTTAAGGACAGACACTAGTGGAGGTGTTATGGAACTTAGGAAACGTAAGTATATGCTCTTGGTTTAGGTCCAACGAATGCGTTCCAAGACTTGTGTGTTGTTCTGTCTGGAGAGGGCATTTGTATGTTCGAGTGTCGAGGATATACAGGCCTATTCACGGAGCATGCAGGGTGCATTTGGATGTTGAGGGTCGGCGGGCCTATTCACGAGATGTACCTGGTGTATCTACACGTCGAGGGCCTCACAAGCCTATTCGTGGGGTATACGGCAGGGAGGTGATTCTCTGATTTTGAGCTATTCTTACATGATGCTTGCGCGTCGAGGGTTGTGATGCCTATTCGCGGAGTAATCTGGATCTTGTTTCCATCACCGTAGTAGGATTAGTTGCATAACGAGGGATTTAACCATATAAAGTGGAGAACGATAAGGGCTTGCACCGGACCTATGTATTGTGGGATGCATAGAATTCGATAAGTATGCATTAGAGAGTCAGTATATAGTATTGATATTTTCTTGACTTGGTTTTACGCATGTTGTTTTCTGTTTTTCCTACACTTAACACTTAGTCTAGTTTCACTTGATGTTTTCATGTTTTATTTATTGTTATTTTCCTTTGTTATTATTGTTGATATATGTCAGTTATGACTTTATCCTTTATGCTTTATTTATTTTGTATTTTTTTTATGTCACTCACACCGTTATGACTGACTCCTGTAGTTTTGGGGGTTAAGGTTATCTGTAGCCTCATGTTCTACAGGTAGGTGCCTATAGCTTGGGATTTGGATGCATGAGATAGAATGATGTTATGGCTTATGTAAATTGTAAAAGAATGTGTTGTAAAGAATTTGTAATTCAAGGTGTTTGTTTTCCGTTGTGCTTTGTAAAGGATTAATGTAATAAAAGTTGAAAATTTTTCTCTGTGTTTTGGCTATATTTACTATTACCATTGAGGTTGATGCTGGGAATTATGTCACATATTTCTGAGATATCATATTGAAAATTCGGAGTACTACAGAGGTTGGTATCAGAGCATGCTTCAATAGTAATAATAAACATGGTATAAAAATAAACGTAGGTGTGGACATTAGAGTGTGAGTATCACATAGAGTTAGAACATGATATTTTGGTTTGGGGTATGGATTATGTTTTTCCATAAGGTATTGATGTGGACATGAATTGTATTGTGATGCTCTAACTTTACTCTCATTTTGTAGTATTCAGTAGAATGGCAGGACCCAGGACTAGGAATGGTGGTAATGGTGATGGGGTTGAAGGTTTCCATTGGGCAGGGCTTGATCTTGAGACTGAGATTGCCAGGGTGTATCAGACCTTGAACACATTCATGACAGCTAACATGGCATAGAATCAGAATCAGAATCAGAATCAAGGGGCTGGACCGGTATTTGTTAACACTGATCCGATCAAGCAGGTTGAGTCCTTTAAGCGGATGAAGCTGCCTGTGTTTGAGGGGCAGTCTGATCCAAATGAGGCTGATGATTGGATTAGACAGGTGGAGATGATCTTTGAAATTCTGGAAATCCCAGTTGTCAATAAGGTGAAATTGGCTACGATGCAGTTAGAGAAGGATGTTGGCATTTGGTGGCAGTTAGTGAAGATGACTTTTGGGGATCAGCAAGTGTCTTAGGGGGTTTTTCTGGGTGAGTTCAGGGATCGTTTCTTTCCTCTGAATATTCAGGAGAAGAAGGCAACGGAATTCTTGAATCTGCAGTAAGGCAGTATGACAGTGCGCGAATATGAGATTAAGTTCGCTCAGCTATCAAGGTATGCACCGAAGTTGATTGTGGATGAAGAGAAGATGGCCAAGAAATTTGAGCAGGGCTTGAGGCCGAATTTGATGTCAATGATGATTCCATTGGGCATCAGAAGGTTTGATAAGCTGGTCAGGAGAGCAGCTATGACAGAAGAAGATATGCATCAGTTCCAGAAGAAGCAAGAGACTTGGAATAGGAACAAGAGGCCAGTAGTTAGTCAGGGTGAGAAGGAGTTCTTAGCGAAGCAGGGCAAGATTAGTAAGCCAATGCAGAAGGCACCCGCAATTCAAGGCGTGACTTGCTTCAACTGTGGAGAGGCAGGTCATTATCAAGCAGCATGCACCAAGCCTCGAAAGGCACAAATTTTTTATTAGTGTGATCATGAAAGGCATCTCAGACCAACTGTCCGCAGTTGAAGAAGGATGGTGCAGGTGGAGGCAATGTTCAGAGGCAGGGGCGAGTGTTCGCATTGACTGAGGAGGATGCGGGTAACTCAGAGGATGTGATCCGGGGTGTGCAAGAATTTTAAATTCATTCATTTATATATTAAGTAAAACTTTGGTTAAGAATAAATTGGAGATTTGAGTACCATTCTCCATGTAACTGAATTTGTTTTGGTTAATGGAATAAAAGAAAAAAAATTATTTGATACTGGTTCTTTGCATACATTTGTGTCACCCAATTTTTGCTTAAGTCTTAGATGTGGAACCTAAGTTGTTTCTAGGCAGAGCCCTGACGGTGGCAACACCATTAGGGGAAGAATTGATTGCTGATCGATATTACGAAGGATGTGATATCGAGATTGGTGGGTGATTATTTGGTATTGATGTCATTGATCTACAAGCTCGGGGTGTGGATGTGATTGTGGGCATTGATTGGATGGCAATATATGATGCCACAATTGAATACCAGAGGAAGAGGTGTTAGTGAAAGCATCAGGTGGTTCCGCTATCTAAGTTGATGATTTCAGATGAAGTCAGAAGCAGGTTGAGGAATTGGTGAATAAAGGGGTGTCATCAGGTTCTAAGTCAGAGGAAGAGCATTCTGTCCACTTGACAGAGGTGTTACAGAAGTTGTAGGAGCATAATTTGTATACCAAGCTATCAAAGTGTGAGTTTTGGAAGATCGATGTAGCTTTTCTTGATCATATCCTTTCTAAGGAGGGAGTGGTCACGGATCCTCAGAAGGTTGAAGCAGATGGTGTAAGGTCCGAAGTTAGATGCAGAGACTCAGAGGATATTGCAACAGGTTTCCGAAGGCAAGTTATCAGAGTTGCGCATCGGGAACTACGTGGGAGTCGGAGGATCGCATGCGGAAGGTCCTAAACTTTTTGTATAATTATGTTTCTTTTGTATGATTTTATTTCTTTTGTTAGATTACATTCTCTTGTGTGGTTGTATTCCTTGAACCATGTTTCCATCTATGAGATTTCATTTCCTTTAACTATATTGTTTGGTCCCTATTAGTAGTAGTTCTGAGGACAGAACTATTCTAAGGAGGGAGTGATGTAATACTCTAGATTTTTAAATAATTCTTTTAAGATTAATAAATGAATTAAAATGATTTTTTGTGATTTAATAAATATTTTTTTAAATTTTATCTTTATACACGTGCTAATTTTTCTTGGGAAGTTCAAAGTCAAAAATTATTTTCGAGAAACTCAATATTTATTATTAGATATTATTTGTGAATTTTTTGGATTTTTCTGATAATTATTTGAACTATTTACAAATATTACAAAAAGATGGACTTTTGTGCAAAATTACCACTTGGAGTAAAAACTCCAGATTTTTGGATTTTTGGGCTGGGCATGATTCCTAGTCAACTCAGAGGTAAAGAGTTTACCTTTTGTTTTAATGAATTTGGGTTATTTTGCAAGTTTTGATAAAGAATGGTCTTTTTGCAAAATTGCCACTTAGAATGTCAAAAATGCAATTTCATTTTTATGGGTTTTCAAAACAGTGCCGACCACTATTAGGGTACTTGTTTTTCTTTTAAATCTCAATTAAATTAGTTTTGTATATTTTCCAAGTATAAGGATCTATATATGTAAAGATATATTTAAAAGAGGTATATTACAAATCTATTCAAAACCCTAATTTCTTGGAATCCCAACCTATTTAAAGTGTGGTGCAGCCGTCTCTTTGCTGCACAACACACGAGATTTATTATTATTATTTTCTTGGAGTTTCAAAGCGAGGATCTTGGTTTTCTTGCGAAATGAAGGATTTTCTTATTCTCTTTATTTTTCTTCGGTTGATTCTCCAATAAGGTGAGTGACATATATTTATTTTCTTATTGTTCTAAGCTTGTTGTATGTGATGATTTATCTATTAAAAAGCATGTTAGATGATGGTATATAGATATAATGAATTTTGATGAGTAGATGAATTAAAAATTGAATCTTTTCTTGAAACTATACTATTGATGAATAAAACCCTAAATTGATGACTTGAGATTGTTAAAGAACCTAATAGAAATCTTGGGTGTGCTGTTGTGCATTATAATCTTGCTGATTTGTTTGCATAAGATGAGTTATTGATTATTGCATAAAAATGATTAAAACTTGACCTTATTGTGTATATAAGCATAGACTATGTTCATGATGTTTTGATGAATGAAACTTGATTCTTTACATGTTATATTTGCACATAACCATGGATAAATTAATGTAATTAGTTTTAGATGTGTATAAGATGAGGTAGAAGGATTTTTGGATCTAAAGAAATCAAGTTTTGATGTGTTGAAGAGGAGTTGTTTTCGGTTCTGACTGTTCAGCCGAAAAGTGGATTTTGTGGGTTTTTGAAGTTTTTGATTGATTCTTGAGCTATCTTGGTGCTGAGATTAAATTAAACCTTACACCCCCCCTATATACTAATTCTTGATGCTTAAACATATACCCTATATACTAATTCTTGATGCTTAAACACACACACACACACACACACACACACACACACACACACACACACACGTGCACACAGACCTTATGTTTCTGTTTTTGATGAGTGGCCAAAACTGATTTTGATGTTCTTTATAAAGTTTTCAATTGAGAAATTGAATTTGTTTTGGTAATGAGTTTGATTTGGATGTAATTGTATTTGCTTACTTGTGTATTGTTATTATTGTTGATGAGAAGGTGAATGTATTTTAAATGTTATTGTTGTTATTGTTGAAGATGAATGAGATGAGAATGTAGGGGTTGGATGAGAATGCTAAGCTGATGTAGTTGTTGTATTTCTGAAATTGCTTTGAAGTTGAAAATTTTTGTGCACATAATGTCGATATATGCAGATGTATGTTGTTGTGTGTTTGTGCTTTTATTTTTTTCACATAACCTAACCCGCTGTTGGAAACAAGAGACTTGATTTTTGGATGAAATTTTGTACAAATTCATCTTATACCTAACCTGTTATTGGCGATAACAGGTTAGGTTAAATAAACCCATTATTACAAATACCGTGTTTAGTGGAAGAATTCTAATAGAGATTTTGATTATTTTTTTAATATGAAAATTTGTACAGAGATTCAAATTTGCTGTGAAAATAATTCAACGTAACCTGTTATTGGAGATAACGGGTGAAGTTCACTCGAGGTTTCCAATAATGGGTTACGCTGAATTTATTTCATAGAGAATTTGAATTTCAGGTGAACTTAGTCTGATGGCTCTGTGAAAATAATTCAACACAACCGGTTATTGGAGATAATGGGTACCTTAACTTAACCCGTTATCTCCAATAGTTTGTTATGCTGAATTATTTTAAGACCTAAACTTTTCATAGCCCCCTTCCCCCCCCCCCCCCCCCCCCCCCCCATTTTTTAAATTTCATGTTAAAAGGGGTGGGACGTTTATGTAGTAATGTGAATAGATTATTTTTTTGACATTTTTTATTTTCAAAATGTGATAACATCTCTTCGGAATGGGGTGAATACTTCTATTAAGATCATGTAAATCCTAAGTAAAAGCTCTGATAAAGAGAGCAAGAGTTTTTTTATTATAATTGATTTAGGGTTAGGGTTAGGGTTAGGGTAGTTATTGGAGGGTAGGGTTATTCTAAGAGACTGGGGGTGAAGTTTCTGTTGGAATTATTTCTTTGAAAGACTCCCCACAATTCGTAACTGTGAGTTCAGAAACTCCAACACCCATTATTCTTAACAGTGAGATAAAAAAAACCCTAAAAAACTAATTTTTTACACTATTCATAACCCCCCCCCCCCCCCCCCACACACACACACGCACGCACGCACGCACACAAAAATAAATGAAATTGAAATAAATAAATAAATAAATAGATTTTTCAACCTAAGTCACATTAAACATCATATTGAGAACTTTGTCCTCCACTTGATGACATAAAGAGTCACATAAAAATCCGATTGAGAACTTTAGATTCTAATAATTTCTTTTATTAAAGTAATGTTAGATTTTTTAATTGTAGACAATTTGTAAAAATAATGTTTTTTTTTTCATTTTAAAATTCGAAGAATGTGAAGCAGTAATAAATATTACATTTCATAATTATTTAAAATTATATATATATAAAATAATTAAAATGAATATATTGTTAGGTTCTAACCCTAACTATAACTCTAACCCTCTAACCCTACCCCTAGCTCAAAAGATATTTTTTAGGTTTTTTTTTAATTTTGAAAATGTGATGTGTAACTCCCGTGACTCATTATTGTATTTTTATTTGTATTTAATTAAATTCCTGGTTATTTTATTTTATTTCTAATTGTATTTATTTTCGTCCCTTTTGAATTGTGTGTTGTTCTTTCTCTCTTTATAATTCATTTTTGCTTTGATTCAGCCTTTATCTCTCAATTTGATTGATCTAGATAATTGTTATTTCCCTTGTATTTCTCTAACCTAATTCATGGCCTATTTGATTAATATTTGACTATTTCTCTCCTACTGGATACTACCCAGTAACCCAAACCCACTTTGACTCTATATAACCCTATCTAATCTCACCTTAACCCTAATTATCTAAACCATAATCCTATTCTCTCCTCTACTTCATCTGTCACCTCATCCCCTACCTCCCGACTGCCCTACCCCGCTACCCCCCTGCTCCTCCCCTGACGCCCTCAACAACCGATTCCCCACTCCCGATCCCCTCGCTCCGGTGCTTCCCGACCTCCCCTGTTCCCTGCCATGCGTCTCGCTCGAGCACCGCGAAACCCTGTGCCGCCTCACCGCTGACCCCGTCTTCACCTCCATCCCTGTGCCGCTGCCGTGCTCAAAAACCACAACCCTCGACCCTCCGTTGCTCCGCCGTCGTCCCCTTGTTATCGTCGCTGCGTGTTGTGGAGAACACATGCAGCACACATGCTGTCTTGCTGTTGTACGTGATGTCCCTTGTGCTCGTGTGGTTGTGTTCGTGTGTTGGGATCCGTTCCCGTTATTCTCTCATCATATTCGTCATCGTTATCAGGCAAGTAGCTTGTATGTTATTTGTTCTTTATACAAGTTAAATACCATAAGTAGTCTTGCATGCGTTTGTTGCCACTCTCATGATGAAGTCATATCTTGTCAGTTGATATGTTCCTTCATCTCTTAATCAGGACTGTTTCACAATAAGTTGTCACTGTTGCATGAAAAATAAATTAGTTTAGATGGACATCTTGATTGTATGCATGTTTGTGACACACCGTATGTTGTAGATAATTTTTACATGGATGCTTTGTTAGATGTACTATCTCATTATAGACTGTTAATACACGTGTCATGCTGATTTGAGTAACCTAGATACCATGCTTTGTATGATATCTTAAATTGTTTGATGAAATGCATGAAATAAGTTATGTTTTACTGCTGCCCTATTTTAGTACAGTAATTTCAACCCTGTTAACATCAGTAAAATAAATAAATTTGTGAATATGATTTGTAGGCTTTGTTTTCTAGTTTTCAGAACTTTTGACGGATCTGAATTCTAATTTTCGATGCATGAGTTATCGCTGTTTTACTGCAGTTGTATCGTAAATTCCAGATTCTGAATTATATGAGTTTTGTATGAATTATTATTTTAAAACTGATATTAAAAGTATAATTTGGACTCGATATTTTTCTAGGTATGTTTAATTATGACTAGGATCAACCCTAATTTTTGTAGAATTATTTAATGACTTTCATAACTCATTCTATGATTATGAAACCAATCACACAATTTCCAAACTGCATGCTGTTCAGTAAAGAATTATGTTTTCAACCTGATTCTAGTCATTTTTAATGAAAACTTTGTGAATATGAAATGTAGCCTGATTTGTATATTTTACTAACCTTTTGACGGATCTGGATTTCGAATTGTATTTTGTGAATTATCACTATTTTGGTACTTCTGTGTCTGAACTTTCAGATTTACAATTTTGCTGCGTCATTCTGTTTTCCGAATTATATTGACTATACTATCTGTAGTATAATTTCATGATATTTTATATGTTGAGACTAGATATGCTAGGAAATCTTCCAGATTTTTCTCCGATTTAATTATGATGTTTTAAAACCTTTTTCATGCTTACAAACAAGATTTTGCATATTCGGGCTGAGCATAAATTCTGTATTAAACGCTGTTTTAGACTCTGTTACTGTGGCTGATGTATGACTTGTATATATGCGCTGGATTCGTCAGAGAGTCTAGTTTTCATATTTTCTTATGGATCTAAATTTGCACTCCTGTAGTAACGGGGGTCTCAGTTTTGGTGTAGTAATGTCATGCTGTCTAGAACTGAAAGTTTTGTTGTTTCAACTGTTATAGGTTGTTTTTGTCACCCATTGTGTTCCCTATTCATCTTAGACTTGTTCCTTGTTCTTGCCATGTCTTTAGCCCAATTTGTGTTCGTTCACACCTGTTTAACAATAATGAAAAATAAATAAGCCGGGGTTTAAGGAAAAGATCTAGTAGTGGATAATATAGAAATGTGTATTCAGAAGGGGACTCATTTCTCCCAACTATTTACTGTGGTGCCAACTGTTTTTCTCTGGATGCATGGGGGCATGATCCATGACACCGTTACTTTTTGCTATTACTATTACTGTTATTGTTTGTCTGAATATACGACGCTATAGGTTTCACTACGAAATCTAAAAAAACGAAACTGTTTGAATGTAGCAACCATGTGGTAAAATTTGGGACGCATGAAGTGCTACCTAGTTAGTAATGAAAATTAGACATAAGAATAACTGTTCCACTGTCACATCCCATTACTGTTACTGTTATCCTCTACTGTTACTGTTACTGTCATCTTTACTGTTTACCTACTGTTTCCTATTATCTGTAGACTGTCACCTACTGTTGCTTTTCTCCATGTCAGTACTTCCTGTTTTTGTTTCATATTTCCCCTTTCCATTCCTACTTCTACTAATTGCGGCCCGTAACTTGCAACTAATGGGCATCATGTTTTCATGTCTTCCTATTTTCTTGTAATTATTATATGAGCAGGTTTTGGTGATCATTTGCCTACTGGAGTTGGTGAGCAAAAGTATTGACACTACAAAAGAAAGTAGCTTTCCCGGCAGTTTTTTCCGTCTATACCGGCATTTTTTTACGCCGGGGAAACTTTCACCGGCGTTTACAATAACGCCAGTCCAACTGCCGCCGAAGCGGGCGTCGCTGAAACGAAGGGTCCTACACCGGCGTTTTTGGTGGACGCCGGTAAATACTAGGACTACACCGGCGGTCATAAAACGCCGGTGTATGTCCATTTCTGGGTGCCGTGTTTGTGTGCCTATATACATACACCGGCGGTCGTAAACCGCCGGTATTTATCCATTCACCGGCGTAAATAAAAACGCCGGTGTATATCGAAAGTATACCGGCGGTCATAAAACGCCGGTGTATGTCCGTTTCTGGGTGCCGTGTTTGTGTGCCTATATACATACACCGGCGGTTGTAAACCGTCGGTATTTATCCATTCACCGGCGTAAATAAAAACGCCGGTGTATATCGAAAGTATACCGGCGGTCAAGAAATGCCGGTGTATGTCCGTTTGTAAGCGCCTGTTTTTCCCTGTTTACGAACACCGGCGGGACTAAAAATGCCGGTGTAGTTATATACGCCGGCGTTTATAAAACGCCGGTATATACCTGTGCCGTTACAGCTGAAAACTTTCACCGGCGTGCGTTGAAACGCCGGTGTATCATACACTCCAACAATTAAATTATATACACCGCCGTTTTTTAAAACGCCGTTCTGGCTATGCCCGTTTATTTTCGATACTCCGCTTTTCCGTTCGATTTCAATTCACAGTTTCATTTACATAACCTGTAAACTAATTCTCACAACTGATTCGATCAATTTCGTTGCATACTACTGCGCAAACCACAGCCAAACACAAGAATAATTAAAGATAATCAAGTTTCACACGTGTCATATCAACGTCCAAATTCATTGATTAATTAACAATGTCATAATCTACAAATTAATATAGAGACTAACATCCAAAATATCCAAACAAACCAGTCTGACAAATATCCAAAATATCCCAAATTCAAAGTATGACATAACTCTCATAAAAAAAACCAGTCTGACATAACAACGGCAAGGAGGAGGACATAAGAACAACAACCATACAGCAAGGAGGACATAAGAACAGCAAGGAGGACCGCAGATTCATACCCCTCGAGTAGCTTCAGCTCTGATCATCTGCATTTCCTTCATCTTGACGACCACTCTGTGAATAAAAAATAATAGTTTAATTGAACAGTAGATCACAATACAGAATATACATATTTTTTGAACTTGCAAAAAGAACTACCTGTGTCTCGAATTATAAGATGAAAGTGCCAACTGCAAATGGAATTGTTAATGCTATATACAGAGGTAAAATAATTACATTGCAATGCTAAAAATTTCGTACTTAATTTTGTTTTTAAATATATCTAAAATAACAAAACAAATGAAAATTCAGTATCTAACTTGAAACCTTTATATTCTCCTCTGATTGGGAATATCAACTATCTAAAACAATAAAACAAATGAAAATTCAGTATCTAAGCATGTCCTTCATGGATTGTTCAGACAATCCATGAAACTGTCATCGTGGACGGAAACCAAATATAAGAAAAATAAGAAAAAATAAGATAGGGCTCATATCAAGTGTATTTTTAGGAAACTGTCATCGTGGAAGGAAACCAAATATATATAGAAGCCAGAAATGGAAACAGAAAGAAGAAAGGTAGAGACTTTGGATACACCAGGCTACCATAGCGGCATTTTCCTCATCTCTCTCTCATCCCTTATTTCCCTTCAGCACACGAACAGAAAGAGACATCAGCAACCACCTTAAGAGCGACAAGAACAACAATAATAATAATTATTATGAACAAGATGTCTCTATATGGGTTTCCAGTTCTCCACTCGAGCCCACTCTTTCTAATCACAGCCCAATTAAGAACATAGACCACATCCACTAAACAATCCAATCATAGCCCAGTCAAAATTTACCATCCTGGATCTTAATGAAATACGCTTCATTAACAGTGAAAGAAAATGAGGATGCTAGCAGCATACTTAGTTTGGAAGTGAACCCATTTTTGTTCAAAAATCATGCCAAAGATGGCAATCAGCTTCATTAACAGTATCTGAAAATGAAAATTTCCATTAACTGAGCTTATATGTTGCTCTACTAATTCACTGTGCCCAACTAAATCTAAAACCCAATTGTTGTGCGTTTCCGGAGGATTTTGGCATACGTACCTATAGCATCCTCAGTTCACAGTAAACCCGTTTTGCTCAAAAAAACATGCCAAGATCACAATCAGATGCATGAAAATAAGCTTCACTATCAACAAAAGAAGAACTGAGAATGCTATGCAGCATACTTAGTTTGGAAGTGAACCCATTTTGTGTTAAACAATAAGGTTACATTGACAGTATCCGAAAATGAAAATTTCTCCATTATCTGAGCTTATATGCTGCTCTACTACTTTTTCAGCACCAACTATATCGCAAAACCCAAGTGTGGTGCATATCCGGCCGGAGAATTTTGGCATGCGTACCTATACAATATCCTCAGTTCACAGTGAACCCATTTTTTGGTATAAAAACATACATGCCAAGAAGACAATCAGGTGCCTGAAATCAGCTTCACTAACAGTTAGTGAAAATGGGACCATAGAATAGCTTAAGAAGACCATCAGGTTTGTGAAGTAAGCTTCACTAACAGTGATAGAAACTGGGGATGCTATGCAGCATACTCATTTTGGAAGTGAACCCATTTTGTGTTAAAAAAACCATGCCAAAGATTGCAATCAGGTTACATTGACAGTGCCCGAAAATGAAAATTTCTCCATTATCTAAGCTTATATGTTGCTCTACTACTTTTTTAGCCCAACTATATCGCAAAACCCAAGTGTGGTGCATATCCGGCCGGAGAATTTTGGCATACGTACCTATACAATATCCTCAGTTCACAGTGAACCCATTTTCGGTATAAAAACATACATGCCAAGAAGACAATCAGGTGCTTGAAATGAGCTTCACTAACAGTTAGTGAAAATGGGACCATAAAATAGCTTAAGAAGACCATCAGGTTTGTGAAGTAAGCTTCACTAACAGTGATAGAAACTGGGGATGCTATGCAGCATACTCATTTTGGAAGTGAACCCATTTGGTGTTAAAAAAACCGGTTACATTGACAGTATTTGAAAATGAAAATTTCTCCATCATCTGATGACCACAGTGAACCCATTTTTGGTTTAAAAACATACATGCCAAGAAGACAATCAGGTGCTTGAAATGAGCTTCACTAACAGTTAGTGAAAATGGGACCATACAATAGCTTAAGAAGACCATCAGGTTTGTGAAATAATCTTCACTAACAGTGAAAGAAACTGGGGATGCTATGCAGCATACTCATTTTGGAAGTGAACCCATTTTGTGTTAAAAAAACCATGCCAAAGATTGCAATCAGGTTACATTGACAGTGCCCGAAAATGAAAATTTCTTCATTATCTCAGCTTATATGTTGCTCTACTACTTTTTTAGCCCAACTATATCGCAAAACCGGCCGGAGAATTTTGGCATACGTACCTATACAATATCCTCAGTTCACAGTGAACCCATTTTCGGTATAAAAACATACATGCCAAGAAGACAATCAGGTGCTTGAAATGAGCTTCACTAACAGTTAGTGAAAATGGGACCATAAAATAGCTTAAGAAGACCATCAGGTTTGTGAAGTAAGCTTCACTAACAGTGATAGAAACTGGGGATGCTATGCAGCATACTCATTTTGGAAGTGAACCCATTTGGTGTTAAAAAAACCGGTTACATTGACAGTATTTGAAAATGAAAATTTCTCCATCATCTGATGACCACAGTGAACCCATTTTTGGTTTAAAAACATACATGCCAAGAAGACAATCAGGTGCTTGAAATGAGTTTCACTAACAGTTAGTGAAAATGGGACCATACAATAGCTTAAGAAGACCATCAGGTTTGTGAAATAATCTTCACTAACAGTGAAAGAAACTGGGGATGCTATGCAGCATACTCATTTTGGAAGTGAACCCATTTTGTGTTAAAAAAACCATGCCAAAGATTGCAATCAGGTTACATTGACAGTGCCCGAAAATGAAAATTTCTTCATTATCTCAGCTTATATGTTGCTCTACTACTTTTTTAGCCCAACTATATCGCAAAACCCAAGTGTGGTGCATATCCGGCCGGAGAATTTTGGCATACGTACCTATACAATATCCTCAGTTCACAGTGAACCCATTTTCGGTATAAAAACATACATGCCAAGAAGACAATCAGGTGCTTGAAATGAGCTTCACTAACAGTTAGTGAAAATGGGACCATAAAATAGCTTAAGAAGACCATCAGGATATGTGAAGTAAGCTTCACTAACAGTGATAGAAACTGGGGATGCTATGCAGCATACTCATTTTGGAAGTGAACCCATTTGGTGTTAAAAAAACCGGTTACATTGACTGTATTTGAAAATGAAAATTTCTCCATCATCTGATGACCACAGTGAACCCATTTTTGGTTTAAAAACATACATGCCAAGAAGACAATCAGGTGCTTGAAATCAGCTTCACTAACAGTTAGTGAAAATGGGACCATACAATAGCTTAAGAAGACCATCTGGTTTGTGAAATAAGCTTCACTCACAGTGAAAGAAACTGGGGATGCTAGAGAATGAGGATACACCAGGCACCAGCCTATGCACCATCCTCAGTTCATGGAAGAAAAATACGAATAGGGCTCATAGCAAGTGTAGTTTTAACTGGAATTGTCATCGTGGAAGGAAACCAAATATAGAAGCCAGAAAGAGGAATGGTAGAGAATGAGGATACACCAGGCTAACATAGCGGCATTTTCCTCATCTCTCTCTCACCCCTTCTTTCCCTTCTCCACTCCAACTCGTCTCTTTCTAATCACAGCCCAATTAAGAACAATTGTTCACAGTCACTGCTAAAGAAACATATATGCTCAGATTATGAAAAATTTATATGCTCAGATTATGGAAATTTTCAGTCACTGTTAAAGAAACTAAGTAGGCTGCATAGCATCCCCAGTTTCCTTCACTGTTAGTGAAGCTTGTTTGGAAAATTGTTCACTCAAACATGCCCCTTGTTTCTGAACTCAAACATGACATTAATAAACATCTTTTCTAATAATGGCTACACTTGTGGAAGCTCTCTCTAAGCCTCAATTCTTCAAGGTTTTGTTGCCTACTTCTTTACAGAAGTTGGTACTCCATTCTCCTCTCTTTAAAGAAGAATAGAGTACCAGCTTCTGTAAAGAAGTAGGCAACAAAACCTTGAAGAATTGAGACTTAGAGAGAGCTTCCACAATTGTAGCCATTATCAGAAAAGATGTTTATTAATGTGATGTTTGAGTTCAGATACAAGGAGCATGTTTGAGTGAACAATTGGGTTTTGAATGGAGATTGTAGTCATAGATCAATTCTTGATGGAATAAAAATACGAATAGGGCTCATAGCAAGTGTAGTTTTAACTGGAATTGTCATCGTGGAAGGAAACCAAATATAGAAGCCAGAAAGAGGAATGGTAGAGAATGAGGATACACCAGGCTAACATAGCGGCATTTTCCTCATCTCTCTCTCACCCCTTCTTTCCCTTCAGCACACGAACACATAGAGACATCAGCAACAACAGCAAGAGCAACAAGAACAACAACCATAATAAATTATTATGAACAAGATGTCTCTATATGGGTTTCCAGATCTCCACTCCAACTCGTCTCTTTCTAATCACAGCCCAATTAAGAACAATTGTTCACAGTCACTGTTAAAGAAACATATATGCTCAGATTATGAAAAGTTTTCATTTTCAGATACTGTTAAAGAAGCTGATTTCATGCATCTGATTGCAATCTTTGGCATGGTTTTTTTTAACACAAAATGGGACTACTTCCAAACTAAGTATGCTGCATAGCATCCCCAGTTTCTTTCACTGTTAGTGAAGCTTATTTCACAAACCTGATGGTCTTCTTAAGCTATTGTATGGTCCCATTTTCACCTCCTCCAAATCAGTACAATGTCATCTATACCAGGTTATGTGCCAAAATGGGGTTGGGCATACGATGCAAGGCCGACAAGTATTAGTTGGTTGTGAGTATGCAGTAGGATGCAGCTATGAACATGGGCTCATATCAAGTGTAGTATTACGGACTGTCATCGTGGAAGGAAACCAATTTAATATAGAAGCCGTATATGGAGCCAGAAAGAGGGATCGTAGAGAATGAGGATACACCAGGCTAACATAGCGGCATTTTCCTCATCTCTCTCTCATCCCTTCATTCTCTTCACCACACGCACACAAAGAGACATCAGCAACAACAACAAGAGGGGATTGGTCCAACAATAAGTGTAGATTATAATAAACGAGATGTCTCTATTTTGGGTTTCCAGATCTCCACTCCAGCCCTTTCTCTCTAATCACAGCCCACTTAAGAAACATAGACGAAATGCGACATAGACGACAGCCACAATGCAGACTCACAAACACTAGTACGTGTCTTTCATGCATTCAAGTAACATAATCTCTTTAAAAATACCAATTTCAAGACTTACCGATGTTTTATGACAGTGGGCGGCGTGCTACCCTCACTCTCATATGTTTGCCTGCCACTATTATTTAGTGGCTGCTCATCCCCATGGCTCTCGTTGCCATCATTTATATTTACCCTCTTTCCACGCCTCGGCATGTTGTACCTGTCAAGGATTCGATAACTTGGTTCAAATGATAGTTTGGTTCAAATGACACTAAGCATAGTTTAATGTAAATAATACCAAGCAGTAGAAAATAGAAAGACAATTAAACCAGTGTATTAAATTCATAATGAACATATTCGAAATTACAGACATAATATTACAACAAGATTTAAGACATAAAATTACAGACATATAATAAACTTGCATAAAAAATCATGTAAACTACAATACGACATCTTCCAGTACATCGCCCTCTTCTCCATCCTTGCGGAGCCAAGTCCCGCAAATTCCAAGATCGGTTGTGTTTACATCAAACACAGGAAACTCAGAAGCAATGTAACTGTTCATGTCTTCACCGTCTTCATCGTCTGAAGTATCGCCCAGTTGGAATACATCTCTTGGTTGCATAGGGATAGCCACATACGATTTTGGCAGGGTTGGATCTGCAATGTAGAACACTTGTTGGACTTGGGATGGAAACACAAATGGCTCATGGCTAATGTGTGTACCGATGTGAATCAATTTTGAGAAGTTCACAACTGTGAAGCCAAGCTTGTCCTTGTTGTTAGCAAAATTCCTATCAAACTCAGCTCAATCCCCACGAAATAAGACAACACGGAAATGGCCAAAATAATTCAACTCAATGATATCCGTGAGCACTCCATAGTAGTCGAGATCCCCATCTACAGGCCTCGTGTCCGATTTGGAAGCATAACTTCTAGTCTTAGACGTCACTACCATTCCACTATTTTGAGACTTCAAATTAGATTCACGATCCTTAGTACGAAATCTAAAACCATTGAATATGTATCCTCCGTATCTTTTGGCCATCTGATAGGGACCTTTGGCAAGTACTTGTATTTCAAATGACGCACCTTCAGGACCCAAAGAATGTACCTATTAATTTTGCGCAAATCGTATCAACACCATAGAAAATATAGATATAATAAAGATTAACTTGCATAACTGTAATTCACCTACATGAGATTCAAACCACTTATGAAATTTTTCATTCATCAGCTTGTTTTGTTCACGTGGTGGTAGTCTTCTTGGTCTAGCCCTTCGTTTGATGTCCCTGACAAATTCGCTAAAAAACAAGCAATTGAAATTAGGAATAAGAAAAGTATCAAAAATATCGAACTCCGCGGTTTTCACTGTATTCGATTTACATTTAAAAGCAACTTACTTTCGAAATGGTTCCACTGATGCATGATGGTCTAGCACATATCGATGTGCCTGTTCCCACGCTAAGCTATCGAGCTCAAATGCATCAACTTTACCAACAGTGGTGCCAGCGGTATCAAAAAGATATTGTGCACCATCAAGGTTGGAAATGTCTGGATTTCTACGTGGTCTACTGGAAGATGTCTCCACACCAGGCATATACCTGGAAAAAAAATGTGAGCACTCCTCTGATAGATATCCCTGGGCTATTGATCCTTCAGGATATGCTCTATTTTTCACATAACCCTTTAGCCGGTATAGGTACCTGAACATGTACAATTAATAAACTAGAGCGGATTAGGGGATTAAAAGAAATGAGCTTTTGAAAATTCAATTTCGTAAGATGAACGAATTATTTTACCTCTCAATGGGGTACATCCACCGATAGTGAACAGGACCACCGATTCTGGCTTCACCAGCAAGGTGGATTATCAAGTGAATCATAATAGTGAAAAACGATGGAGGAAATATCATCTCCATTTTACTAAGTGTCAATGCCGCCTGCTGCTCCAATTGGTCCAGATCTTCAACACGAAGCATTCTTGAGCAAATACCTTTATATATGCTACAAAGATCTTTCAGGACAGTAGTGACTTGCGCACACATTGAAGACCTTAGGGCCACAGGAAGGAGATCCTGCATTAGGATGTGGTAGTCGTGTGACTTTAGCCCCTGAAGCCTCTTCTCTTTAAAGTTGACACATTTTGCCATGTTAGAAGAATAGCTATCGGGGACTTTCAGTTCAAGTAGTACTTTGCAAAACAACTCCAACTCCGATTTTGACATTGAATAGATTGCAGGAGGTAGGAGCACTTTCTCGTTCGGCAATTCTTCTGGGTGCAACTCATGGCGGATGCCCATTGACTTCAAATCAAGTCGGCTCTTCAAATTGTCCTTTGTCTTCCGATCATCTCCCATAACTGTTCCTATACAATTCTCACCTATATTTTTGCCGATATGCATCACATCTAAATTATGTCTCAGTAAGTTGAATTCCCAATACGGCAACTTGAAGAAAATACTCTTCTTTTTCCATGCACCTAAACTCGTCAAGTTTTGATCCTCATCCTCGCCATATAGATCGGTCTCCTCATCTTGCTCCGGCCTTGCCCTTTTCTTGCCCTTTGTCCTGACTTCTGGTTCCTTTCCATATTTGAATTGATGACCATCTACCCGCCTCAAAATATCTGAACCAGAGGAAGACCCAGGAGCATGTTCCCACTCGTCGGTGCCATCAAATGTCGCTGCCTCTGCCCGAAATATATGTGTGTCAGGCAACCATCTCCTATGACCCATATAGCAAAACTTTCTGCCATTGTACAACCACCTTGAACTAGTTTGGTCAGCACAACATGGACATGCATAACGTCCTTTAGTACTATATCCAGATAAATTTGCATATGCTGGAAAATCATTGATTGTCCAAGACAACACGGCACGAAGAGAAAATGTTTCTTTAGCCACAGCATCATAGGTTGGAACACCCACCCACAACTTCTGAAGTTCATCTATTAACGGTTGTAGGTACACATCTATATCATTTCCAGGACCTTTCGGTCCAGGAACTATCATGGACAAAATAAATGAGGACTGCTTCATGCATTTCCAAGGCGGCAAATTGTATGGTATCAACACAACCGGCCATATGCTGTATGTACTACTCATTTGCCTGAAAGGGTTGAAGCCATCACTAGCTAGTCCAAGTCTCACATTTCGAGGATCTTCCGCAAAATCAGGATATCTTTCATCAAATCTTTTCCAAGATTGAGAATCAGCAGGATGTCTAAGAATCCCATCATTAGTGCGGCCTTCAGCATGCCATTTCATATCAGAAGAAGTTTTCGTGGACATAAACAACCTTTGTAACCTAGGGATCAGAGGAAAGTAACGTAATGTTTTGGCAGGCTTCTTTTTCCTACTTCGCTTAGTAGATCCGCTGGCTCCCTCGTCTTGATTTGGTCTTTCTTTCCATTTCGAAGAACCACACACTTCGCAATTATCCAGACTTTCCTTACCACTCGTGAAAAGCATACAGTCATTTGGACATGCTGCTATCTTCTCATATCCTAGATCGAGAGAACTTAGGAATTTTTTGATTTTATAGGCTGAGTTTGGAATACAGATTTCAGGAAATGCTTCATTCAACAATTCAAGTAGCATAGTGAAGGACTTAGCAGACCACCCGTTTAAACATTTAATCTGAAATAGTCTGACAATGAATGAGAACTTAGAAAATTTGGTGCAGTCGCGGTACAACGGGATACTAGCATCTTCAAGTAACTTAGCGAAGGATTCTTGCTGCTTATTATTTTCATGGGTGGGGCCAGACATTTCCTCGTCCACTCCACCACCAATCTGGTTTGTTTCTATTGACTCATTGTGAACTTCGGTTGTTGGGTCATTGGTGTGGAAAGGAACATTATGATTCCCCATGGCATCTTGTAACAAAGCATGCATCTCATCGGGAACGCTTAAGTCTTCGTTCACTAAGGGCTCAGCCTCATTTTCTAATACAACCGGACGAACAGGAGCTGCCGTATGATCCTCTCCATGACAAAACCACCTTGTGTACCCTTGAAGAAAACCGTTGACAGCCAAGTGTGTATGTACTACGTCACATGTCCTCAGCATACAATTTGTACAGCGAAGGCATGGACAAAGGATTAGGTTGGGATCACGGGAATGTCGTTTGGCAAAGATAATAAAATCTTTAATACCATCACGGTACTCCTTGGATAATCGTGGTTTACTAATCCAACTTCTATCCATTATATCAATAGCACACAGTCTGAAATTAAAATTTTATATATTAAATAGTAATAACAGTAAAAGGCATTTTGTATATTAAATTTCACCTATTTGAAAATCATCCCTAGCTGCAAATAAATGAACGATATAATCTCTAACTGTAAAATAAAGAAATTGTGGCTCCAAAAAATGTACAAAAAAAAACTACTTCTTAATACAATCTACTCTATTCACCAAACCCTAAACGACCTTTTGTGGAAATGATCACAACCACCTTAGACGGTATTTTATCACACACCCTGTGTTCGAGCATAAAAAAAAATCGACTATAGTCTCCCCTGTATTTGGCTTTCCGTTCAAGGAGATGATGATGGTAAAGGGTATTTTGCTGATGAAGAGGAATCGGCCGAATAATGAGTGCGTCCTGTTGTAACTACGGTAACAAGAAGATCTGATGACTCATGAACTATTCTGTTCATGACTACTAATAATCACTTATCTCATAATAATAATAATAATAATAATAATAATACTACTACTAAACAAAAGAAACAGTAAAAGAAAAATTAAAATGTCTAGTATGTAAGCATATATTTTGCAGACTGAACCAATTGTTGTACATAGCCGGAGAATTTTGGCATAGAGCTATAGCATCCTCAGTTCACAGTGAACCCAGTTTGGTCAAAAAAACATGCCAAAATGACAATCAGATGCAGGGGATAAGCTTCAATTAATTAACAGTGAAAGAAACTGGGGATGCTATGCAGCATACTTAGTTACGAAGTGAACCCATTTTGTTAAAAAACCATGCCAAGGATTCCAGTCAGGTTACTTTAACAGTATCTGAAAATGAAAAATTTCCCATTATCTGAGCTTATATGTTGCTCTACTACTTCTTCATCCCAACTAAATCTAAAACCCAATTGTAGCCGCATATCCGGCCGGAGGATTTTGGCATATGTACCTATACCATCCTCAGTTCACAGTGAACCGATTTTGGTAAAAAAAACATGCCAAGATGACAATCAGATGCATGAAAATAAGCTTCACTAACAACAAAAAAAGAAAATGGGGATGCTAGCAGCATACTTAGATTGGAAGTTAACCCATTTTCGTATAAAAAACCATGCCAAAGATTGACAATCAGGTTACTTTAACAGTATTTGAAAATGATAAATTTTCCATTATCAGAGCTTATATGTTGCTATACTACTTCTTCAACCCAACTAAATCTAAAACCCAATTGTTGTGCGTATCCGAAGAATTTTGGCATACGTACCTATAGCATCCTCAGTTCACTTAGTCTGGAAGTGAACCTATACAAACTGGGGATGCTATGCATGCAGCATACTCATTTTGGAAGTGAACCCATTTTGTGTAAAAAAACCATGCCAAAGATTGCAATCAGGTTACTTTAACGGTATCTGAAAATGAAAATCTCCCATTATCTGAGCTTATATGTTGCTCTACTACTTCTTTAGCCCAACTAAATCTAAAATCCAATTGTTGTGCATATCCGGCCGCAGGATTTTGACATACGTACCTATAGCATCCTCAGTTCACAGTGAACCCATTTTGGGTAAAAAACAATCATGCCAAGAAGACAATCAGATGCATGAAATCAGCTTCATTAACAGTGAAAGAAAACGGGTATGCTATGCAGCATACTTAGTTTGGAAGTGAACCCATTTTGTGTTAAAAAACCATGCCAAAGATTGCAATCAGGTTACTTTAATAGTATCTGAAAATGAAAATTTCCCATTAACTGAGCTTATATGTTGCTCTACTAATTCACTGTGCCCAACTAAATCTAAAACCCAAGTGTGGTGCATATCCGGCCAGAGAATTTTGGCATACGTACCTATACAATATCCTCAGTTCACAGTGAACCCATTTTGGGTAAAAAAACAAACATGCCATGAAGACAATCAGATGCATGAAATCAGCTTCATTAACAGTAAAAGAAGATGAAAATTTCCATTATCTAAGCATATATTTTTCTATTAATTCTTCATCTCAACTAAACCGTTCATGCTAAGGAAATCGAACACGTAACAGGCATATATTTTTCATTATCTAAGCATATATTTTTCATGCCAAACTGAAAAAAGCTGCCTTTTTTGGAAAATAAGGGAAATCAAGAGATCATACCGAAGAGAGAGGGAGGGAGCGGGGCGACGAGGGCGGGGGCGTAGGAGAGAGAGAGAGAGGGGGCGACCGCCGATTCACCTCCAGATCGAGAGAGGGAAGAACGAAATCGAAAAGGACGAAGGGAATAAGGGACGATTTCGAATGGTCGAAGGCCGTCGAAGAGGACGAAGCGGCGGAGGCAAACGCGCGGGAAATAAAGCGGGGAAGGAGGGAAAGGAAGCGCCTTTTTCCCCTTTTTTTTTTTTGGGGTAATGGGTAAATGGCGAGCGAACGATTAGGGTTCGCGGGTTTTATTCCCAGTTATTCACCGGCATTTTAATTGAAAACGCCGGTGAATGTGCCAGTATATTCACCGGCGTTTATAATAAAAAACGCCGGTGAATAATAAACTTCACCGGCGTGTTCAGCTAAAACGCCGGTGAATACTAACATTCACCGGCGTTTTAAATCGACCGCCGGTGTATGACCATCCCATCTGGCGCCTAATTCCTACTGGCTCCCTACCCCGGCGCTACTAGTAAAACGCCGGGGAATAATCGCCGGGAAAGCTACTTTCTTTTGTAGTGTGAGTTATTTCATTCATGTTACTGTACTAAGACTTGTATTGGGCTTGTTGTCCCGAAGTTTTATTTTTATTCAGATCTTGTATTTGTTTGGGAAATTCATATTGTTGCAAATAAATATTGTTGATTTATAATTCTTCATGTATGTGTGGTTAAGTATATTGATATATTTACTGTTGGACTGAGTTAAGTAGATCTGTACAGCTTATGGATGGTGAAAACAATTCGTTGGGCTTAGTCGCGCACCATATTCCGTATTCCTTTTGGGAAGCGAACTCCTTGGAATAGCAAGAACACTTCTATTGGGATCATGTAAATCCTAAGGTAAAGCATTGTTAGGGAGAGCAAGAGTTTATTATTATTATTTATTATTTGCAATAGCCAAGCCCGCTATTGGCAACAACGGCTTATGCACACTTAACCCGTTATCGCCAATAGCGGGTTAAGTTTAAAAATTATAACAGGCAAGTATTCCCCATATCCACATGAAAATTTCATCTTCTTAAAGTTTTCGAAAAAAATCTCTGTACATTTCTACATAAACAATTCACTACTTTAACCAGAAAATTATAATTTAAGAAACACAAAACACACACACACACACACAAATTGTAATAAAAAATAGGGAAATAATGCGATAGTGAGGATAAGGTTTAGGGTTAGGGTTAGGGGTTAGGGTAAGGATAGGGTTAGTGTTAGGGTTACATGTTAGGGTTCAGGTAGGGTTAGTTTTAGTAATAACAGGTTCATTTCAAGGATAAGGTTAGTGTTAGCCTTATTTTTAATTTTTTTTTTTTTTTGAATGGGGAGGGGAGGATGTTTATGAAGAGAGTAAATTTTTATTTTTATTTTTGGAATTAAAAACCAACATATGTCACATTAAACATCATATTGAGAACTTTGTCCTCAAAGTAATAACATGAAAAGTCACATTAAACATCCTATTAATAACTTTAGATTAAAATAGTTTTTTAAATTAATGTGATTTTAGATTTTTTTTTAAAAATTTAGACATTTTGTAAATATAACTTTTTTCAGTTTTAAATTCAAAGAACGTGAATCAGTAATGAAGAAATTAATTACCTTTAAAAAAAATTTATAATTATTAAAAAATACAAAAAGTGAATATATTGATAGGTAACCCTAACTATAACTATAACCCCCTAACCCTACCCCTAGCTCTAACCCTAACAGTAACCCTAGCCCTAACCCTATCCCTAACCCTCTTACACTTAAACCGAAATCAATGTATATGGAGAATGATGAAAAAATCCTTTTTTTGTGGATATTTTATATAGATATTTTATCATCTACCCAATGCTAACCCTAACAAATTACCAAATTCCTAACTTTTTTATGGATATTTCATCTTCTAGTTAGATTAACTAAACTCATTTTTGCCAATAACGTGTTTAGTTGAATAATTTTAACAAAGAACCTGAAATTCGGGTTAAGTGATACAAATTCTCTGTTAAAATTGTTCAACCTAACGGGTTAGATTAACTAAACCCATTTTGGTTAATAACGTGTTTAGTTGAATGAATTTAACAAAGAACCTGAAATTTGGGTTAAGTGATACAAATTATCTGTTAAATTTGTTCAACCTAACCCATTATTGGTGTTAATGGGTTAAGCCAACATAACCTGTCATCCGTTATTGCCAATAACATGCTAGGTTGAGCAATCTTACTTTAATATTTCAAATTAACAGCAACATTCTGCTACAAACAAAATCTCATCCATCTCGTTCGCACAACACCTCATACAAATCCATCACCTATAAGAACAATTTTAACCAACGCAAAAATTAACACAAACCACAATCTATAACCACAACAATACATAAATACATAAAGTTCAAGAAACAAAATCTCAAATTAAACTAACATCTCAACTTATCATTTCTCCAAACATAGACATATATCAAACGAGTACATATTCTTCATATTTGAACAAAATCAACCATGTTGTGAAATACAAGTCAATTCAAGTTCACTAACAACAATTACATACATAGCTTCTAGGTCACACACCCACACCGTCTTGTTTGTATGACCTTCAATCATCTACAAAATTGATCAAGTTAGGAAAGAAAATGTATGTCATTTAAGAGATGAAATAATAAACCAGATACAAAATTCAACTTAACCACATCCAAGGAAACGGAAATTTGTGAACTAAATACATGCAATTACAAGGTATTAACTACTACCTCTTCCGACGGGGTGGTTTGCGTCCACTCGGTGAGAGTTGTTCGGGCTTGTTCCTCTTTCAAACCGATTTTCTATGTCTAACTTGTGTCACTTGCTTTACCAGTTTAACTAAATCTTTCTATTCTTCCTCTGACACCTCCCCTTCTTGTTGCTGCGGTTGTTGTGGCTTAGCAATGCGAATTTCTCCCCTTGTCATGCTCTTACGCCGAGATACACTCACAGTTGATTTTAAGTAGGCATCAAGTTTGGCCCCATCACCCGCATCTTCAAGACTGCGACGGCATGGTTTAAGGATCTCCCGCATTACGTCCTTCACGCACTCGGGAACGACACTTTTCAACTTACGGTAAACTATCCGGACTGTCTCTCATGTGTTCTCAATCTACAATATTGATAGGAAACCCTCTTCATAAATATAAAATGTTCACTTAACAATACATGCATACGAAAAATATACCGATATATATAGAGTACACTAACCATGGCTTGATATGTCAATGTCTTCGGCTAATACATCGGTTGAGAAGAGGAATAAGTTGGTGGTGGTTCCTCCGCTATCGGGGGAATCGATATATGGATTCCTACTGGTACAACTGTCTGTGGAGATTCATACAATCTTGTAATGCGCTGGTACCATGTCATATACACTTTTTGCCTCGAGCCATCATAAGGTATTCGATATCCAATGTAATCAGGTACCATATGATATCTCTTATTCCAATTTGCCACATGTACCCGACGTAAATCTGCCCAATCAAAATTGGGCACGCGGACCGTTCCTTTCTCTTCGTGCAATTTCTTGTCATATGAGCGGCCTTCAAGAATCCTCTGCTGATATCTGAATTGATGAATTACTCTATCAGGATAGCAATTTTCCATAATAGAGAAGTTAACGAGTGGGGTAGTCGTCAACCAAAGCTTGCAATCTGCCAAACACATAGGTGGAAGTCATTGCAGTCCATCGGAGGTGTACGGAACCCAATTGATGCACTCGTCACACAATGCGTCCAACTCGTCTCTATAGTAGGCCAGAGATGTGTGTGGGTAATCGACCCACGTATGTCATCTTACCCAGTACACTCCTAAAGGAGGCAACATCTCTGGAATTGGCGCTTTGGCCAACCAAGCCGGTGATGGCTCAACAATGTGAGGACGACTAATGTGCATGCATTCTCAACTCCAAATCTGTAACAAAACTATTGGTCTCGCCATTTGCCAAGAATTCAATGCACATGCACACAACGACCTATACAATGATGCTAAGGTCGCACTTCCCCAACTATACCGGTCGGCCATAGATATCGCCCAACAGTCATACATACATTAGTGGCACGCTTGCACCGGAGGAGTTTTGGAAGATCACACCTCCCATCAAACTTACAATGTACGCATGTGTATAGTACTAGACGTCTCCATCGGTGGAGTCATCATTCAAATACCCGATGAACCTTGATTTCAACCATGCAATTCTGAGAGATATACCGTCGAAAACTTCATTCCAAAAATTTTCTTCTTCTTTAGCTTATGCTTGCTCTATGGATTCCTTTAAGGCTTCATCGTCATAATCTGACATAAGTTTAGCTACAATTTCAGCTTCAACTTTCTCTTTCCTTGAACCCAACTCCTCCTCTAAATTGACACCGAGGTAATCACGTACAACTTCCACTCGGTCGAATTCCACGTTCCCCATCACGGCCACCATCTATAAGAAGCCCGGTAATTATTGTTGCATCTTGGAGAGTGACAACCATTTCTCCTACCGGTAGATGGAATGTGTGTCTCCAGCCTCCATCGTTCCACAAGAGTTGTAAGTAAATGCTTCTCGAGCATTCACACCCCCATCAATCTGACTCCGTAAAAATTGGCTTGGACCAAGTACGTAGTGGTACGGGGGTCCATGGGAAGAGTCGCGTGCATCCGAAAGTTACACTTCTTTGCGGACCCATCCCACATGGCCTGGGATCTGTGTATGGGTTGCAATGCGAGTACACTTGGGTCTTCTGGTTCTAGAGGTGTAAGTCCACCCAAAGACAATGAACTTGCCACTGCGGATGAAAAATGGAGGTCACCAACCTACACGAATGAATACAAATCTTGTTACTATTGATACCATGTTACATATTCGAATTCAAAACTAATAATAATAATCAATCTTACCTCCGTAAACCGTTCACCACTATTGCTACTAGAAGGACCTGTCATCGCCCCATTCTGGCATTTCTCTATCAACAATAATACCATGGTTAATTGATTGAAATTTCAGTCTATGTTAAGCCACTGATATTAAAAAAGTGAGCGAAAACATGAGAAAACCGCACAAACGGCAAAAAAAAAAATTTGAAACTTTGCGGGTAGGTCAGAATCACCACACACAAGCTAACGCAACTTCTAGAGGTGAGTTTCGACTCATGGTTTACGAGATACGGCCATGTATTGCTTTCATTTGGTTTTTGTGTGAATGAAAGCGATACACGGGCATATCTTGTAAACCGTGAGTCAAAACCCACTTCTAAAAGTTGTGTTGGTTTTTGTGTGGTGAGTCGAACCTACTAACAAAGTTTCAGAATTTTTGGATGTCGTTTGTTCGGTGTTCTCATGTATCTCGAACAGCAACAAAAAATGTAGTTGTTGTCGTTTGAGATACGTGAGAAAACTGCACAAACGGGAAAAAAAATTCTGAAACTTTGGGAGTAGGTCAGACTCACCACACACAAGTCAACGCAACTTCTAGAGATGAGTTTCAACTCACGGTTTGCGAGATACGGCCATGTATCGCTTTCATTTGGTTTTTCGTGAATGAAAGCGATACACGGCTGTATCTCGCAAACCGTGAGGCGAAACTCACTTCTAGAAGTTGCGTTGGATTGTGTGTGGTGAATCTGACCAACTCGCATTAGTTTCAGAATTTTTTGTTGTTTTATGTGCCGCTTTCTCACGTATCTCAAATGGCAACAAAAAATTGTAGTTGTTGTTGTTTGAGTTACGTGAGAAAATCATACAAACGATAACCAAAACTTACGAAACTTTGCAAGTTGGTCAGATTCACCACACACAAGCTTACACAACTTCTAGAAGTGATTTTCGACTCACAATTTGCAAGATACGGCAATATATCACTTTATTTCAAGAAAAAGCAAATAAAACAATACACGGCCATATCTCGCAAACCGTGAGTCCTAACTTAATTTTAGAAGTTGCGTTAGCTTCTGTGTGGTGAATCTGACCCACTCGCAAAGTTTCAAAAAAAAATTCGCAAAGTGTCCGTCTTAACTAATTTCAAACAAAAAAACAACGACCACATTTACAATTTGAGCGAATAATTTTCATATACTGACCTTAATAGGGTCTAAAATACTGAAAAAAATGGAAAACCGGCAAAACAGAAAATATCCTTTATGCACAAAATCAACTAGTTCATATGAAACTCATCCAAAACATAACCAAGCGTGAAATATGGTGTACTAGATGTCCTAGAAACATGGTATAGGGTATTTTACAAGTCTACAATGAGTTTACTACAACTAACACAACCGAGCACACGATATCATACGAACAACATGCATGTATACAGCAAGAAGTGGTCATCCCTACGTTATTTCATGTCATGTGTGTAGTGAGGCAACTACGGACGGGTCAACACAATAGAGACAAGATACAACAGGATTTCACACAGGAATAGTCTCCAGAACACAACTACAATACAGGCAGTATTTAGTACTTGTATTATACAAAAAAAAAAAATACAAATTACTTGCCTGAGAGACGACGAAACGACGGAGCAAAAGCAAAAATTATGGGAACGGATTCCCGGGAAACGAACTCAACGAACGACGAACGAACACATGAACTACGAGCACTCGAGATCATACGCACACCCAAAGACAACACCCACACACAAGAACTCAACCACAGCAAGCCCCGGTGAACGCACGGCGACGGCAGCAAGCTTGCTGCTCGCTGTTACTGTCGAGTTGCGTCGCGACAGAGAGATGTTCAGGGAGTGCGGTGCTGGCGTCGTGGAAGAGCAGGAGGGAGACGGAGTGTAGCTGCGCCGGCTAACGGAAAGGAGAAGGCAGCACCGGGTGCTGGTGCTGCAGGCAATCAGGAGAGCGGACAGGAGGATGACGGCAGAGGCTAGGGAATCGAAAACGATGGGTTAGGGGAATCGGGAGAGGGAGAGAGCAGAGGATGAGTTAGGCGGCTGCATGGGTGAACAGGGCATGGATTTATATAAATAGGTAGGGGATATTAGGGTTAGGGGGGTACAGGGGTGACGGCTGAGTATGGTTGGGTTTGGTTTGTTATAGGGTTGCGGGTAGGAGTATAGGTAAAACGGGTTATAGGGTGAAAACAGGGTATTAGGGCTTTTATAACAGATCCAAAAGGGTTTAATAAAATGGAATATAGGGTTTTAATTAAAAAACCCCAATAAGGAGATGGGCACAAAAAATGGATAACAGAAATATGGCCTGAACAATATAAAATAAAGGGAATAAAAAAAGTAAGAGCTCGATTAAATGGAGACGAAACAATAGGAGACAACAGAATCAAGAACTCAAACAATAAGACGACAAATCAAGGAGATGAATATATTGAAAAAGAAGATCCAATATACGGTCCAAAAAGAGATACTAGCTGAATAAAATACACAAAAGCAAAAAAAAATACACCCAAAATACAGAAAATGGAAAACAACGGTTACAAATCCTACCCACCTAATAAGGAGAATTTTGTCCTCAAAATTCAAATAAGAGGTACATAGGATAACCCCGAAAAGAAAAAAAAAGAAAAAAACAAAATGCTACTCAAGCAGATCAGGAAACTTCTACTGAATCTCCTCCTCCAGCTCCCAAGTCTGTCAGGATTCCATGAAACACGAACCAGCTTGATGACCTTGTTCTTCAACATTTTCTCCCGCTGATCCACGATAGCAACTGGTGGAATCTCACAAGTCAAATCCAACCGAACGGTCAACTCAGAATAGTCGATCACTTGGCTCTCATCTCGGATATATCTCCTGAGTTGTGAGACATAGAAAACATCGTGCACTCCTGATAAAGCTGGCGGCAATGCAAGACGATAGGCCACTATGCCTACTCGTTCCACAATATCAAACGGTCCAATAAACCTAGGGCTGTGTTTGCCCCCACCACCAAACCGAATGACACTGCGCCAAGGCGATACCTTTAGGAAAACATGGTCACCAACCTCAAACTCCAAAGCTCTCCGATGGACATCGGCCCATCGCCTCTGCCTATCCTGAGCTGCCTGCAAGTGCTTCCTGATCTGAGCCACCGCATCAACTGTCCTGGTGATCAACTCCGAACCCAAAAACTTCCTCTCACCAATGTCACCCCCGCACACTGGTGATCTGCACGTCCACCCATAAAGTGCCTTGAACGGTGCAGCTTTAAGACTGACCTAAAAGCTGTTATTGTACTAGAACTCTACGAGATGCAAATGGTCCTCCCATGATCCACCGAACTGCAGCATGCAGAACCTCAACATATCCTCAAGAATCTGGATGGTCCTCTCTGACTATCCATCGGTCTGGGGATGAAAAGTTGTACTGTACTTTAATTTACTCCTCAAACTATTCTGAAGACTCTCCCAAAACTGAGATCTGAATCTTGTATCCCTGTTGGATACAATACTGACTGGAACCCCATGAAGTCTGACGATCTCTTGCATGTACTTCTCAGCTAGGCTCTCAGTAGATTGTCTGACACGAAATGGAATGAAGTGAGCACTCTTCGTCAGTTGGTTGACAATCACCCAAATGGCATTATGACCCTTAGGACTCCTCGGCAAAGCGGTCACAAAGTCTATAGTGATGTGTTCCCGCTTCCACTCCGGAATGGGAAGCGGTTGGAGAAGTTCGGCGGTCCTCTGATGCTCTGCCTTAACCTGCTGGCAGATCAAACATGGAGATACAAACCGAGCCACAGCCCTCTTCATACCATGCCACCAGAAATGAAGCTTTAAATCCCGATACATCTTAGTACCTCCAGGATGGATAGAATACGATGACTGGTGGGCTTCCTCAAGTAACCTCTGACGAACTTCACCCTTCAGGACACACAACCTGGACCCAAAACGAAGTGATCCATCAGCATGAATAACCATATCCGTTTGAGAACCAGACTCAACCATAGCTGGAAAACCCTGCAACTGCAAATCACCAGCCTGAGCCTCTTTGATCTGATCAACAAGAGACGACTGAAGCTGGAGTACCAAACAACTCCGATCAGAACTTGGCAACAACACATCCAACTCCAACCTCTGCATCTACTCAATGAAATCACTCTGCTGAGTCAGGAACATAGATGTCGGTCTCCTGCTCAAAGCATCTGGCACCAAGTTCACTCTACCAGGATGGTGTTGCAAACTTATGTCATAATCGGCCATAAGCTCCAACCAATGCCTTTGCCTCATGTTCAACTCCTTCTGGATGAAGACGTACTTGAAACTTTTGTAGTCTGTAAAGATCTCCATGCGGTTCCCAAGTAAATAATGTCTCTACAGCTTCAAAGCAAAGATCACTGCCGCTAACTCCAAGTCATGAGTCGGATAGTTCTTCTCATGCAGCCTCAACTGTCTCGATGCATAAGTAACGACTCGGCCCTTCTGCATCAGAACTGCTCCAAGATCCCTACCCGAAGCATCACAATGAACTACAAATCCGCCTGAACCATCTGGAATAGTCAAGACTGGCACTGACGTCAACCTACTCTTCAACTCAGCAAAAGCCTCACTGCAAGCCTCAGACCAACAGAACTTCTGATCCTTCCCAATCAGCTTAGTCAATGGTCCTGCTATCTTCGAAAAATTTTGGATGAATTTCCGATAATAGCCAGCTAGACCAAGGAAACTCCTCACCTCAGAAACTGACTTGGAAACTGGCCAATCCTTCACAGCTGCAACCTTGGATGGATCCACAGAAATACCATCGCTCGAGATAATATGCCCCAAGAAAGTGACCCTGTCGAGCCAAAACTCACACTTGCTGAGTTTCCCATAGAGCTGATTCTCTCTCAAAGTCTGCAGAACCAACCTAAGATGCTCAGCATGATCTTCTCGATTCCGAGAATACACCAAAATTTCATCTATGAAGACCACCAAAAATTTATCAAGGAACTGGAAAAAGACCCTGTTCATAAGACTCATAAATACAGCAGGCACGTTCGTGACCCCGAACGGCATCATAAGATACTCATAGCACCCATATCTGGTCCTGAATGCAGTCTTATGTACATCAGTTGCCTTTATCTTGACTTGATGATACCCGAAACGAAGATCCAACATCGAGAAAATAGCAGCACTATTCAACTGATCAAATAAGTCATCATTCCTGGGCAACGGATACCGGTTCTTCACAGTAACACTGTTCAGTTCCCGATAATCCACGCACAGTCGATACATACCATCCTTCTTGTTCACAATAAGGACTGGAGCACCCCAAGGCGAAAGACTGGGTCTGATGAATCCCAAATCCAGCAACTCCTGAATCTGTACCTTAAGCTCTACTAACTCAACCGGTGCCATCCTGTAAGGACTTTTCGATATTGGTGCCGTATCAGGCTGAACTTCAATACCGAACTCTACATCCCTATCAGGGGATAAGCCAGGAAACTCCTCCTGAAAAATATCTATGAAATCCCGCACTACTAGAGGCACAGCCTCACAGCCTGAATGTAATTCCATCGCACAAACCTCCTGATCAACTGCAGTCTCAGCTCGGCCAAAGGACATCTCCCCGGCATGGAACTCAAACTCTGAGCGATCTGGAATCTGGAATACAACTTTCTTGGCACGGCAATCAATAATATCATGGGATTCACCCAACCAATCCATGTCGAGAATGACGTCGAATCTTGAATTCTCAATTACAATCAAGTCGGCCTTGAAATCTGTGCCGCTAATAACTATGGGACACTGCCTGCACTCCCGAGAACAAATGACAACGCCACCACCTGTCACAACATTCCAAGTCTCTGATATGATGCTGCACTCCAACCGATGGCGAGCCACGAACCGAGAAGAGACGAAGGAATGGGTTGCCCTAGAATCAAAAAGAACATGAGCAGGAAAAGAGAAAACAAGGACAACACCTAAAATAAAAGAGATAAGGGAAAAGAAAATGATAGATGAACAGGGGTGAGGAAAAACACAATGCGGAAAGATAACATGAAAGAATAAGGCAATAGAATGAAAAGAAGCAAAAGAGAAACAACACAACAAAAAGCAAGAATATACCTGCAACAACACCATCTTCTATCTTAGCATCAGCAGCAGTCAGGTTGAAAGCCTGACCTCTCCTGGGGGCAGCGGTACTCCGACCGACAATCTGGTGCTGAGAAGGAAGAGGTGGCCTAACAGGACCATGAGCTGGGGCTACCTGCTGAACTGGACCCCTGGCTGGAAGAGCCATCCTTCGATGCGGGAAATCCCGCACTGAATGGTCAGCAGCACCACATCTAAAGCATCGGCGGTTGGCACGCCTACAGTCCCTGCGATTATGCCCAGCCAACTGGAAAAAGTCACAGAAACTAGCTCCTCGGGAAACATCAGAAGAGTAGGGATTCTCCCTGACAGGATGGGCGAAAATAGGCCTCCGAATAAGCCTACCAGAAGGCCTAGCAACAACAGAGTGCAGAACAGTCCGCCAAGGAGGAGACAACCTGCCACGAGCATGTTCCTGAGCTCGAGCTGCCTCAAGAGCTTCAGCATAAGTATGCAAGCGAAGGGAGACAAGCTGCACCTTAATGTCTCGCTCAAGTCCCAATGTGAATCTACGAGTCCTGTCCTTTTCGTTCGCCACAAAAACGGCTGCGAAGAGGCTAAGTCTTACTCATCCACAAACCTAGAGCCCTGTTTTCAAGAAAGTCTCATGTTACAACATTGCATGGACAATATGTAACAAAATTCCAATAATAGAAATAACGACAAACCTGTTTCAGGGCCAAGAACCGTTGCTCCATTTCCACTTGGGTGCTGCTAGGGAAGAACTTCTCCAAGAAGCTCCTAGTGAACGTGGTCCAAGTAATCGGTCGTTCGAACCTTTCAGACTCGGAACTTCACCAAATATGAGCCAGATCCACCAACTAGATGGCTACCACATCCACTCTATCAGCATCGGCAACTCTTGTTGCAAAAAGAAACTGCTCAGTCCGGATCAACCACTATTCGGCCTCCAAAGGCATCTCAGTGTCGGAGAATCTGTCAGGATGCAGCCTCATGAAATTTGTGACTGTGCCCGAACGGGGAGGGAGAGCTGCCTGCATAGGCACAGCAGGAGACGGAACCCAAACAGCTTCCAAAGCAGCCATCACCAGATCACTGTGGTTTTGCTGCATATTAATCAACCATTCCAACACATTGGTAACGACCTCAAGCCCGGGCTGATCTTTCTGAGAACGAGAAGTAGAACCTCTGCGAGCCATGGTCTGCACAAGATAAAAAACAATCAGCATCCAGATCAAAATTGATTATAATTCATTTATGTATGCATGGTCTGTGTACTATTGAGACAATCCCAGGTCGAGCCAAGCTTGTCTAATATATCAGTCAAACTAATACATTAGCCAAACCTAGGCTTTGATACAACAAAAAACCTTATCACGCCCCGCTTTCCAAAACGAGAATAGAAAATACGGATACGTAACTAAGCCCAGCGAATGGTTTTCATCATCCATAAGCTGTCAGGATCTTTACAACATATCACAGGAATAATCAGAGTGGAAAGCAAGAGAAGTCAAACATGCATGCATATATGAATCAATATACCAACAGAAATTTACTTGAAACCAAAATATAATAATCTCAAATAAACCAGATCTGAACAAGTCAATAATTCCGGGTCACATTGCCCAATACAAAATAATCCAAGTAACAGAAATTATTCAAAAGCAACAAGAAATAATAATAATAGCAAAACTCCAGCAACTAGTATCTCAGATCACCTACTCCATCGGACAGTTGATCTCCATGATCTGCAATTTAATAAATTGCAGGAAGAGAAAAAAGAAAACAAAATGCCCGTCAATGCAAGTTACGGGCTACTTATAGTACAGGCACAAGTACAGGAAAATAAACTACATAGCATGGAATAGACATGATAACAAAATAGAACAACTAGCATGAATCATGAACAGAATCAAGTAATAACATGTGTATATAACATGTAACAGGTAACAGGTATCTTGCAAGCAGTTAAGCATGTAACATGTATTATGTCATGTCAAGTCTTGTATTATTACTATCTAGGTAGCACTTTATGCGTCCAAGGTTTTTACCACATGGTTGCTACATCCAAATAAGTTTCGTTTAGATTTCGCAGTGGAGTTCATAGGGCCGTGTACTCAGGTATCAGGTAAACAAGCACAAGTATAGGTATCATATAACAGATAATCATGCATCAGGTAGGACTACATTCCCTCCAAGTACACCCTCCCATAGGAAGTATGTAGCGAGTAACAGGTGGGGAAACACGGGCCCCCTTCTGAGTACACCCTCTCATAAGGAAGTATGTACTCAAAAATTAGATAATCAGAATCACAAGTCAGGTAATCATATCACAGGTAACAGATATCAGATAATCAGGTGGGAAACACGGGCCCCCTTCCAAGTACACATTTCTATATTTTCCACTACTAGACCTTTCCCTTAACCTCGGCTTGGTTATTCGTTATTATTATCAAACATGCATGGATGTGTCACAAACATAGCAAGAATAACATGGTATGAACAAGTAATAGGTTCAGGTCGCAAGATAAACATGTACAAATGAAAGACAACTCATAAAAGAATATAACAACGAAAATTCTAGTTCAGGACAGCAAGACAGTACTGCACTAAATCTGAAATTTCCGTTGCTACAAATATGAAAATCTGGATCCGTCAGAAAATATGAAAAATAAACTATTGGCCGAATCCAACAAATATATATAAGTCATATGGTATTTCATTAAAAAACTGGATCTAGAATTTTAAACACATCTGTAGTAAAGTAGTCATAACTCGCAACTCATAAATCGAAACTGAGATCTGTTAGAAAATCTAGAAAGTAGACAGAATTCTCCATAATTCATATTCACAAATAATTTTCATATACTGACCCTAATATGGTCTAAAATGGTGAACAAAACGGGGAACCGGCAAAACAGAAAATATCCTTTATGCACAAAATCAACTAGTTCATATGAAACCCATCCAAAACATAACCAAGCGTGAAATATGGTATACTAGATGTCCAAGCACACATGGTATAGGGTATTTTACAAGTGTACAACGAGTTTACTACAACTAACACAACCGAGCACACGATATCATACGAACAACATGTATGTATAAAGCAAGAAGTGGCCATCCCTACGTTATTTCATGTCATGTGTGTAGTGAAGCAACTACGGGCGGGTCAACACCATAGAGACAAGATACAACAGAGGTTTAACACATGAATTGTCTCTAGAACACAACTACAATACAGGCAGTATTTAGTACTTGTATTACACAAAGAAAAGAATACAAGTTACTTGCATAAGAGAAGATGAAACAATGAAGCAAAAGCAAGAATAACGGGAACGGATTTCTGGGCAACGAACTCGACGAACGACGAACGAACACACAAACTATGAGCACCCGAGATCACACGCACACCCAAAGACAACACCCACACATAAGAACTCAACCACGGCATGCCCCAGTGAACGCACAGCGATGGGAGAACGGCGACGGCAGCAAGCTTGCTGCTCACTGTTGCTGTAGAGTTGCGTCACAACATGGAGATGGTCGGGGAGTGCGGCGCTGGCATCGGGGAAGAGCAGGAGGGAGAGCAGTGTAGCTGCACCGGCTGACGGAAAGGAGAGGGAAGCACCGGGTGCTGGTGCTACAGGCGATCGGGAGAGCGGACGGGAGGATGACGGCAGAGGCTAGGGGATCGGAAACGATGGGTTAAGGGAATCGGGAGAGAGAGCAAGGGATGAGTTAGGTGGCTGCATGGGTGAACAGGGCATGGGTTTATATAAATAGGTAGGGGATATTAGGGTTAAGGGGGTACAGGGGTGATGGCTGAGTAGGGTTGGGTTTGGTTTGTTATAGGGTTGCGGATATGAGTATAGGTAAAACGGGTTATAGGGTGAAAACAGGGTATTAGGGCTTTTATAGCAGATCCAAAAGGGTTTAATAAAATGGAATTGAGGATTTTAATAATAAAATCCAATAAGGAGATTGGCACAAAAAATGGATAACAGAAATAAGGCATGAACAAAAGGAATCAAAAAAGTAAGAACACGATTAAATGGAAATGAAACAATAGGAGACAACATAATCAAGAACTCAAACAAAAGACGAAAAATCAAGGAAATGAATATATCTAAAAAGAAGATCCAATATATCGTCCAGAAAGAGGTACAAGCTGAATAAATACACAAAAAAAAAAAAAAATACACCCAAAATACAGAAAATAGAAAACAGGGGTTACAGGTATATATAAAACCCCTCCGGGACACCTCGATTTTCTTAATCAATCTTGGCCATCCAATTTGATCTAACAATGGATAATGCAAAGACTCCTCAGATTTCCCAAACAATGACATCAGTCGAATCACGTGCAACTCGTGTGGCTTTACCACAACCACTATGAGCACTAAATGGTTTTCTAAAAAAATCTCCAAGTGTGAAACGCTTGGCGCTCGATAGTGACCTCGAGCCACCTACAAGATCTACGTGACCTTGCCACCACACGACACTCGGCATTGACTTCAAGCAACCCACAAGGTTTCACACTATATTGTCATTGCTCGATGCTCAACATTGACTTCGAGCAGCGCACAAGGGTTCACAGTACATTTCCATCACTCAATGCTCGGCATTGACTTCGAGCAGCCCACAAGGTTTCACCTTACCTTGACACCTCTTTCTGGACCACCTACAAGATTTCTCACATCCTTATAGAGCTCGATGCTCGACAACAACCTCCAGTCACCAACAAGGTTTATCACAGCCTTGTCATCGCTTGACGCCCGGTATTGACCTCGACCACCTACCAAGTTTCACACAGCCTTGCCTTCACTCGGCACTCCGCGGTGACCTCGAGCCCTAATAACAATGCGATCTCAAGCTCGATGCTCGGAGCTCAGTAGACACCTCACCCAGCATGACCTGGAGCACGACGCTCGGAGCTCAGCGGAGCTCGGATCCCGAATGATTTTTTCCATGGGATTGAACTACTCCTTGACGGCTGAAACGCCCAACCCTCCAGGAGTTGGGGGCCTATGATGTGGGTAAAAATACGATCTCATCTGAGCCGTCTGATTCCATCAAGATCCTGATGCCCATCAGAATAGGCATGCGTGCTCCGTGGGCCGTTAACTAGCCCCCGACACCCATTAGGCCCACAGAGAAGGGTTAACCCGGTCCACTAGGGTTCCCTTTCTCTGCCTATAAATAGCATACCCTCTTCATTGTGACCATGTAATCAATTTTTATCCTCCAAAATCCTAATTTCCATTCCCTCTCTCTTCCAGTCACTGACTTGACGGTCAGAGGGTCCGCCGCCGGGAAAACTCTCGGTGTTTCTTGACTTTGTGCAGGTGCTGATGACCCAGGGTCGAGAATAGCTACTAACATATCAGCTCCTCCTACCTCTCACCAGATCCGGATCTACGACTGAGATATTTCATTCCCATCAAAAGTCGAACTCAACATCGGTTGTTTCCACACCCTAAAAACAACAGCATCACTTATCCTATAGGATACGTTAGGCTACCAACAAGGACACCACCTCTTTCACATCTGTGAAAAGTGGAAACCCAATGTAAGGCTAACTCTTTTTATAGTATCATGATAAGATTCATGTTTATGTGATCTCTCTATATGTCATGCATGTGATGTCGATATAGACTGAAGTAGCGACTAAATAGCCAACAAGAAGTACTTATAACATATTACTTAGAACATTAAGAAATCTCAAAATTGTCATTATTTATGTCATTCATGTTTTTAATTACTTGGAAAGGTTAAAAAAATCATCTGAAAATAGAAATTAGGGTTTCCTATTAAAGTGAGTGAAAGAAGGAAGTCGATTTCTTAATAGGGGTAAGAAAACAATTTTTCCTTCTTTTTATTTATTTTGTTTATTTCTATTTATTTATTTATTTGGTTGGAACAAGGTTGTAGCCATATACACTCATACTTTACATATATATATATATATATATATATATATATATATATATATATATATATATATATATATATATATATATATATATATAGAGTGAGTCTATTAAGAGCTCGAAAGCTGAGTGCCTTATCGAGAGCTGGAAGTCACAGCCGTCTGATCGATCTTGATCACGATCGGACGGCTGAGATCGTCCCGCTCTTTTCTTCTCAATAATGGAGGGGTAAAAGGGGTATACTCCCCTTATCTCTTTTACTTCCTTATCGATAAGGCTTCCTCTCTTCTCTCCCGCTCTCTCTCGTTCCAAACCCTAATCCCCCCTCTCCCGCTCTCGATACCCGCTCTCGAAGTTGAAAGACGATCTCTTTGGGGCTCCTCTATCTCTACACTTCCTTATCGATTAAGCCTTCCTCTCTTCTCTCCCGCTCTCTCTCGTTCCAAACCCTAATCCCCCTCTCCCGCTCTCGATACCCGCTCTCGAAGTTGAAAGACGATCTCTTTGGGGCTCCTCTATTCTCTTCTCACTCTATCTGAAGAGATCCGCACCTTTCGAAACCCTAATCGAAGGTCTCTTCGAAACCCTAATCGATAAGGAAGAAAGAGAGAGCGCTCCTCTCCCGCTCTCTTTATTTCTCACCTGTGTAAAACCCTACCCCTACCACCGATCGGAGCCTGATCTTGCTCATCCTCAGATCTGTGGAGGAGTAAAAGGGGTATACTGTAGCGATCGATAGCTCGGCTGCCGGTTTGGATTTCTTGGCTCATTGGGTTGTTCCTCTCTCATATTCCGGAGGGAAGTATTTGACTCTCAAAAATCCTTTAATGATATCTGTTTAATTTCTTGCATTATCTTTCGGTTCTGTTTGTAGGCAATGATGAGACTGATTTGGATATTAGTTGGTTACAAAATTTTGGGCCATTGAAATTATTGTTTTGAAGTCTATTTGATTGTGTGCCATGATAATTATTCAAAGTTGAATACACATCTGGGGTATGAGCGGAAGAGAAGAGAGGAAGGCTTGAAAGTATCAAATTTAGAGTTTTGAGACTAACTCATTTCACCAAAATTTTTGGTGACGACGACTCACAATGGTTTAGGCAGTGATGCAAAACACTTTATGATTTGAATAATTATTTCAATCATGTTCTAAGTATTCTTGATTATATAGCTATCATATCCTAGTTGGCGCGGCACTCCAATGCAGCCCTACTTATGATTAGTGTTTTCTGAGCCTATTGGTTTTCTTTAGTCTATATATATTCATGAGTAAGTCTATTATGTGAGCTTGGCCGATTGATTGTGAGAAGATAAGAGATATGGGTATTTGATTTTATCCCTTTTACCCCTAAACATTCTGAAGATAAGCAGTTTCAAATATGAGTCGTTCCATTGCATACAATCGCGAAGGAATGGCTAAACCCCCCCCCCCCCCCCCCCCGGCTCCCGATAAGGCATTCAGTTCACAAGCTCTTAATAGACTTACTCTATATATGTAAGACAGTTGCTGATAAGCTCCAACCAACACAGACAGAGCATGTAGTATCAATTTTTTGTCAGCCCAGAACAAACACAAACAGATCATGAAGTATACCAAAAAAAACTGTACATTAGGCAGTGATGCTAAACACTTTATGATCTGAATAGTTATTTGAATTTGTTGTATTTATTGTTGATTATATATCTATCATATCCTAGTTGGCACGGCACCCCAATGCAGCCCTAGTTATGGATAGTGTGTTCTGAGCCTATTGTTTTTTCATTTGTTTACGAAAGACAGTTGATAACAAGTTCAAAATTGCAGAAACAGAGCACGAAGTATGCAAAATTTGTAAGCTCCAAACAACAAAAAACTGGATTTTATACTAACTGAAGTTGGATGTGTATGCGTTGGGTACTCATCTAAGCCTTTTGGTCTTTGAGTCTCCCAAATGCTTTGTTGGTGTAGGCCGTGATGAAAAACAGTTTATGATCTGAATAATTACTTCAAAATTGTTGTATTTATTCTTGATTATATATCTATCATATCTTAGTTGGCACGGCACTCCACTGCAGCCCTAGGTATGAATAGTGTGTTCTGAGCCTACTAGTTTTATTTAAACCACATGTTCAGTTTCCGTTGTTCTGACACTATACCAAGTTTGAAGCTTAATGGGAAGCTTCTGTTTGTCTTGAGCCCACAAACTTGGATACTTCAAGTTCTGTTTTTGTTTGCTCTGAGATTAGAAAATTTGATACTTCATGATCTGTATCTGATTGTTCTGAGCTAACAACATTTGTATACTTCATGCTTTGTTTCTGTTAGTTTCGGACCGGCTAAAATTGATACTTCATAATCTGCATGTGTTTGTTCTAGGCTGGTTTAATTTTTATACTTCATGCTCTATTTGTGTTTGCTCTGGACTGGCAAAAATTGCCTTTGGACACTCACCCAAAAATTGCCTTTGGACACTTTTAGTAGGCGATGATGATAAGTATATGCAACTTGAATTTTGTCTTTGGACACTAGCCGGTGTGCCTTAATAAAGCGGCCCTAGTGTCAAATTCAAAATTTCAATTTTTACTCGTTTATGCCTGATTTAATTTGCGGCAGTGATGAAAAGTCTATGCATGATTTCATACTTCATGATTATTGGATGGTGTTGAACTTCATGTTCATTTTGGTTTTGTTTTGAGTCGGGAAGCTGAAATTATTTGCCCCTTCATTCTCTGTCTGTGTTGGTTGTGAGCTTACAAAATTTTGCATACTTCATAAAGAGTAAGTCCATTAAGAGCTCAGAAGCTGAATGCCTTTTCGGGAGCTGTGCCCCTTTAACAATGCACCTTTAACAATGGATTTACGGGATATTAAAGTTGAAGGTGTTCTTTTTCTGAGCCGGCATGAATTTTTTATTCCAAGTGAAAGAGATAATGTTTTCCGTTGCATTTGTTCTGAGCCTACTAGTTTTAATCATGTTTTCCGTTGAATTTTCTTCTATTTGATGAATCATTTGGTGCAGGAATCGAAGAGAAAGAACGAGATGTTCGTTAGCGACGAACCGGAGATACTTGAAGCTGTGTTTCTGTTTGTTTTGGGCTTACTCCAAGCTGACAAAAATTGTATACTTCAATATTCTTCAAGTTCTGTTTTAGTTTGTTCTGAGATTACACAATTTTGATACTTCATGATCTGTATAATATTTTTGTGAGCTAAGATAGATTGTATACTTCATGCTTTGATTGTATTAGCTCTGGGCTGGGAAATAATTGATACTTCATGTTATTTTTGAGCTTGTTCTGGGCTGATGAACTTTGCATACTTCATGCTACACTTGTGTTTGATCTGGAATGGGAAAAACTGATACTACATGCTCTGTATGTGTTGTTTATGAGCTTTGCCAATTTTGCATACTACATGCTCTGACTGTTTTGGTTCTGAGCGTACAAATTTTGCATACGTCATGATCTTTTTGAGCTTGTTGTGGGCTGATGAAATTTGCATACTCCATGCTGCACTTGTGTTTGATCTGGACTGGGAAAAACTGATACTACATGCTCTGTATGTGTTGTTTATGAGCTTTGCCAAATTTGCATACTACATGCTCTGACTGTTTTGGTTCTGAGCGTACAAATTTTGCATACTTCATGATCTTTTTGAGCTTGTTGTGGCTTGATGAAATTTGCATACTCCATGCTGCACTTGTGTTTGATCTGGACTGGGAAAAACTGATACTACATGCTCTGTATGTGTTGTTTATGAGCTTTGCCAATTTTGCATACTACATGCTCTGACTGTTTTGGTTCTGAGCTTCCAAATTTTGCATACTTCATGATCTGGCTGAGCTTGTTCTGGGCTGATACCATTTGTATACAAAAATTCTCTACTTGTGTTTGATCTGTCATGGGAAAAATTGATACTTTATGCTATGTCTGTGTTGTTTATGAGACTTACAATTTTTGCACACTACTTGCTCTGTCTATGGTGCCACTCAGCTTTCAAATTTTGCATACTTCATGATCTTTTTGAGCTTCTTCTGGGCTGATAAAATTTGTATACTTCATGCTCTAGTTGAGTTTGATCTGGACTGGCAGAACTTGCCACTTCATGTTCTGTCTGCGTTGGTTATGAGCTTTGAAAATTTTGCATACTACATGCTCTGTCTGTGTTACATGCTCAGCTTACAAATTTTGCATACTCTGTGTTAGTCCACAAGCTTTACCAATTTTTTTACTTCAAGCTCTGTTGCTCTTAATACAGACCTTACAAAATTTATGTACATGATGCTGGGTTTGTGGTACTTCTGAGCATGAAAATCAATTGGATACGCCATGCTGCGTAATACGCCCAAAAAAAACACTTAATTTCAATGCTATTAAATCAAGACAATAATGAACATAATATTTGGAAAAAACTGGGTCTTCATAGAATTGAAACATAATACATCACAATAACAATACAGCGTAAGCAATGTACTTCACATCTAACACTGTACAAAGAACTGAAACATAAATAATAATTTACAGCATAGTACATTGTTTAATAAATTACAAGTACATGACAAAATTTACATATTTTGATCCGAATATCAAGTTTTCCCGTACTGCAGTCTTCAATCGCTCCAAAATGCACATCATTCAGAATTCAACCTGAAAACAAAAGTAAACTGAAATTATTGAACATGGAGACGACAAAATAAAAAAAAACAGACAGGCGGTTCAGCACTGGGAAAAAATTTAAAGTAAATATTGTAGGCTCAGGAAAACGGAGGTTGAACATGAAGTTCAAATATCAGGAAGTGTTAAATTTTCCTCCTCGGTCAGAACCAACACCAATAAAATTAGGAACTATTAAATTTATGCCAGTCCAGATCAAACACAAGTACAGCATGAAGTATACAAATTTTATCAGCCCAGAACAAGCTCGGGCAGATCATGAAGTATGCAAAATTTGTACGCTCAGAACCAAAACAGTCAGAGCATGTAGTATGCTAAATTTGCAAAGCTCATAAACAACACAGACAGAGCATGAAGTATGAATTTTTCCCAGTCCAGATCAAACACAAGTGCAGCATGAAGTATGCAAATTTCATCAGCCCAGAATAAGCTCAAAAAGATCATGAAGTATGCAAAAATTGTAATGTCAGAACCAAAACAGTCAGAGCATGTAGTATGCAAAACTTGCAAAGCTCATAAACAACACAAACAGAGCATGAAGTATCAATTTTTCCCAGTCCAGAACAAACACAAGTAGAGCATGAAGTATAATAATTTAATCAGCCCAAAACAAGCTCAGGCAGATCATGAAGTATGCAAGATTTGGAAGCTGAGTAGCAACACAGACAGAGCATGTAGTAGGCAAAATTTGTATGCTCAGGACCGACACAGAGAGAACATGAAGTGGCAATTTTTGCCAGTCCAGAGCAAACACAAATAGAGCATGAAGTATAAAAATTAAACCAGCCCAGAACAAACACATGCAGATTATGAAGTATCAATTTTAGCCGGTCCGAAACTAACAGAAACAAAGCATGAAGTATACAAATGTTGTTAGCTCAGAACAATCAGATACAGATCATGAAGTATCAAATTTTCTAATCTCAGAACAAACAAAAACAGAACTTGAAGTATCCAAGTTTGTGGGCTCAAGACAAACAGAAGCTTCCCATTAAGCTTCAAACTTGGTATAGTGTCAGAACAACGGAAACTGAACATGTGGTTTAAATAAAACTAGTAGGCTCAGAACACACTATTCATACATAGGGCTGCAGTGGAGTGCCGTGCCAACTAAGATATGATAGATATATAATCAAGAATAAATACAACAATTTTGAAGTAATTATTCAGATCATAAACTGTTTTTCATCACGGCCTACACCAACAAAGCATTTGGGAGACTCAAAGACCAAAAGGCTTAGATGAGTACCCAACGCATACACATCCAACTTCAGTTAGTATAAAATCCAATTTTTTGTTGTTTGGAGCTTACAAATTTTGCATACTTCGTGCTCTGTTTCTGCAGTTTTGAACTTGTTATCAACTGTCTTTCGTAAACAAATGAAAAAACAATAGGCTCAGAACACACTATCCATAACTAGGGCTGCATTGGGGTGCCGTGCCAACTAGGATATGATAGATATATAATCAACAATAAATACAACAAATTCAAATAACTATTCAGATCATAAAGTGTTTAGCATCACTGCCTAATGTACAGTTTTTTTTGGTATACTTCATGATCTGTTTGTGTTTGTTCTGGGCTGACAAAAAATTGATACTACATGCTCTGTCTGTGTTGGTTGGAGCTTATCAGCAACTGTCTTACATATATAGAGTAAGTCTATTAAGAGTTTGTGAACTGAATGCCTTATCGGGAGCGGGGGGGAGGGGGGGGGGGGGGGGGGGGGGGTTAGCCATTCCTTCGCGATTGTATGCAATGGAACGACTCATATTTGAAACTGCTTATCTTCAGAATGTTTGGGGGTAAAAGAGGTAAAATCAAATACCCATATCTCCTATCTTCTCACAATCAATCGGCCAAGCTCACATAATAGACTTACTCATGAATATATATAGACTAAAGAAAACCAATAAGCTCAGAAAACACTAATCATAAGTAGGGCTGCATTGGAGTGTCGCGCCAACTAGGATATGATAGCTATATAATCAAGAATACTTAGAACATGATTGAAATAATTATTCAAATCATAAAGTGTTTTGCATCACTGCCTAAACCATTGTGAGTCATCGTCACCAAAAATTTTGGTGAAATGAGTTAGTCTCAAAACTCTAAATTTGATACTTTCAAGCCTTCCTCTCTTCTCTCCCGCTCATACCCCAGATGTGTATTCAACTTTGAATAATTATCATGGCACACAATCAAATAGACTTCAAAACAATAATTTCAATGGCCCAAAATTTTGTAACCAACTAATATCCAAATCAATCTCATCATTGCCTACAAACAAAACCGAAAGATAATGCAAGAAATTAAACAGATATCATTAAAGGATTTTTGAGAGTCAAATACTTCCCTCCGGAATATGAGAGAGGAACAACCCAATGAGCCAAGAAATCCAAACCGGCAGCCGAGCTATCGATCGCTACAGTATACCCCTTTTACTCCTCCGCAGATCTGAGGATGAGCAAGATCAGGCTCCGATCGGTGGTAGGGGTAGGGTTTTACACAGGTGAGAAAGAAAGAGAGCGGGAGAGGAGCGCTCTCTCTTTCTTCCTTATCGATTAGGGTTTCGAAGAGACCTTCGATTAGGGTTTCGAAAGGTGCGGATCTCTTCAGATAGGGTGAGAAGAGAATAGAGGAGCCCCAAAGAGATCGTCTTTCAACTTCGAGAGCGGGTATCGAGAGCGGGAGAGGGGGATTAGGGTTTGGAACGAGAGAGAGCGGGAGAGAAGAGAGGAAGGATTAATCGATAAGGAAGTGTAGAGATAGAGGAGCCCCAAAGAGATCGTCTTTCAACTTCGAGAGCGGGTATCGAGAGTGGGAGAGGGGGGATTAGGGTTTGGAACGAGAGAGAGCGGGAGAGAAGAGAGGAAGCCTTATCGATAAGGAAGTAAAAGAGATAAGGGGAGTATACCCCTTTTACCCCTCCGTTATTGAGAAGAAAAGAGCGGGACGATCTCAGCCGTCCGATCGTGATCAAGATCGATCAGACGGCTGTGACTTCCAGCTCTCGATAAGGCACTCAGCTTTCGAGCTCTTAATAGACTCACTCTATATATATATATATATATATATATATATATATATATATATATATATATACTAGTAATTTACATGTGTGATGCATGTTTTAATAATTTCAACAACAAAAAAACTCTGACATAGGGAGAATGTATATTAGTTATGTACGTGTGTTGCACATGTTGGTAGAATGAAAAAATGACAAATGACACTAAGGCCTTCTCCCATTATAATATATCTATCTATCTATCTATCTCTCTCTCTCTCTCTCTCTCTCTCTCTCTCTCTCTCTCTCTCTCTCTCTCTCTCTCTCTCTCTCTCTCTCTATATATATATATATATATATATATATATATATATATATATATATATATATATATATATATATATATATATATATATATGAGAAAAGTAAGCCTCATATTTGTATGAAGAAATTTCCTCATACAAAGTGAGGTGTCAAAATAATATCCGTTAGATCATAGTTTTAATCGAAGGGCTCATTTACAAAAACAAAATTGACAATTATTTATTAAATTTCTTAAATAACAGATTTCCTCACACCAATATCTAAATTTTTTTCCTCTTTCCCTCTTTTCTCTTTCTCACGCCGTCATTCCCTGTTTTCCCTCTTTCCTCCTTCTCACGCCGCCTTCCTCCCTCACGACGCCGACGCCGCCCTCCTACCCACGACGCCGTTGCCGCTGTCCTCCCTCACGCCGCCTCCCTCCTCCCTCACGCTGCCTCCCTCCTCCTCTAGCACACGCTACTTTTCCCTCTTCCTCTTTCTCACGCCGTCTCTCCAATTCTGAAGGATTTTATCAGGTCAGTATTTTTTGTTGCCAACATCTATTTTTTCAAATTTGACTATTTGCCCCCTTCTTAATTAACCTAATAACCATATATGCTATAGTTTGATATTCAGATAGTATAATACCAGTTTTTATGCCTGATTTTTACATCGAAGATGTGTAATTTTGTGAGAAAATGTTAGTCAGTGGATTAGTTTTAAAGTTTGTTATGAATTTTGTTGTTGTAATAAGGTGAATAGGATGTACAATGCAATTATTTGGTCGTAATTTGTACCGACATCTTGATCTTTATGATGTGAAGATGAATGTATTGGTATGTCGCATGTTAGGGCATAAAGTTTGGGAAAAGATTGTGGTTGAAGTTTATAATGTTCGGAATGGAGTTAAACTATGATATGTATAATTGTTTTTTATGCTGGAGGTAGAGGGTACGGTAACTAGGTTAGTAAATTGTAGAAATACTGGTGATTGAGATGTTAGATTAGTTCATTTTGTTGAATGTTATGTTTTGTGCTTTAGGAGGCAGTTGTACTTGAATCTTATAGTTTTGCATGTTTGTTTAATTGAAGTACTAATCTGGTTAATTAGGTGGTTTACGAGAGAGATAAGGGAAAAAGAGTGGATTATCATTTAGTTTGTATGATATTGGGATATGGGTGTTCTCTTATGGAATCGTGCTTCAAAGTAGATTATTTGGCATGTTCAGTTATAGTTGAGGCGATAAATATAGATTTGTATGAATATGTGATACTAAGGCAGGAGAAAATGGATAGTGTACATGACGAATTTCAGTTAATAAAATCATCTCTATGCATTTTCAGCTACTGTTCTATTATAGAAATAGAGCCAAAATAGAATAAGGTGGAAGAACGTATTATTATGAACTTTAGTGAGTTATATTTGGTAATACTTCAGTAAGTATAACAGTTCTATCTTTTTATCTAATGAACTGACAATGGCCTGAGCTAGAAGAGGGAGGGAGGGAAGGGTGGAAAACTAATATCATTAATAACATTTTTTTATTAATGGTCTTCATGTTGTTATGTTGTGTTTGTAAGACAATGCCCTTCATTGCTTGTTTGTTTTACTCTGTTTATTTAGATGTTTGCTCCCAGTTTTACGTTGTGTAAAATTGTTTCTCGTTGTATTTCCCTTTTATTATTAATATATTGGAATCTAATGATTCTATCCTCGTTATCAAAAAAAATTAATTACATTTTTTATGTTTGAATTTTTTGTACTCAAATGTGTAGCTCATCTTGTAACCTACAATATTAGATGCACACATTAATTACAAATTTTAAACTGATACATTTGTAAAATTACACAAAATATAATGATATATAAAGTTGCAATTTAAGATGATTATATCAATGTAAATTGTAACTCTTCTTTCTTTTGTGTATAAATGCACTTGTGCAGGATATCATGTTAGCAACCATGCTGCCTATATCAGTATATACAGATTTGAAGACCATACCACCCTTGTCCAAGAAGAAATATTTCTTTTGTGTATAAATGCACTTGTGCAGGATATCATGTTAGCAACCATGCTATTGAGGCCTATATCAGTATATATAGAAGATTTAAAGACCATACCACCCTTGTCAAAGGAGAAATATGGCTCAGTTCCTTGTTTCTACATCCAATACTGCGAAGGTGCTTTAATTACAAATGACTTCCAACATTGGATGACTGAGAAGCATCAAGTGAAGAGGGTGTTTGAGATTGAAGGAGCAGATCACATGGCAACGTTGTCGAAGCCACTTGAGTTGAACCAATGTCTCCTTCAGGTCAGAAAAATGAAGTAGTCGTTGGTGCATTCATTTCCGAGTGAATCACTTCTTGTTACTCGTTCTGCAGTTTGCCATTGTACGTTATCGTTCTCATTATGGAAATAAAATTAGTTCGTAGTTGAAATGTATACCAGATCTATGTATACATTTATTTTTTTAGGGAAAGATCTATGTATACCTTTGTCGGGGTTTCGGTTGAGATCAACTGTTGTATCTGTCCTTATATATTATAATTGGTTGAAGACTTGTAGGTTCGGGATTTGACATTTGTGATGTTTTTGGTTGTTGGGTAGCTGGCAATCTCATGTTAGTTCCATTGTATGACTATCAAACCTTCATCTTGTTTAGCACCCCCCTTATATCTTAAATCATCAGCAAGTTTAGTTGCTCCACCCTGGGAAACAGTGACTGATAATGAAGAAGCAGCAACACATAATTATTGTGCATGGGGCATGGAGTTGGTACAATGTGGCCACACTAACGTTTTTGATCGAAAAACCTTTCAAGTAATACTCCTCAATTCAAGCAACTATTCAAATAAAAACCATAAAAAATTATACAAAAGTTGAAGCTCCAACCGTGATTCCAAAATACTTATTTGGAATTCAATTCTGCATATTCACATTCATAGAAAAACGTATGAAAGCAGTATAGTATACCAAAAGATGAAGTACACCAAAAGTTAAAATCTACGTAGTTTAAACAGCTGCTCAATCTCAATTACCCATGGCCTACTAACATAATAAATGGAAATAAACTATCTGAGAAATTAACTTCAAAAGGAGAAACCCTGAACCACATTCAGCAGATAATTTTAAAACGAAATTCTTAAAACTGCCACTGAAATTGCAATGTCAGGTTCAAATTTATCACATAACCAGACCGATATTAGCAAAAACTTTACATGATAGAAACTCAAAAAGAAAATTGCTGGCGGAATCATGGGTCTGCAATTGTGACCTCCACCTCAACACCAGGCTCGATGGTGATTGAAGTAATTTGTTTCACCACTTCAGGTGAGCTGGTAAGATCAATCACCCGCTTGTGCACTCGAAGTTCAAACCGATCCCAAGTGTTTGTTCCTGAAAATAAAAACAATATACAACTTTAGACTCGGCTAACATTTTCCTGGAGGTAGAAAAAACACGTTTTCATTATGTTTGGGAAAACTTTTAGCAACAACCAACTGCAAAATGTTCTTCAAAAGAGAAGAACGCTGTAAACATAATGCACCCAACTGTATTATTCACACAGAAGGCAGGGTGAAATTTTGATTGGTACAGGATACTAGACCAAGTATTCAAGGAACCATAATTCAACATGGTTTAAGTAAAATCTGACCATATTTACTACATCCAAGTACACTGACAAGTAAAATAAACATATTATTCCATGAACAATTTAATGTTCCTCAGAGATCCAGATATTTTTATGGTTTAGAGTCATGAAATCTTCACGTGCTTCTTTTCTACGTCGATCTGCTACTGCTTTATCATATTGCTTCACAAAATCATTTATTTGTGTCTTCGCATTAACATATCCATCGAAAAATGCGTTGATACTCTCACTCCTCTTACTTGTTGTCATTCCTGCCCAAAACACATCCTTCAAATAAGCATTGACCCAATATTCTCGTTCCCTGTACATAGTTTGTAGCCATCCATTTCCTTCTTCCTTCACACCAAACATTTTCTTAATATCCTCCCAATATTGCTCACAATGTTCCACACTTTTTCCGTGATACCATTTTGAAAAGTAGTCAGAAAACTTCTTCCCGTGAAGGCTATGCAATGTTAGTGTATGTTCCGCAATATGCCAAGAACAATACCGATGACGAGTGTTTTGATACCTTTTTAATAGCTCCCCGCATTCCTTTGTCCTGATCTGTGATACTTGTTATCAGATCGTGACCGTTATGTTTCTCCTCAAACTTGCTCACCGACCAAATACCGTTATTTTTCAATTTAATTCTCAACATGACCTTGCAACCCACTCGTGTATCACCCTGACGATTAACATTTTTTCCTGCTTCTCTTTTGTCATTTTTTGGTTTTCTCCCTGCCTTGTTGCAAACAAAAAGTGAAGATATATACTTTCCATCTAGCTTTGACGACTTGACACGTGCCTCTCTTCTTATTCCAAATCCCGTCTTCAGAGCATAAGAATTATAATGAATAAACGTAGCACCAACAGTTGGAAATTTCATTCCAACCCATGGAGTCTCAACCACAGTTTTGTTCGAACAGTCTATCTCCATCATTTCTTCTGAAATAAATAATTAATTAATTAGTATACAGTATAAGTCATCTTAAACAAAGATTAATAGCATTAAAATGTAAATTAAAATTTTATAAGAATGAAGGTAATTACCATTTAGTATGGATTCTTGGAACTCTTGTTGAGATTATATATTGAATTCTTCTTCATCAGAATCTTCTTCGATGGGTTCTATCTCACAAGGTTTCAAATTTATGGGTTCCAACACATAGGGTTCAATCTCACCGAGGTGTTCCATTCTTATGTTGAGCGCACAAGAGAGAGAGAGAGAGAGAGAGAGATGACTATCAGATTATACGTAAGGTAATTTTTAATCTAAAATAAAGTTAGGTTCTACAAATATGCTTTAGCTACCTCTCGGCTTCCTGCATATGCAAAATACACAGGAAGTTCAAGTGCATGTCCAACTGCTACACGATCACTATCAGAAAAAATAGAAAAAGAAAAAAAGACTAAGAGTACACCCCCACAAACACTAAGAAGCAAACAAAATTTCAGTAAACCTTTCACCGTGATATCCTTCATCTAGACATGGTTTGCTTTTTCAGATTTCCCAAGTTTTTCTTGAGGGATCGAACTGCTCAGGATAACTCGTGTCTGTCTTTATTCACTGGTACCAAATCATTATCAATTGGTTCAGATGATTCCATTGTTTCTTCGGCTTGTTCTGTGTTTTTTATTATTCTGCGTTTAATACAAGGAGATGTAATCCGTACCTCTATTTTAAGGACGGTAATTACCTTCATAACAACTTAATTTCAGTCTCTGAAATCATATAAACATCTTATAATCTTATGTTTACTGATGAATGAGATTAAACTATGAATGTTATCATGAACTGTCAGACATGAATTCAAAAGGCTCTATTCCTAATGTTATGTTTTATATTTTCTACATAACATTTAATGGAACTGAGAGATGGTGAAAGTACGATTAAATCAGCAAAATGAATGACTTGAGAAAATCTCCACCCCATACACAAGAGTTACTGAAAAATGTTATTAATGATATTAGTTTTCCCTCCTTCCCTCCCTCCCTCTTCTAGCTCAGGCCATTGTCAGTTCATTAGATAGAAAGATAGAACTGTTATACTTACTGAAGTATTACCAAATATAACTCACTAAAGTTCATAATAATACGTTCTTCCACCTTATCCTATATTATAATACAATGCTCTTAGTTATATATTATAATGAGAAATCCTATTTTAGCTCTATTCCTAATGCTGTGCAGACTAAATATATCACAAATTTGAAGACAGATCACATCAATAAGTCATACAACATAAATTTAAGGGCATTGTAATGTGAAGGTGGGCATAGGGTATCAACATCATTATCTGGACAAAATTCGAACTATCCGTCAAATTTGAAAAAATAGATGTTGGCAAAAAAAAAATTTGACTTGATAAAATTCTTCAGAATTGGAGAGATGGCATGAGAAAGAGGAAGAGGGAAATGCGGCGTGTGTTAGAGGAGGAGGGAGGCGGCATGAGGGAAGACAACGGCAACGGCGTTGTGGTGAAGGAGGGCGGCGTCGGCATCGTGCGGCAACGGCGTCGTGAGGGAGGAGGGCGGCATCGGCGTCGTGAGGGAGGGAGGGTGAGAAGTAAGAAAAAGGGAAAACAGGGAATGACGGCGTGAGATAGAGAAAATAGGGAATGAGGAAAAAGATTTAGATATTGGTGTGAGAAAATCTGTTATTTAAGAAATTTAATAAATAATTATTAATTTTATTTTTGTAAATGAGCTCTTTGATTAAAACTATGATCTAACGGCTATTATTTTGACACCTCACTTTTTTCTTTCTTTATTTGATTTATTAAAAGTATTTGTACTTTACAAATTACACATTACAATGACAACTTCAAATTAAGATTTCTACTTGGTTGAGTATGTTTAATGCTAGTAGAGTTTCCTATTTTGTTGTGAGCATTGGAGCAATTTGTTGGCCGACACATTGTAGATCAATCCTTTTCTTTCAACAGTGAGAAAAAGTCTTAAATATCATGATATCAAAAATTAATTACCACTGGACGGAATAATTGTACGCGCTGGTTGTTTTTTTTTTATCCCATGTATTTTGGGGGTCTCACTCTTTACGTGGATTTTGCTAATAAATGTATGTGAAGAGTGTACTTCTTAAAGTTGTATTTACTTTGATGTATTTGATGTACAAGTTCGAATTTGCCGTGCACCAAATGCACGCGACTTGGTAGACATGTCAATTAAATATTTTAACAATATTTTATGTTGTTGAGAAAATCAATCATAGAAGCAATCTCATTAAGAACTCAAATAAATATATAGTATAATCTCTATATATTAATAATATATAGTATAATACTAAGAAATCTAAATATTATATCAAATCTTGAGTAAATACAAAATAATATGTAAATAATTGTATTATCTAAAACATAAAAGATATAAGAAAAGATAGTGACTATTTTGTAGGTCCATAGAATTACAGAGGTGACAATATGATCCGACATTTTCTTAGAAGCATTCTCTCATAATTGCAATCTCCTTCTTGAGTGAGTCGTAAAGCCACTTGTCATGAATAAACAATTAGCATTGCACAATATAACATAAATCTGAACAAACAATAGTACATACTAGAAAGGAAACAAATTTGAAACTTTGATAATTTGATATTTAATTTCTCAACTTTTATTTAAAAGAATTAGTGTTTTCTTCAAATTTAAAAAAAAATAATGCACGAAATTTATTTTATTATGCTAATGTTTAAATAAAATTGTTTCACATCAGTGGTAAAATAGACCATGTAGTACAAATGTGTCTTTGGTTTATCATAGAGTCTCCTTTTCTCTTCATTTCAGGTTGTACTTATTGTTGGCTAAGCTATTAAAATGTCAAGCAATTCCCATGTTCTTTGTTCAAAGGTAAATTGATCTGATTTTCAGTTTCTTTGTGCATGATGAGTTGTTTCACCCGTCCCCAATCTCAACCCAGATTTGGGAAATATTACCTAAAGTAATTTATGATTTAGCGGCACTTGGCATCAATACAAGGTTCTAGTAAGAAATAAGTCCACTTGAAAACAATTCAAATGAGCTTGCCCTACTATTTATAGTAATCACTCAAGGTGTTGTCAATATCTCTACTACTATAATGGGAGAAGGCCTTAGTGTAATTTGTCCATCTACCAACCCGTGCAACGCACGTACATAACTATTGTAAATGAGGTTTTAAATCAAATTCAGACTACATCTGAATTTTTACTTTTAAAAAAACTATATTTATTAAGACGTGCATCGCACGTGTAAACTACTAGTAACATAAATTGTAAATCTTAACATATATATTAGATATCTACTATCTTAAGATTCCCATTTACGGGCTATTTGGATTCTCATTATTTTTTCGGAAATTGTAAATCTTAACATATTTATATTCACTCATTTGCATAACGAGTATTTGGAAATTGTAAAATCACTTTTACCAAATTAATATGGGCCCTCATCGCCACAACAAGCGGCTCTCCACCATCTCGTTATTATTATGATTTGTTGCAGTAATGTAAACCTTGATTGGAACTGATTACAAATTGGATTTCATCCATTAGCATAGACATGCAATTCGATAATCTATTTGATGTCATACAATTTTGTAACACTTTAATGCATGTACAAATGAATTTTAAATGACTTGATTTTACGTATTTAGACCAATTTAGATGTGCAGATCAATGTGAACGGTTCGGATCATCGATACGAAAACCAAAAGGCCAAGTGCATACGGAGGCTAGTGCACAACGAAATTTTATATATAGGCTAGTGCACAACAAAATTATATATATATATATATATATAGACACACACACCCCATTCAAATGGTATGTGAACACCAGTAATGCGGTTAGCATGAGATCATCCAACATACAATAGAATGCAAACAAAGGAAATCAAAATTAACCACTAAAATGACCATCTCCTGATTGCAGTCCGATGAGTAGATCATGCCCATCCATGACATCACCATCAAAAGCATGAAATCACATCAGATGTTTGGGATAATCCAAAAATTAATAAGTCCACAAAGTATAAATGCAAAAATATGATATAGAAATCCCATATCTTAATTTTATCATATTAAAAAGAAAGATAAGAATGATTTTTGAAACTTTTGACAAGGAAGACCGGCATCAACAGAATATTAGAATAATCACCGAACACACAATGTTCAGGAACTATAACAATTGTGAATACCATGAAATGTTTGTGATCTACTTAGTGGTGAAATTTGGATTGCTAGAGAAAATTAGGACTTAAAATATAAGAATCATGAAGCCCATAAATATGACAAACAAACAACAGACATATTGAGTGAAACTAGAACCTTACATTGTGATTTGAGGTCACTGATAAAGATTGATTCCCCAGCATTAAAGATTAAATATGCCCCATTCCCATCATAATTTGATGCACCTGAATGTCCACCCAATATCCACCCAGTCCGTTTGGCGCACCAAATTCCTCACCAATTCTTCCATTCCCTGAAACCCCTCTATTAACTTCATTCCTTCCAACAAAACTAAGGGCCCGGTTCCCGTCCCTGCTCCTAGAAGCCTGGACCATCGACTTTTCTTTCAAATAAGCAATCGTCAACTGAAAATAATTATTAAAATAATCTATTAGCAATGAGTTATGATGTCACGCCCCGCTTTCTAAAAATACGGAATACGAGCACATGAAATTGGTCCTATGAATGACTAACGTCACCCATAAACTGTTTAATCGATCAACTCAACAATATAATCAATACAGAAAAATTATGCAGGCAATAATAATAATCTCATGAACAATAATACTTGAAATGAAGCAATATAAAATATCCAAATATAATAAACCAATGTCTGGAAATAATAATAAAATTCGAGACATAAGCCCAATACAATAATAATCCAATCACAAATAATAACAAGTCTCAATACATTAAGTTCAATAAAATAATAAGCAATTAGTATTAAATCTTCAGAATCTTTGTTCTCCAATTTTAGCAGGCAATTTTTCTTCATTACCTGTATACACTTCATCTAAAAAGAGAAGAAAATTACCCTTAGAGCAAGTCATGGAAAGCAAGTAGAGAAAATAAGGAACAATGGAATAACAGTATAACAATGATTCAATGGATCAGTAGGAATCAATAACATGGGACAATAATCAATAAACAATGTCATGATAATCGATGCAATGGTATAGAAAATGATTCAATATTCGATAACAATATTCAATGGTATCAATAACACTTAAACAATATTTGGTATCAATAGGAACAATGATGTATAATATGCAATGTCGATGTTGTGTCAATCCTTATGTCTATTAATTATTTTAATCCTAACTAATGCATGTACAACTGCATCCCATACTACAGGTTCAATGCATACAATCAATTTCGTTTAGACCGAATGGTGAATTCTATAGATCATGTATCAGTATGATAATCACTGATACGATACAATATTGTTGCACGATACATTACGATGATTCACTGATTCATTGATACGTACACGAGAGATTGGGGTGCCAAGTCAACACTCCACAATCAATCGATAAACACTGGCGAATACGGTCACTATATTATTCACTACTCAAGTCATTCCCTTAAACCCCGGCTTATTAATTATTTATTAATGCAACAATACAATATGTGATTTGAGACATGGGGTAAACAATATCAATAGGGGAACAATAGGTGGGTAACTTGGAATAGGACAATTAGAATGATGATAATAACTCATTAGGATCATGCAATACAACATACATACATTAATTCATGCAATACTACGATATAGGAATAATTAATCTATTAAAATCTAGAATATAAAATTCTAGATAACAAGAGTAGTCTGTACAAAAATACATTTTCCTGCTGTTTCGGAACTCGAAAACTAAATCCGTCAGAAATTTTAGAAACTAGAATTCCACACGGTACCAACGCATATTTAAATTTAAAAATCCGACAACAATAGCTAGGTCAAACACATTATTTTTTACAGATTTCATGTTCAGGCAGAAATTCGATATTATGTTGTTATAATTTTAGAAATAGCCAAAAATAAATATTAAATTTATAAAAAATATTTTCTAAACTCCTAAACATGATCACTAACAATCTGAAAATTTTCAGAGCAAAATATTATCATTTGATCAGCCTATTTACTGTATGAACATGGAACGTGCAATAATCTAAGAATCTGGAGTTAAAAACACAGCTGTAGTAAAACGGACATAACTTTTGCTACACAACTCGAAATTTAGAAATTCAAGATATTCTGAAAACTAGAAAGACAATGCTACAATTCATATTTAGAAAGTAATTCATTTTAAGATCATTTACTAGTTCAAAAACAGTAGTCAACATACAGGCCACCAAGTAATATATAGATTTTAGGGTATTATTCATAAAATAATTCAATTAAACATGATGGGTATCAATTCTATTAGTCGATAAACAATATAATCAACATGACGGGTGTCAAAACATGATCAATAAAATTAGAATACATACATACACTAATTTATCATCAATCAACTATCAATCGATCAAACAGTATACAACATAGCAATTCTTTCTACAATAATTTGGTTGTGTCATGATTATATGGTTAACCCTATTATCAATTCTATATGAATGCATAAAAGATCCAATCTTTAGATTCAAAAGTGGCACGATGTTAAGAATATTGGAGTTAGCTCATATAAACCCTCAATAGACCCAACAAAGAGATGAACAAAGTATAATACGATAACAAAGAGATCTACTTGCAAGAGTTTCAATAAAACATGAATTTAATATAATTAACAATTCAATAGGACAGTGACTTGCCTTATAAACGACGAAATTGAACATCAAGAATAACGGGATAAGGATCCCGGAGCAATGAACCCCCAAACACACAAGATAGCATGTGCAATAAACGTGCAAAAGAGAACTCAGCACACAAGAACAAAAAGACAGCAGCAATCGCGGTCGGGACAAAGGGGCAGCCATGCTAGCTGAGGGCGGTAACAGGGGTCAACGCGACGACATGGGCGACGGCGGCGTTGCGGCGGTAGGGCGACGGAACAGGGAAAGGGCATCGGGATTTGGTGGGTTTGGCTGCTGTTAAAGTCGAGGAGAACGAAAGAGGGTCAGGGGGTGGTGACGGGATGTCGGGGATGTGGTGGTGGCTGTGTCGACAGGAGGTCGACGGGAGAGAGTGATGACGAGGAGAGGTCACCGGGGTAGGGGGATGGCTGGAGAAGACGACAGAAGGGGGTTTCGGTGATTTGGGCGGGAAAACACAGGGAGAGAGAGAACGACAAGGAGAGAGAAAGAGAGGAGAGAGAATAAGCGGCTAGGGTTTCGAAATTGCACAATTTTTAGGGTTTACAGTAGAGTTGTATTTATAGAGTACAATTAGGGTCCTGGGTTGGTGATTTAGGGTCCAATAAAAACGGTTTTGGGTCAAGAACAAATGAAGTTAGGTTTTAGGATTCAATAAGAGATAGATCCACATCAATAGGGTTCAAATAAAAACACTCGGAATTAAATAGAATAAAAATAGAATCAATGAGAACATCTCAACAAGAAGAACGGAGAATTTCATGAACAAAATCTTAATTAAAATAGTCAAAAAAGAAAGAAATTTTGGCATTTTATTCAATCACAATAAAAATATTACAAAATGGGAAAAATAAAAATAGAGGAAACGGTAGTTACATATGAACGGATGGAGATTTTCCCCTTGTATACCAATTCACAATTCATGCATATCACAAAAATTAAAATACTACAATTCGTTTTAGTTTTGGGGGAGCTAAAAAATGTCATTAACAATTGCTCAACAAAAGCTGCAACTACGAAAAACTGTTTTGCTTTGTTCCTTCGTAGCTATTACGAGTTTTTGACCTCCACAAGTACTTAAGTATACCTACATAAAAAAATTGATCGTTAATGCATGTATAAAAGTCAAAGGCATAGACTCATCATTTCAATCTCAATCCGACTTTTAGTTGAATCATTTCGTTCTCAATTTGTGATTGTTAACAATATTTCGTTCTCAATTGTGATGTTGTTATTTGAGCTAGTTTTTACAGTAGTAATCACATGATTAACACTCATTGTAACCCTAACCCAATCCTAATCATAGTAAACCAAATTTAAGGAAAAACTAAAACTAATTGATTATCAAAGCACTCAAACCCTAACCCTAGTTACCTGACAAACATATTTGCCAACCGAGTAAATGAGTGGAGTAGAAGGTGGGCGAGTCATCTTGAACTGGAGCTTATGCTTTCCCTCAGGGCTTTGAAGTAGTTATTCAAACCCTGAGATTGGGCGTTGATCGACAACGAAGAAGAAGAAGGAGGGTTCATGATCGGAGAATTAGGGTTGGGGTTTAGGAGATTCAAATTCGATGCATTTAGGGTTTCGAATTGGGGATTCTTTTTTGAAGGTCATGATTTTTTTGTGTGGAGATGGAATCAAGCCGATGCGGATTCGGGTAGGATTTGGGCATGCAGATTCACTTAATGGGCCATGCAAGTTGAGCTACTGGGCCTTTGACCTATTGCACGTGTAATACACGTTCCCATTAATTTATTTAATCTCAGTCTTTAATTGCCTAGATCAATACAATATATGAACGACTACGATCGCCTCCTGACATTTTTTTTATATTATTCTTGCTTTTATAATAGGAATAGATTAGTTGCAATTTTCATTCAAAAAATTATATGGAATTTAGTCATCTTTTTGAATTAAGCTATACGATATTGATTTGCTTGTAAGCTGCACTTTTTTTGTCATTTTGATTCTTTTATTTAAATTCAAATAAATTGTTGAGAATTTATCACTATTGTAAAGTATACAATCTCCAATATTATAATGGGAGAAGGCCTTAGTATCATTTGTCAATCTATCAATGCGTGCAATGCACGTACATAACTAATATGGATGAGATTTCAAGTTCGAGTCCTCACTATGTCAGAGTTATTATTTTTAAATTTTTTTATTAAGACATGCATCGTACGTATAAATTACTAATAGAAGTATAAAGAGTAATAAAAAAATGAAGGAGGTTAAAGACACATACATACCCTCCTTATGTATAGAGCAAAGCCGTACTTTTTTCTTTCTTTCTTTCTTTCTTTTTTGAGCAAAAGTAATGAAACCCCCAATGTTTGGTACTTTATTACGAACCCCCTCAAGTTTATTTTCAATCAACTTACTCATCTGATGACATCATATTATTTTTATTTTTACTTCGTTTTTTGATACTTGAAATGACCATAATACCCTCCCTCGTTCCATTCAAATAAATCCATAAAATCTTTCTCTTCCCCCTTTTTTCATATCCCAACCTTATTTCTCTTATGGCATGATTTTCTGGAGATAAGGGAAAGAGGAAGATTTTCTGGATTTATTTTAATAAATGAGGATATTATAGTTATTTCAATTATCAAATAAAACAGTGAAAATGATATGACGTCGTCAGAGGGGTAAGCTGACTGAAAACAAACTTAAGGGGATTGGTAAATAAAGTGCAAACATTTGGAGATTTCATAACTTTTGCTCAAGAAAGAAAGAACAAAAAAAAAATTAAAAAAAGCTTTGCTCTGTATAAAAGGAGGGCATGCATCCCCGTCTTTGACCTCCTCCATTTTTTATTACCCTTCATATTTCTAGTGTATACTTTACAATAGTGATCAATTCTCAATTAGTTCATTGAACTTGAAGAAAAGAAACAAGAAAAAAGAAAAGTGAAACCCACATGCAAACCTATGACGTAAGTAAAAAGATGGTTAAGTTGATCCAGAACGCAATGAGGATGTTCGTAATAAACTGTCAAACTTTGGAGGTTTCATGACTTATGTCCTTCTTTCTTTTTCTCTTACTAGTATAATCTACGTGCGATGCACGTCTAAAAAATTATAGTCATCAAATTAATGAATATATATCAAATAAGAAAAAACTAGTTTATAATTGAATGTTTTGAATTGGGTTACACGTGCGATGCACATTTATATTTGTTGGATACAGTTTGTACGTGTATCACATGTGTTTATATAGTTACAAAGTTAGAGTTTGTTTGTTACAAACTCCAACTCTCCCATTAAAATAGTACTAGTATTATACACGTGCTGTGCACGTGGAGGAAATTGAGGGAATGAAAAGGGTTAAAAAAAAATCTGTCAGCACGTGCGTTGCACGGGTTGGGTTAAGGACAAATTACACTAAGGCCTTCTTCCATTATAGTAGTAGAGAGGAAAAACTCCTCTAACAATAAATTATTTAGAGTTATGAGTGGACTATATATCAAGATCGATTTTTTGTATATAAAAAAATTAAAATCTTTTAAATTTTTTTTTTTGATAATAAGATATAGCCTTCAGGCTCTAGCCAATAACATAACCGAAAATAACTTGAGTTTTAAAGAAGTTAACTTTAAACTATTTTATTTTATTAAAAAAAACAAGTACTAAATTATTTTTGTATTTGCATACGATATGTATAAACAAAACATTTAACCTACCTCTTCTAACTATTCTATGGGCCGGACTGAAAACGATACATATTTCTCTCATGGTTTGTTATTGATGTAGACAAGAATTAGGTGCATTAGGAAATGTTCTTTTAATTCACAAGTTACGGTCCTTACGGAAGAATCACAATAACCTCAAACATCGATGATAGTGCAATGTGGCCCAAATCCTTCAAAAGATAAATCAGAATTAACCGAGAATAACATAGCAGGCAATGTAACCAAACATTTAGATCAAAACTGAGTAAATAAAGCTGTATATGGGTGCAACCAATCTTTCCAAGTTTGCGAACCATTAACTAAATTGAAGAAATATGGTACTTTTTCATGCAATAAGTGCGTACATGCACATGCACATTTATAGTAGCAGTACCTAGCAATGCAACTAAAGAGAAATTAATAGTTTATTTAGATCCTAACCGTACAATTAACTGAGCTCAGTGCAATTAATGCACAACAACTCAAATTTGCATGCATTAAGTTTTTTTTTCGTTTTTTAGTTAATTTGCTTGGATTTTAAGTTTTTTTTCCGGAGGTTTCTTTCATTACAAATGCAAATGTAGTATTTGTAATTTACAAACCACTTAACTCGTTATTGGTAATAATGGATTAAGATAAAATATAAAATTTTGCCTTATGCCTTAACCCGTCATTTTTTTTTATTCTTTTTTTTTTTTGCGAAGAAAAGGTGGAGTATGGATTAATCCATCATTATTAATGACGGATTAAGTGGTTTGCACTCGTTTACACAACATTTGTGTTTGCAATAGAAGAAACCCCTTTTTATATTTAAAGTAAATGTGGAAATGACCAATTCATTAGTAAACTAATAACGACACATAATATAGGTAAAAAATAAAACAAAATCGGGACCGTAATCGAACACGAATCTTAAAGCTCTTAAGGGTAAAATGGTAAATTTCGGCAGATGCATGCTCAACAAGAGGTGTTGGGCTGCTTTCAGGCCCGTCGACCCGATCCAGCCTGCAATGGGGATAGCCAAAGCATCCCTAATGCGAAGGAGTCCAGGTTCATCTGAAGAACCCAGTTTAAACCACATATTTCTAGGGGATAACCGATTTTATGCCCCCATGCACAAAAGAGAGTTAGAAAACTCTATCACTTTATCAAGAACAGAGTCCTGACTCAATCTCTTCACATGGATGGGTAACCGACTCTATCAAAACACCGGAAAGTAGAGATAAATGAATATCTTGAAACTGACCCCCTCAATGGCTATATACATAACTCGAGACCTCCTCAGAAACTAGATAATTGCAAATCCCACACTCAAAACTCATCATATCTTTGGGTTCCTGACTTAGGCATCGAAGGGTTTGTCACTGGGGCTAACCCCCGGTGTTTTAGGCATGTTCATGAGAGCGATATCAAATAAGTCCCGGTCTATCGCCTCCCTCAATCAAGCAGTAAGAGCCACCACATTCAGACACAACGTCAATAATGCCGACCTCACGGCATCCCTTGCCAAGAAACCTCCTCGGGACTTCTCGGAACTCGTACTGTGGAGTGAGAAGTACATCCGGGCTGAAGAGGCTCTCCAACCCCGTTGTCAGAATGAGCCCTCCTCTGGGAACAAACGGAAGCGTGCAAACAAAGAGGGTCCCAAGAAGCTCCAAAAGGACAGCACTGGCCAGCGCCGCCCTCCTCCTCATTTTGAGAAGTTTATCCCCCCTTGCCAATATATCAGCAGTTCTCATGGAAGTAGACAATGAAGGGCTGCTTCTCCCTCCCCTGAAGATAAACACTCCAGGGAAAAGAAGGAATAGAGATAAGTGGTGTCATTTTCACAGAGATCATGGCCACGACATAGATGACTGTCGGACTCTCAAGAAAAAAATCGAAGAACTTATCTAACGGGGGTACCTATCCAAGTTTTTTTGGAAGGACATGACCGATCCACCACCACCCCGATGAGCTAACAAGTGAGCAGAGAAGCCCTCTGAGTCCAAAGACTCATAGCCCAGAGCGATTCTCCACTCAATCTACGAAGGGCCTATGGGGGGAGAATCAAACTCCTCCCAGAAGACCTTCATCTGAGATGTGAATTCAGTATAAAATTCTCCCCCTTCTAAGAGCCTTGGAGTCCCGGTGACATTCTCAGACAATGACCTAGAAGGCGTTCGAATGCCCAACTGCGATGCACTTGTAATTAGTCTTCATATGGCCAACCACGATGTACTACTTATCCTGGTCAACAACGGTAGTTCTGTCGTGTCACGCCCTACTTCCCAAAAATATAGAATACGAGTGCGTGACGAAGTCCAACGAATGATTTTTACATCATCCATAAGCTGTAGGATCGACTTAGCATCATAACAAGAATAAACCCAGATTTATATATAACCAAGCATGCATGAATAATTTATCAAGCAACAGAAAACAATTTAAACAAATAATACTATTCAAATAGTTCACATGTCTGGATCAAGTGTAAACTCGGAAACAAGTTTTATACAGCAGAAGAAATAAATACCTTAAGGAAAACAATTATTTAAACAAGTTCTTGCTCCAAGCAAAGCTTAAAATGTCTGCTCGCTAATTCCAGCAGGCAACTCGTCTCCAAGGTCTACTTAATAAATATAAAAGGAAAACAGGGAAAGACAAGAGAAAATACGCTTAGTGCAAGCTAGGGCCACAAATAGTAAAAACGAGTACAAGTATGGGGAACAGGAATCAAGAATGTAACAGGAATATAACAAGTAGTGGAAGACTAAGAACTAGCTAGCAAGAGGGATCTCTTAGTGAACAAGTTGGATAACAACTGCTAATGGTAAAATACCTGACAAGTGAACCTGTAGGGATATCTAACATCAAATGACAAGTCTCAAGTCTAGTATCATATAACAAGTGCCAAGTCTAGTGTTAAAATTTTATTTCAAGTGTCAAGTCTCAAGTAACAAGTTGTTGAGTATCAGGTAACAAGTATCAAGTTCAAGTTTTATGCTTCAGGTCTCATGTATCATGTTCAATGTATCATATCATCAAGTATCAAGTAACATGTGTCATATTCAAGTTCATGTTCAAGTCTTATAGTTATTACTATCTAGGTAGCACGACATGCATCCATCTTTTTACTACATGGTTACTACAGTCAAAATAATTTCGTTTAGACCCAGTAATGGAGTCTTTAGGGCAGCGTACTCAGGTTTCAGGGTTCAAGTATCAGGTATCAGGCAGGCACGGTTCATGAATACGAAATTAAATAACAGGTTCACGAAACGAGTTCGTGAATACTAACAGGTTCAAGGACCACACAGTGGGTCCATGAATACAACAGGTTCATGAGCCAAGTAACTGGCTCCATGAATACATCGAGTGCAACAAGTTCATGAACCGAGTACTGGGAAACACGGGCCCCCTTCTGAGTACACTTACCTATATTGTCCACTACTATGGTCTTTCCCTTAAACCCCGGCTTGTTACATTTATTATTTTATCAAGCAAGCATACATGTGTACGAAACAAGTCAAGAAATCAGGGTCATGTACATGGGATGAGCTTAGGGTAATTATATGGCATAATCGAGGGTCGACATGAATAAATTATCCAGCTAAAATGTTCAGGCAGAATTTGTGTATATGTATTTATGCATATGAAATAGTGTTGAAATATTGTAAATTAATTCTGGGAAAAATTGGGGATGTCCTATAGGGTGTCCAGCAACCGCATATAAAATTTTGAGTCAAACGCTCGCTGTTTACATAGCTAAATTAATTCGCAAAGTAAAAGTGTGCAGCAGTTTTGCGAATCTGCGTCTACCGATACAGCTGCAGTAAAACTGCAATAACTCCCATACCGTAACTCCAAATTCAAAAGTTTCGGAGTCTAACGATATTTAGACATCTAGGGCTACATCTTCTATTCATGTCTCGGGTTCAGATTCTAATGTTAAATGGGTCGAAACAGCAAAAGAAGATTCAGGACAGCAACATGTGGGAATAACTTACTAGTATAGATTTCATGGAAATTTGTTGTTAGGCGTCTAAATTATTGTGTGATATAAATACAGGATAATGGTGGTCAAAACAGTAAGTCATAATTATTTCTCAAGTCAAATGGTTGCAAGATCATCAAACACAAAATGTAACATGTGTCTACAAATCTAGGGCTCCTTAATCTCATGTGCTCATGTGTCCAAGGGGTAAAAGAGTCCAAGTAATTATAGTTTAACACAATGAAATTTTTTTGACTCTTAGAATTATTAAATTTTAGAGGATTGATAATGATCAACAACGATAGTCAAGGAGGAGTCACAATTCTAACTATTTGTAGTATTTTTCAAGGATGTTTGTACCAGAACAATTAAAATCGTACAAGAGATACTTGCCTTAATTTGACGACGATTAGATCCTCTTGTGGAAGGAAATTGGATCGAAAAATCCCGGAAGAAGTCTCCCAAAAACATGTGTGAAGCACGTGCGAAGATTGACCGTATAGGAAAATTCCGCACATCGGATCGGCCAGAACACGGGACAGCAAAACTAGATTTGCTGCGGCCGGAACACGGGACACCGAACGATCCAATGAGAATTCTTCTACACACCCGATCCGATCCGATCCGAACACGAAACAGCGAAACGGGATCTGGTGTGAACCGAACACAGAACAGCAAGAGGCAACCAATCGAATCACAGCCTCACACCGGATCTGGCCCAAATAGGGAACAACAAAGCAGCGGATTGGGCGCGCCGAACAGCAAACAGCGGGGCCGGCCAATTGCTGATCATCCTCTTCCTTCTCTTTTACTCCGATTGAGAGGGAGAGAGAGGGAGATTGCGGAACTGGCGACGAGCGGCGGGGTTCGCGACGACTGCGGCAGCAGAGCGGCATCGTGACCACGGTCGGGAAGCGACGGCGGCGACACAACTCCGGCGAAGGCTCTGTTTCGCTTCGAAAAACAGGAGAGCGGAAGAGATGAGCGGGAGGGGGTTCTTCGATGGCTCGACGGCGGCTCGATGGTGCGGCGAGGAGTAGGGAGACGAAGGGGAAGGTTCTCTCTGTTGGGTTCCGTCGACAATGACGAGTGGTGGAGAGAGAGCTTTGGTGGGTCCTTCGGGGGGGCAATGGTGACGAGCTCGAGGAGTTCGAGCGGAAGCGGCACAATGGCCATGGGTCCAGCGGAGTTCTTCGGCAGTGGGGACTTGGGTGAGGACGGGATGATGGAGACGGGGAAGTTGGCAAAGTGGAGAGGGTCGAGTTGTCGAGGTCGGGGGTGAGGAGGAAGAAGGGAATGGTTCTGTTTGGGTTTTGCTTTGGGTTTTGTTCTGGTTGGGGGAAAACACAGAGGAAGAGAGGGAGTAACGGGGGGAGAGAGAGTAACGGTAGGGATTTTAATAAAATAGTAATTAAAGTAGTGGGTACTTAGAGGAAGTGGGGATGTGGTTACGGGGATGTGGGAAGAGTGGAGAAAAGTGAACAAATTTGTATACTGGTGAGTGTATGGGTTTGGGTTTAGGGTTAGAGTCCAATAGGAGGTGGGCTTGAGTTTGGGCTTTAATTAAATATAATAAACTCAGTAATAATGGTTGGGCTTCTAAGTTTTGGGCTCAGATTAAAAATAAAAATCAAAATACAGAATTTGGCTTAAAATAACAATTAAACAATTGGGCTTCGGATTAATTTAATAAAATCAAGTACAAATTTGGGCTTAGAATAAACAATTTGGTTTCAGAATAAAATCAAAATACAACTTGGGCTTAAAATAACAATTGAACAATTGGGCTCACATTTAATAAAATTAATAATGTAAACTTGGGCTTATAATAGACAATTGAGTTTATAAAAATAGTTTAAATAACGAAATCAATTAGGGAAAAATTGTTAGGAGATACTGAGGATTTAAATACGGAAAAATACTTTTAAAATACGTATTAATGGAAACAGGGGTCACAAATCCTACCCACCTTACAACAAAATTTCGTCCTCGAAATTTGCGTAGGCGGTATATAGGATAGAGCAAAGCAAAAATAAGCTATGGGGTAACAAAATAGAGAATTTAAAAGGGAAAGAACAAAGTGGTAGCAATACCCGAATTTAAAGAGAATACGGCAAGAAAGAAATACTATTCAATATTGAATCAACGATGGGGATGAATACAGGGAACAGAGAGGGAAGCAACAATACAAAGAACTAGTCGCAACAAGGGGATCCCGGAACCTGGGGGTTATGGGCCCCCACACTTCCGCTGCGACACTCTGATGGTGACGTTCCAAGTTCCAGACATGTCGTTGTAGACCACGTGACACCAATCGACGATCCAAGCAGGAAGAAAAGAATGAGACACCAGAATCAAAGAGAGTATGGGCTCCAAATATAGATAGGCAATAATGCAAAATGGATATAAGGCTTGAGCTTCAATCTTCATAATTAAAAGATAAAATACGTATCAAAACTAATGGCGTTTAACAGAATTAATAACACAACAAATATCAATAATAATAATATCAATAGTAACAGAATAATAATAACAATAATAAAAATAAATATAACAATGATAATAATAAAATTAGTAATAATAGTAACAAAATAATAATAATAACAATAATAATAATAGAAATCAAAATCGTCATAATCATACAGGTAATAATAACATAATAAAAATATCAACAATACTAATAATAACGATAACACATACACGACATAATAGAATTCAACACACTCATGAAAATAATGCAATAATAATAATAATGATAGTATTAAAAATAATATCAATAAGGAAAATAAATAATATGATAATAGCAATAATAACAATAATATCAATAAAGTAACAGTAATAATAATAAAAATAATAACAGTAGTAAAGGTGATGAAAACAATAATAATAACATCAACTGAAACGACAATGATAATAATAATACCAATAATAATGAAAATATTCCTTTACCATCAGTTTCATTATATAAGTAACGAGTCTTGAAATATCAATTAGCAATAGGTAGAAAATCTTGCCTCCCTAACCTCAAGTTGCATGTTTTCCTTCACGACATCAGGTTGCAGGTTGCCGTCCGGATATTCAGCTGCACATTTTGTCTCGCCGATATCCAGTTGCAATTTGCCTCCATTGACATCGAGTTGCATGTTAGCCGTCTCGACATTAGGTTGCACCGAAGTGGTGAAATGTATATAAAATTGAGTATGCTCAGGCTCAAAACAAATTAATAATATTAATCATAGTGACGATAAAAATAATAGTACAAGTAAAATATCGATACTAATAACAATAAGAATAACAATGATAATAACAATGATCATAACAGTAATAATAACAGAAATCGCAGAAAGAATGATAATAATAATAATAATAATAGCAATAATATTAAAATATCAACAACACTAGTAAAAATAATAATGCAAGACAAGATATAGTTTGGGTCCAACATTTTTGTGGAAGTAATTTAATATTAACCAATAATAATAAAATAATGAAAACAACAATAGAATATCAATAGTAGTAACAAAAATAATAATACTAGTAAGGATAATGAAAATAATATCAATAATAATAATAGTAGTAATAATAGCAATAATAATTTGTCTTATCAAAATAATCCAGTAGAAATATATAGTCGATCAAAAATGATAAGTGAAGTTAAAATACACCATTATTCGAAATAACATAATCTTTGTTGAGAAACATTTTTATAGACGATCGAAAATAAATGTAACAAATAATAATCAAAGTATAGAAGTATTCGGAAAAAAAATAATTATAAGGAGAAAATAGGTAGGAGAAAAATGTATTTATACCCAATAAAGAGTTAAAGCGAAGGATGGCTAGAAGGGTCGAAAGAAAATTAAGGAATTGAATGCAAAGGAAGAAGGACGAGGGGCAAAATCGGAATTGAAGAGAATATAGCAGAGGAGAAATAACTAGCATGGTACTCAAAGTGAGTCAACAGTTGATGATGAATGCAAGGCACGAAGAGCAATAAACGACACACGAACTAGAATAAGGAGGGTTCAACGAGGCAAGCAAAAATAAAAGATTGCTTGCACCGGAAGCAAAAGTATATGGGTGCGGAAAGAATAAATTGGTACCCAATAAGGGATCAACAAATCAGGATGACTGTAAGAAATAGAAGGAAGCAATGAATCAAGGAATTGAATATGAAGGGATCCAAATGAATGGGATAAGACTTGTGTCCAGATTGAGTTGATTATCAAATTATTCATGTGGTTGCATGGCTTGTTTAATATTGAGTTAATCCTGACTGAGTTAAGCCTGTCTAATGAATTAGTTAACTAACACATTAGCCAAACCTGGCCCTGATACTACTGAAAACCTTGTCACGTCCCGCTTCCCAAAAACATGGAATACGAGCGCGTGACGAAGCCCAGCGAATGATTTTTACATCATCCATAAGCTGTAGGATCGACTCAGCATCATAACAAGAATATACCCAGATTTATATATAACCAAGCATGCATGAATAATTTATTAAGCAACAGAAAATAATTTAAACAAATAATAATATTGAAATAGTTCCCATGTCTGGATCAAGTGTAAACTCGGAAACAAGTCTTATACAGCAGAAGAAATAAATACCTTAAGGAAAACAATTATTTAAACAAGTTCTTGCTCCAAGCGAAGCCTAAAATGTCTGCTCGCTAATTCCAGCAGGCAACTCGTCTCCAAGGTCTGCTTAATAAATATAAAAGGAAAACAGGGAAAGACAAGAGAAAATGCCCTTAGTGCAAGCTACGGCCACAAATAGTAAAAATGAGTACAAGTATGGGGAACAGGAATCAAGAATGTAACAGGGATATAACAAGTAGTGGAAGACTAAGAACTAGCTAGCAAGAGGGATCTCTTAGTGAACAAGTTGGATAACAACTGCTAATGGTAAAATACATGACAAGTGGACCTGTAGGGGTATCTAACATCAAGTGACAAGTCTCAAGTCTAGTATCATATAACAAGTGCCAAGTCTAGTGTCAAAATTTTATTTCAAGTGTCAAGTCTCAAGTAACAAGTTGTTGAGTATCAGGTAACAAGTATCAAGTTCAAGTTTCATGCTTCAGGTCTCATGTATCATGTTTCATGTATCATATCATCAAGTATCAAGTAACATGTGTCATGTTCAGGTTCATGTTCAAGTCTTGTAGTTATTACTATCTAGGTAGCACGACATGCATCCATCTTTTTACTACATGGTTACTACAGTCAAAATAATTTCGTTTAGACCCAGTAATGGAGTCTTTAGGGCGGCGTACTCAGGTTTCAGGGTTCAAGTATCAGGTATCAGGGAGGCACGGTTCATGAATACGAAATTAAATAACAGGTTCACGAAACGAGTTCGTGAATACTAACAGGTTCAAGGACCACACAGTGGGTCCATGAATACAACAGGTTCATGAGCCAAGTAACTGGCTCCATGAATACATCGAGTGCAACAGGTTCATGAACCGAGTACTGGGAAACACGGGCCCCCTTCTGAGTACACTTACCTATATTGTCCACTACTATGGTCTTTCCCTTAAACCCCGGCTTGTTACATTTATTATTTTATCAAGCAAGCATACATGTGTACGAAACAAGTCAAGAAATCAGGGTCATGTACATGGGATGAGCTTAGGGTAATTATATGGCATAATCGAGGGTCGACATGAATAAATTATCCAGCTAAAATGTTCAGGCAGAATTTGTGTATATGTATTTATGCATATGAAATAGTGTTGAAATATTGTAAATTAATTCTGGGAAAAATTGGGGATGTCCTATAGGGTGTCCAGCAACCGCATATAAAATTTTGAGTCAAACGCTTGCTGTTTACATAGCTAAATTAATTCGCAAAGTAAAAGTGTGCAGCAGTTTTGCGAATCTGCGTCTACCGATACAGCTGCAGTAAAACTGCAATAACTCCCATACCGTAACTCCAAATTCAAAAGTTTCGGAGTCTAACGATATTTAGACATCTAGGGCTACATCTTCTATTCATGTCTCGGGTTCAGATTCTAATGTTAAATGGGTCGAAACAGCAAAAGAAGATTCAGGACAGCAACATGTGGGAATAACTTACTAGTATAGATTTCATGGAAATTTGTTGTTAGGCGTCTAAATTATTGTGTGATATAAATACAGGATAATGGTGGTCAAAACAGTAAGTCATAATTATTTCTCAAGTCAAATGGTTGCAAGATCATCAAACACAAAATGTAACATGTGTCTACAAATCTAGGGCTCCTTAATCTCATGTGCTCATGTGTCCAAGGGGTAAAAGAGTCCAAGTAATTATAGTTTAACACAATGAAATTTTTTTGACTCTTAGAATTATTAAATTTTAGAGGATTGATAATGATCAACAACGATAGTCAAGGAGGAGTCACAATTCTAACTATTTGTAGTATTTTTCAAGGATGTTTGTACCAGAACAATTAAAATCGTACAAGAGATACTTGCCTTAATTTGACGACGATTAGATCCTCTTGTGGAAGGAAATTGGATCGAAAAATCTCGGAAGAAGTCTCCCAAAAACATGTGTGAAGCACGTGCGAAGATTGACCGTATAGGAAAATTCCGCACACCGGATCGGCCAGAACACGGGACAGCAAAACTAGATTTGCTGCGGCCGGAACACGGGACACCGAACGATCCAATGAGAATTCTTCTACACACCCGATCCGATCCGAACACGAAACAGCGAAATGGGATCTGGTGTGAGCCGAACACAGAACAGCAAGAGGCAACCAATCGAATCACAGCCTCGCACCGAATCTTGCCCAAATAGTGAACAGCGAAGCAGCGGATCGGGCGCGCCGAACAGCAAACAGCGGGGCCGGCCAATTGCTGATCGTCCTCTTCCTTCTCTTTTACTCCGATTGAGAGGGAGAGAGAGGGAGATTGCGGAACTGGCGACGAGCGGCGGGGTTCGCGATGACTGCGGCAGCGGAGCGGTGTCGTGACCACGGTCGGGAAGCGACGGCGGTGACACAACTCCGGCGAAGGCTCTGTTTCGCTTCGGAAAACAGGGGAGAGGAAGAGATGAGCGGGAGGGGGTTCTTCGGTGGCTCGGCGGCGGCTCGATGGTGCGGCGAGGAGTAGGGAGACGAAGGGGAAGGTTCTCTCTGTTGGGTTCCGTCGACAATGATGAGCGGCGGAGAGAGAGCTTTGGTAAGTCCTTCGGAGGGGGAAATGGCGACGAGCTCGAGGAGTTCGAGCGGAAGCGGCAAAATGGCCATGGGTCCAGCGGAGTTCTTCGGCAGTGGGGACTTGGGCGAGGACGGGAAGATGGAGACGGGGAAGTTGGCGAAGTGGAGAGGGTCGAGTTGTCGAGGTCGGGGGTGAGGAGGAAGAAGGGAATGGTTCTGTTTGGGTTTTGCTTTGGGTTTTGTTCTGGTTGGGGGAAAACACAGAGGAAGAGAGGGAGTAACGGGGGGAGAGAGAGTAACGGTAGGGATTTTAATAAAATAGTAATTAAAGTAGTGGGTAGTTAGAGAAAGTGGGGATGTGGTTACGGGGATGTGGGAAGAGTGGAGAAAAGTGAACAAATTTGTATACTGGTGAGTGTATGGGTTTGGGTTTAGGGTTAGAGTCCAATAGGAGGTGGGCTTGAGTTTGGGCTTTAATTAAATATAATAAACTCAGTAATAATGGTTGGGCTTCTAAGTTTTGGGCTCAGATTAAAAATAAAAATCAAAATATAGAATTCGGCTTAAAATAACAATTAAACAATTGGGCTTCGGATTAATTTAATAAAATCAAGTACAAATTTGGGCTTAGAATAAACAATTTGGTTTCAGAATAAAATCAAAATACAACTTGGGCTTAAAATAACAACTGAACAATTGGGCTCACATTTAATAAAATTAATAATGTAAACTTGGGCTTATAATAGACAATTGAGTTTATAAAAATAGTTTAAATAACGAAATCAATTAGGGAAAAATATTTAGGAGATACTGAGGATTTAAATACGGAAAAATACTTTTAAAATACATATTAATGGAAACAGGGTTTACATGTCGATATTCTTTTTCTTGAAGCTTTCGAAGGCCTCAAGCTTTCTTGAAATTGTCTCAAGCCTGCCTGATACATGCTCCACGGGTTCTTTGGGGTGCCAGTCTCAATCGAAGGATTAATCACCCACGATGTGACTGCAAGAAAGACCCAAAAAACTCGAACCGAGACAATGAATTTCTTGGTCATTAACGTGAAGGCCGCTTACAATGTCATCCTTGGCCGATACGGCTTAGCAACACTTCAAGCCATGCTCTTGGCTTACCACATGAAAATGAAGTTCCCTATACCAGCACGAGTAAAAGAGGCCAAAGGAAGTCTAGAGACAACTCGAAGGTGCTACACAACTACAATGTGGGGCTCAGTCCTCCCACTTGAAGCATTAGAGCTCCCCCTAGAGAATAGTCAAGTCCTTTCCAATCTAGTTGATAAACTCAAGGAGATCCTCCTCTTCTGGGAAGGCGGACTTAGAATACAAAGCATCCAATGAAGTACCACGAGGGTGCCTAACACCCTATCGTAGAAGTAGGTTTTCAGTTTTCAATAAGGCCAACACTTGCGATACGGCCAAAGCATGTAATAATGGCTAGCCCCCCTCAAGGCAGCCGCTTAGTTTATTTTAATAAAACTTAGCTTTATTCTTATAAAGATCAATGCACTAGACTCATATCTATTCTCCTGAGTTACATCTACAACTCGTTAAACAGCAAGTTCAGAGTCCAGCTTGTCCCCAAGAGCTGCTCCCATAACTTGCCAGGATCAAACAACTAGTTTGGAGTCTAACATTTGGTTTGATGCCGCTTTAGTCGTTTGTAAGAGAGCAAGTGCGGAGTAGGGAACATCATTCATAATTGCTCCTATAACTCGTTAAACCCCTCAAACAACAAGTTTGGAATCCAATACTTGGTTCGACGCCACTTTAGTTGCTTGCAAGAAAGCAAGTACGGGGTGGCTCACCATTCGAAATTGCTCCTACAACTCGTTAAAACCCTCAAACAGCAATTTTGGATTCTAGCACTTGGTTCGACGCTACTTTAGTCACTTGCAAGAAAGCAAGTGTAGAGTGGCTCACCATTCAGAATTTCTCCTACAACTCATTGGAACTTTCAAACAAAAAGTTTGGATTCCAACACTTGGCTCGACATTGCTTTAGTCTCTTGCAAGCAAGCAAGTGCGGAGCAGGGCTCGCCATTCATAATTGCTCCTACAACTCTTTGATAACTCGCTAAACATCTGGTTCAGAGTTCACAATCATGGCTCCAAAATCAACCTCACAACTTGCAAGTATGCGGGTTTGGGCTCGGAACGACTATTCGAACTACTCCTAAAACTTGTTAACCTTCCAACAACCAAGTTCGGAGATTAGCACTTTTCCCAGGCTATCCCCAAAACTTGACTCAAACGTATTGAATATTGGGACTAGCTAGCCCTTAGAGCTGCTCCTGCGTCTCGACAATCCTCAATGGTAAGTTGGTGCTTAGCTCCTCTTCCGAGCCACACTAAAAACTCACTATCTCTAAAACAACAGGTGCGGAGTCCAAACTCGTAGCCGAAACTGCTCTCACAACTCACTAGCAATCAAGTTCGGAGCTTAACTCGCCACTCGAACTGCTCATACAACCAGCTAACTTCTCATGCAAGCCTGGAGCACAGCCCTCTTCTGGGGCTACTCCCACAACTTGCTCCAAACAATGAGACACAACACGAAGAAGCCAGTTAAGACAAATACACTTGGAAGACCTTTGTTCACATCCAACTCCTACTACAAGCTAGGGAATACACGATAAGTCTCTTATTCCTGGCACAAACCTAAAAGCAAAATATATCGGGTTTCTCCACTCCAATCACTCACAACAGCGAGGAAGGTGGTGTAACACCCCAGATTTGTGAGAAATAATAAAAGAAAATATATATGGAATATTGGAGTGTGACCTATAGAGATTTCTATGGGCTATATGGATTAATTGATTAAGAAATGAGCCTATAGAGAATTATATGGGCCTTAGGATTAATAGGTGCATTTAATGAAGAAATAAAATGAAAAGAAAGAGAAGGAGTGGAGGTGGTTGCATGCATGGGGAGGGGGGGGGGGGTTGACATGGAGGAAAAGAAAATGATATGAAGATGAGATGAATGGGTGGATAGATGTGTGGGTATGTGATGTATGGCCTAGATGAAAGAAAAGAGAAAATGAGAGCAAAAGAAAGGAGGTGAGTGTGTTGGCTTGAGCTTTGGGCGTGGGTGCATGTCCCATATTGGAGAAAGAAGAGAGAGAATGAGAGTTTAAATAGAATATGTTAAGGATAAAGAGTACCTAAGGTCCGGACACCCTTTTTTAGGTAGCATGTGGTGGGCAGTGGTTTCAGATTTATTTGTATGCATACAAGTTGAGTACCGGGCGTTACAGATGGTATCAGAGCCAACTTTCGACATCAAATGTAGAGCTTGTATATATGAGATGCATAAGACCCTTGGTAGGCAGCGATGTGTGTGTGATGCGTAAGACCCTTGGTGGGCAGCGATATGTGTATATTTGATCAAATGAGACAAAGTCTACATTCGACTAGAAAGGCATTCCTGTGCTAGAGTGCACATCCCGTATTCAATGAGGACGCTGAATTCTTAAGAGGGGGTGAATGTAACACCCCAGATTTGTGAGAAATAATAAAAGAAAATATATATGGAATATTGGAGTGTGATCTATAGAGATTTCTATGGGCTATATGGATTAATTGATTGAGAAAGGAGCCTATAGAGAATTATATGAGGCTTAGGATTAATAGGTGCATTTAATGAAGAAATAAAATGAAAAGACAAAGGAGTGGAGGTGGCTGCATGCATGGAGGGAGGGTGACGTGGAGGAAAAGAAAATGATATGAAGATGAGATAAATGGTTGGATAGATGTGTGGGTATGTAATGTGCGGCCTGGATGAAATTGAAAGAAAAGAGAAAATGAGAGAAAAAAGAAAGGAGGTGAGTGTGCTGGCTTGAGCTTTGGGCATAGGTGCATGTCCCATATCGGAGAAAGAAGAGAGAGGATGAGAGTTTAAATAGAATATGCCAAGGATAAAGGGTACCTAACGTCCGGACACCCTTTTTGAGGCAGCCTGTGGTGGGCATTGGTTTAGGATTTATTTGTGTGCGTACGAGTTGAGTACTGAGCGTTACAGGTGGACACTTCAGTTCAGAGACATATTCCGCTTGAGACACTTCTTCACCATTGAAGAGCCACCTCGGCCACCCGAGCTGCCTATGAGGGCTTCCAACCGCACAGATTAAGTCATGGCCTCACGACCGTGGGTGCCCCCTGCCTTCTTGCTAGAAGTAGTGCTAGAGGTCTCGACCACTCACTTTGGGCATCCCTAGAAGTAACACCCCAAATTCCAAATAAGACCGAATTCGAGATTCCACAGGATCTTTACATTTCACTTCGTACAATTTTACAAGAAAATTTAAACTTATCAACATACATCAGAGTTCTTTACAATTTGTTTACACAGCGGAAGAATAAAAAAAATACAACAATGAAATAAAATACAACTTATACAACTTTATCAATGTAAATCATCAACTGCATCATAACATCTTTACTTCTTCATGGAAAAGTCCATTACCTACATGTTAAGCTGTGGACACGTCAGTCACTTACAACTGACGAAAATGTTATACTCGGTCATCCCCTCTATGCCGTGCATATAACGATCTCAATATTTTAACAAGCCACAAAATTTGAATGAACAATAAAGTGTCAAAAGTGATTATTCTAAATATGTAAGTGTATGCGATACCTTAATGCCTAATACACATATTTTATACTAGGATGACACTGATACATACTTGTTTGGATTCTATGCATCCCATACTACATAGGTCCGAGGGCAAGCACCTACATACTCCTCATTTAAGGGTTCGATCCCTCGCCATGAAAACTACCCAGTAATAAAACAAGGTTTAGATCATTCCACGAATATGGATCACAGTCCCGAAATCCTCCACTCGACTGTTATAACAGATCTCTCATCGTGCAAATCATCCCGCAAGTGCCCCTCTAGCTCCGGTATACGTATATACATTGGAGAACGGTAAACTATCCGTCCGACTACGCATAGTCCCGGATTTAAAATAAAAGTTCGTCTCCTACGAAGCAACCACAGTCCCGGAATCCCCCGCCTGACTGGGTCTATAGTCTCGGAATCCTCCGTCCGACTATATAGAGTGCCCCACTTACGTTTGCCAAGGTTTACTACATCTTCACTTATAAGCCTAATTATTTAGTTCAAGACATGAATACATTTCCAAACCTAGAATTAGTTTTACCTCCTACCGGACTTAATCAACAAATACGAAATAGCTCCACAGCCATATCTCAAATATTCCTCAACTCTTTTCAATTTAATGGTGCCGGTACCCGAGGTTTCACTAACTCTAAATCACAACTTTTTCATGTACAAGATCCATGGGTACACATACCCTTCAATAATCATGTCTTAAAATTAAATATTCTCATCTTCAACTCATTCACAATTGGTTCAATGTCTTATCTTAAACATTTATTCACAATGCCTCATTTATTCATTCGTACTCTTTCAAAAACAATAAATCCTTTCATAAACATAATTTCATCACATGAAATCTCATTAGCAAATTATTCACATATGATATCTCAACCCACATCAAATCTTTCTTAATCAAAACAAGTATATAATCTCATCAAGAGAAATGAAATAACATAGTAATATCTTTATTCTTCTTCTAAAAAATAAAAGTCATATCCACAAATAATTATTTCGAAGTCATCAATTTACTTTCTATATCAAATTCACCTTTAACTCCTCACAAAATACTTGAAATATTATGAAACTATTTTTAATAAATTCCAAACTATTTTAAATGAGTAAAGGGACTTTTCTTGAATTTTTTCCTTACATGAAACTCATTTAAAAACCCAAAAAAAATTTCAAAAAAACTCAAAAGGGCCGATGGGTTTCGAACCTGGGCACAACCAACCAACCAGCGACAACACTATGGCGCCCACACTAACCAAGAAGTCCATGTAGCTTTTCTGTCACAAAGTCATACAGAAATCCCTAAGTATTTTCTCTCGGGTTCTGAGTTGTTTTTAAACAAAATAAAAAAAACCAAATGGGGCTAATAGGTCTCGAACCCAGGACCTCCGACCAGCATCAGTGATAGCCTTATGCTCATGCGCTAGCCAATAAATCCAAGTGTGACTACTAGTTGAGAATCTATCTAATGTTGTTTTGTTCATACTGTGCTCTGATTAATTGATTGTTCACAAAAAATCGTTTAATCAATTGATCTACTCTTTTGATATACTGAAATACATCGTTCCTCTGGCTGAGATAATTTTAGACAGTAAGACACGAATTTTAATTCCATTCTACAAAAATATATACGTTCTTTTCAATTAATTCACACAACAATTTGCATTTTTTCCCAAACTAGAAAATTAAGATGTGTATTTGATATAACTAATTTATGCACTTAATTATACTAATAAAATTTTCAGTAACAAGACCAATCATCTCTCTTGATTTCTCATGAAGATTTCTACATTTCTTTTATGCACAAATTTAAATTTCACACACCGTAGCAAATATGCATAAACTAACACATTTCATGGCACAATTTAATTAATATCATGGTATGCAACATTATTTCTACAATTTCATGGCGCAAACACAATAGCATCACATCACATTAATCTACTTTACTCTTTTATCAAAAATTAGCATGCTCAACCGATGAATTCGAAAGCACAAAGATCACCCACCTATTAGAAGCGTAAAATTAATCTCGCCTACAACGGAGACACCGAACTCCAAGAAGATCAAGTCGAACAACGAACTCCGAAACCACCCGCAAGCACAGTGCCCTTCCTTCTCTCTCTAAATGTTCTCTGCCAAAAAGGAAATAGGCTCTTCTAATTATTTGATTAACAGTGAAATGATTTTGCGTAGGGCGAAGTGATTAACTTTTAGGGTGTGAAGGGATTTGGTTTTAGGGTGCATATATACAAAACAAAATCCAAAGGCAGTTGATTAATGTACCCATGATCTCCTCATCCCACTCACCTTATAATTACCCACTACTTCACTACTCTACCTTTCCATCTTTCTAACCCCGGCCTTTCACCTATCCTAACTCCCGACCCTCTCACTGTACAAAACCGACCTCTCTTAAATCACCCACCCACGTAAAAATTAAGAAATGTATAGAATATATAGTTAAATCCTAATTTCTTAATTTCATTATAAAATTTTTGATACAAATATCTAACACTTTAAAAATTATTATGCATAAAAATATTTTACGCTCAATCTTCTCCTAACTCCATCATCTTCATGTACAAAACCGAAACAAATACGTGCGTCGCATGTAAAATGTCAAAAATACGAAATTTGATGTTATCAACGGAAAAAATGTTAAAGATAATAAAAATACGATATAAGAAAATATATCTATTAATTTTATATATTCCGCAACGTAATTGCTAGGTATGTAGAAAACACGTGCATTACACGTACAAAATTATTTTAATCAAAAATAAGGGGGAAATGAATTTTCGTTTTATAAAACGAGTTCGAACATGTAAAATAAATAATCAATACATATAGAAATATCACACTTAGTGATGGAAAAATACGAAATTGATACGTGCATCGAAAACACATAAAAAGCACGTAAAATTACAAGATTGAAATATTATATTTTTGTTGACTCAAAATAGGGTACAATCAGTATGGAAAATGCATAAATAGTCGGTAATAAAAATACGTGGTGAAAACACGGTACAAAATACACGTTTGTAACACACGAGGACAAAATTGTCATTTCTAATTTTGCGGGGTGTTACACTCTCCCCCCCTTAGAATAGTTCCGTCCCCGTAACTTGCTAGGATAAAAGTTGTATTTTGTACACACCAAAGAAAATGTCATTATTGTATTTAGAAAACTGCAAACTTTAAGAGTATAAAAATACGCAACGAGAAAAACAAGATAACTCTATATAAGAAAACTATGAGCTTCAAAATTTTATAAGAACGAAACAAGAAAGCTCGGAAAAATAACATAAGGAAATAAATAAATATGATCATAAAAGATAGGATAGATTGAAAGAAGTTCCATACAAAAAAACAAACTTTGGCATTAATTTGGAATAGTTCAGAAATATCACAATAAAGAAAACATAGTCAGTAGATAATTTATAAGTAGCTGTAGTAGTAAAAATCTTCTAAAATAATAAGCGATGGAATAAAATCGCAAAATTGAATTGGTACTGTATGACAAAATTGAATTGGCAATTTAAAAGAAGACTATGGGATAACAGTTTGAAAAAAAATAGACGAGGATGAAATTTTAGTTAAAAGTATAGACAACAAAAATAATTTTTGTATACCAATAAAATAATTTGTAAAGTAACTATAATAGTTATACATACAAATTTAAAAATTTAAAGATATAGAAGGCATACATCGAAATACTTTTGAATTGTCAAGTAGGGCAAGAAAAACCAACATACAAAACTTTATAGGCGAAAAAATTTTATAGAGTGACACAACCAATATTATGACATGAAAATTATAAATAGTTTGTCGGAGAAATACAAAACATCATAGTAATAAAAGTAATATCATATTATTGAAGTAGTGTGAAAACTAATCATATAAAAATAACTTACGAATTGAAGAAAAAGTATAAATACCAATTTTATTTTTGTTAGGTGAGTAGACGCCACAATCTAAGACAAGTTAGTAGCAAAATAAAATACGATAAAGCAGTATGAAATACTAAAAGATTTAAAATACTAAGAAGAGAATAGTTGATAGGAAGTAGTAAATACACGAGTAGGATAGATGTAGAAATCATTATAAATAATATAATGCTAGGTTGTAAAATATTAGAAAATAGTATAAGTTAGTACAAAATAGGATAGTGGTATGTAAATATTATAGAAAACAAAATAGGGGTTATCAAAGTAGACAATCTCCTTCTGGTGTAGGTTCGCCTCGTTGGTTTCCAACTACAGACTTGCCTCTACGATCCCAAGTTACATAATTTCCCTCTATGACATCCGATTGCAGTTTGCCTTCTGGACATTCGGTTGTAGACTCTGCCTCCCCGACGTCCAGTTGCAGTTTGTCTCCATTGACGTCTGATTGCATATTTGCCCCCCCTCGACATCAGGTTGCACCAAAACGGGAGATGGAAAGATGTAATCTTCCATATACTCTTGGATATTGGGTGTTTAATAAAGTATTATGTTTGAAATCAGTGATATAAAAGTGGATGGAAAAGTTGCAAATAAAGTAGGAAATCATGACGATAAAATATTAAAATAGATAGACTTTAAATATAGGATATACAAATTTGTAGTAATGAAAATGATTTATAATATTAAGACGAAAATAGTGTAAAGCATATGCCCGAGATGAAAACACAAATGAAAACAATAATTATGTAGTGTATGTACTATACTGAAGAAGTGTAAAACTACAAAATTAATGAGTAGCAATTAGTAGTGAAAGTGAACATAACAAAACAACTTCGCAAATAATATGTAACCGAATGTAGGCAATAAAACAAAATGGTAGGCCATATTTATATAGGTAGAAAATTTCAATCTTACTAAAAATATATTGAAATATATAAGACAATATAAGATAATATAGTATCACAAAATCAAATCATATAAAATGAATGCACATAAGAAAATTTCATAAGAAAAATAGAGATAATCAATGAAGAAAATAATAGTTGCAATAATACGAAAAGTAATAACAAATGTAAACGGACAAAACACGAAGGGCAAATCTTTAAGATTGAAAGACAGATAAAACAAATTCAAAAGATCAAGACTGGGGAATAATAGATATTCAAGTGATTAATAGTATAAGAAAATATTCATTTGAAAATTATTGAATGTTAAAAATTACTATGATAATATTCACGAAAATAATTTGAGAGGGAGGTGTGTATAAGTATAATGTATCATGAATGTACGGTCAACTAACCACGCTTCTGCTACGCCACTCTGATACCCAGGAAAAACATGCTCGCATACAATCTCACATCAATGTATACGAGGAAAACATCATGATGAATGAAAGTTCGATAACTACTACATTCATGACTCCAGTCATCCAAAAGGAAAAAGGGAAGAGAAAACATCAGCCTATAGAGCAACACAAATGTAAATCACTTCCATTTAAATCTCTATAGACTTAACCCACACTTCTAATGTCCACTCTAGGGTGTCGTTCCTTATAAATTTGTACTACTTATGAAGCGTGGCTCTGATACCATCTGTAACGCCACGAATTCCAAATAAGACCGAATTCGAGATTCCACAGGATCTTTACACTTCACTTCGTACAATTTTACAAGGAAATTTAAACTTTTCAACATACATCAGAGTTCTTTACAATTTGTTTACACAACAGAAGAATAAAAGAAATACAACAATGAAATAAAATACAACTTATACAACTTTATCAATGTAAATCATCAACTGCATCATAACATCTTTACTTCTTTATGGAAAAGTCCATTACCTGCATGTTAAGCTGTGGGCACGTCAGTCACTTACAACTGACGAAAATATTATACTCGGTCATCCTCTCTGTGCCGTACATATAATGATCTCAATACTTTAACAAGCCACAAAAATTGAATGAACAATAAAGTGTCAAAAGTGATTATTCTAAACAAGTAAGTGTATGCGATGCCTTAATGCCTAACGCACATATTTTATACTAAGACGACACTAAAGCATACTTTTTCGGATTCTATGCATCCCATACTACATAGGTCTGAGGATAAGAACCTACATACTCCTCATTTAAGGTTTCGATCCCTCGCCATGAAAACTACCCAGTAATAAGACAAGGTTTAGATCATTCCACGAATATAGATCCCAGTCCCAGAATCCTCCGCCCGACTGTTATAACAGATCCCTCATCGTGCAAATCATCCCGCAAGTGCCCCTCTAGCTCCGGTATACATATATACATTGCAGAACGGTAACTATCCGCCCGACTACGCATAGTCCCAGATTTAAAATAATAGGCCATCTCTCACGAAGCAACCACTGTCCCGAAATCCTCCGCCCGACTGGGTGGATAATCCCGAAATTCTCTGCCCGACTATATAGAGTGCCCCACTTACGTTTGCCCAGGTTTACTACATCTTCACTTATGTGCCTAATTATTTAGTTCAAGACATGAATAAATTTCCAAACCTAGAATTAGTTTTACCTCCTACCGGACTTAATCAACAAATACGAAATAGCTCCACGGCCATATCTCAAATATTCCTCAACTCTTTTCAATTCAATGGTGCCGGTGCCCGAGATTTCACTAACTCTAAATCACAATTTTTTCATGTACACGATCCATGGGTACACATACCCTTTAATAATCATGTCTTAAACTTAAATATTCTCATCTTCAACTTATTCACAATTGGTTCAATGTCTTATCTTAAACATTTATTCACAATGCCTCATTTATTCATTCGTACTCTTTCAAAAACAATAATCCTTTCATGAACACAATTTCATCACTTGAAATCTCATTAGCAATTTATTCACATATGATATCTCAACCCACATCAAATCTTTCTTAATCAAAACAAGTATATAATCTCATCAAGAGAAATGAAATAACATAGTAATATCTTTATTCTTCTTCTAAAAAATAAAAGTCATATCCACAAATAATTATTTCGAAGTCATCAATTTACTTTCTATATCAAATTCACCTTTAATTCCTCACAAAATACTTGAAATATTACGAAACTATTTTTAATAAATTCCAAACTATTTTAAATGAGTAAAGAGATTTTTCTAGAATTTTTTCCTTGCATGAAACTCATTTAAAAACCCAAAAAAATTTCAAAATAACTCAAAAGGGCCAGTGGGTTTCGTACCCGGGCACAACCAACCAACCAGCGACAGCACTATGGTGCCCACACTAACCAAGAAGTCCATGTAGCTTTTCTGTCACAAAGTCATACCGAAATCCCAAAGTATTTTCTCTCGGGTTCTGAGTTGTTTTTAAACAAAATTAAAAAAACAAATGGGGCTAATAGGTCTCGAACCCAGGACCTCCAACCAGCATCAGTGACAGCCTTATGGCTCATGCGCTAGCCAATAAATCCAAGTGTGACTACTGGTTGAGAATCAATCTAATGTTATTTTGTTCATACTGTGCTCTGATTAATTAATTTTTCACAAAAAATCGTTTAATCAATTGATCTACTCTTTTGATATACTGAAATACATCGTTCCTCTGGCTGAGATAATTTCAGACAGTAAGACACAAATTTTAATTCCATTCTACAACAATATCTACGTTCTTTTCAATTAATTCTGCAACCCATATTCCCGTTAATTTGTATTTTTCAAGTATTTTTCTGTATTTTAAATTCTTAGTATCTTGTAACTATTCTTCTTTATTGATTATATTCAAACTACTTTTATGAAGCCCAATATTTAATTATTCAACTGTTTTAATATTTAAATGATTTGAAGCCCAAACCCAATTGTTTATTATAAGCCCAATTTCTTATTTTTATTTTATTATTTATTAATCTGAGTCCAATTGTTTATTAAGCCCAATATCATAATTAATTTATTTAAAATGTTTTAACCCAAGCCCAATTGTTTTAAGCCCAAATCCAAACCCAGTACTCATATAAATTTCTATAGGCTCAATCCTATGTGATTGTATTCAACCCCCACATTTCTCTCACATTCTCAACTGCCTACAACCCCTCACATTCCCCACTCTTTACATTCCGTAACCCCATAACCCCCCACTCACAATAACTACCCTTTTTATTAATATATTTATTATATTTAATTTATAAAAACCCTCCACCTTTCCTGTTCTCTTTCCCTGTCCCCTTCTCTCTCTCCCTGTCTTCCTCTCTCTCCTCTAACCAAAATAGAAAACCCAAAACAGAGCTCCCCTCGTCTCCCCTTGCTCCACCAACTGCCACCTTGCCACCCCTATTCCGACACCCCATCGCCGGCGCGCCTCCGCTGCACCCCAGCGACGCCGCAGGCCAGCACCTCCCGTCGCTTAACCCCCTTGCTCCCATCCTTTCTCCCTGCGCTGCAGCAATGCACAACGATGCCACCAGCACCCCCTGTCTCCACCCAGTCATCAGCAACTACAACGCCTCGTGATCTGCCTCGCTCTGCCTTCACGCCGCCTTTCCCTCGCAATGCCCAGGCCAGCCAGCAGCAATGCTGTTTCCTCTTCTGCCTCAGCAACTTCTCCCGGTGTCTCTTCCTCTTTGGCCTCCTACCATCACCTTTCGCCTTCGCGATCAGCAACAGCCACGGCGATGCCGCGACAACCCCCCCGGGTCTCCTCTTCTCCTCCTAGCGAAGCAGCAACACCTAGATAACCACCGAAGACCCCTGCGCTGTCTCCCTGCCGTGCTCCACCCGGCGACTGCATCGTTGGCAGCGACCCTCCACAATAGCCAGCGAGCAGCCAAGCCAGTGCACAATTGAAGGTTGTTGTTTGTATTGGTCTTGATCATGACTTTGTATGTGAGCCGTCGATCATCGTGATCATCATCATCATAAAGTTCCTTGATTGATTGATTCCTAGCCGTTCGTTGATTTGATCTTGATCATCACCATCGGGGTGATCTTGGCCGTCCGTTGGACCTTGGTCATTATGCTTGAATGGATGAGTTCCGTCGATCTCCTTTTGATCATCCGATTAGATCCTAGCCGTCCGATCTCTTCTTGATCATCACGATCATGATGATCATCAATTTCCTTTGATCACAGTCGTTCGATCGATCGATCTTGATCTTCATCATTATCTTCATCATCAAGAGATCTGACTGCCCGGTCTGATCCGATCATCTTGATCTTGATCTTCGATCTCAGCCCTTCGATTGTGTTCGTGATCTTGATCGTCTTCATCTTGTTCGTGATCATGTGTTCGTGATTGGTTCGTGATCCGTTCGTTGTGATCATGTCCAGGAATCCGTTCCCGTTATTTTCTTTACATCGTCATTTCCGTCTTCGTCTATCAGGCAAGTATCCTCTTGTACAATTTATTTGTTCTCGTACAAGCTTCCTTTGAAAAATACCGCAAGTACATTCCTTGACTATCCGTTACAAATTCTAATTCGTATTCATCGATTTGGGCTTGAAATCTGTTACTATATAAAATCCGTTGATCTCGTATTCCTACATGATCACATGCATTACATAAACACGATTGACACACACATATGTACTCTTAGGATTATACATGATTATGTGCATAATTGTTTTACCCGTGATAGTAGTTTAAATATGATATCTTGTTACTGTTGATTAAAATTAATAAAAGTAACAAGCTGGGGCTTAAGGAAAAGACCATAGTAGTGGGTAATATAGAAGATCGTACTCAGAAGGGGGTCCGTATTTTCCATGATTACAAGTTATATGGAACTAAGTGCCATGTCAGGAGTTGACGGGGGCCACCTCTAGAATCTACGGGGGTTACTTCTAGAATCCATTACATGATTATAAGTTTACAGGTTTCACGCTACAAGTTTACACTCTATATGTTCCACGTTACAAGTTTGTACGTATCTCGAACAAGATACAATTGACATGTTTTTTCCGAGTACGTGACCTATAGCATCCACCACTAAGTCTAAACGCAAACTTGTTTGAATATAGCAACCATGTAGTAAAAGGATGGATGCATGAAGTGCTACTTAGATATTAATAATATAAGACTTGAACATGATCACTTGACACTTGATACTTGATTACTTGTACATGATACATGATACTTGATCCTTGACACTTGTTACCCGTACCTGAAACTTGTTTACTTGATTACTTGTTTACATGCCACTTGTTTCATGATGTCTTGTTCTTGATCCTGTTTACATGTTATATTTCTCCTATTACTTGATTCTTGACTCCACGATCTCTTTCCTGCTTCTTATTTTGTTTTTGTACTTATCCCCTTAGCTTGTACCACTTGCGGCCCGTGACTTGCAAAACGGGTATCTTCTTATTTCTTCTTTTTGTAATCATGTACTTGGAGGCCCGTATGAGAGTTATCCGAAAGTGTTGCTGATCAAGTATTTTAGTCTTGTTTATTTTTATGTTGCTTTAGTTCATGTTTAATTCATGCTTCTCTTTATTGTAATCCGGGTATGTTTGACCCGTAACTATGTTTTTATTTCCAGCTATTGGTTATGTTATGAACTATGTCATGTACTTTTGTTATCCTATTGTGATTTTACATGCCTGCGTGGTTTTGTTGTTATCTTGTTGTTGAGTTACTAGTACAGCTTATGAATAGTGTATTCGCATCATTCGCTGGACCTCAGTCATGTGATCGTATTCCGTATTTTGGAAAGCGGGACGTGACAAATTCACACAAGAATTTGCATTTTACCCAAACTAGAAAATTAAGATTTGTATTTAATATAACTAATTTATGCACTTAATTATACTAATAAAATTTTCAGTAACAAGACCAGTCATCTCTCTTGATTTCTCATGAAGTAGATTTCTACATTTCTTTGATGCACAAATTTAGAATTTCACACATCGTAGCAAATATGCATAAACTAACAAATTTCATGGCACAATTTAATTAATATCATGGTATGCAACATTATTTCTACAATTTCATGGCGCAAACACAATAGCATCACATCACATTAATCTACTTTACTCTTTTATCAAAAATTAGCATGCTCAACCTATGAATTCGAAAGCACAAAGATCACCCACCTATTAGAAGCGTACTCGCCTACAATGGAGACACCGAACTCCAAGAAGATCAAGCTGAACAACGAAATCCGAAACCACCCACAAGCACAGTGCCCTTCCTTCTCTCTCTAAATGCTCTCAGCCAAAAAGGAAATAGGCTCTTCTAATTATTTGATTAACAGTGAATTGATTTTGCGTAGGGTGAAGTGATTAAGTTTTGGGGTGTGAAGGGATTTGGTATTAGTGTGTATTTATACAAAACAAAATCCAAAGACAGTTGATTAATGTACCCATGATCTCCTCATCCCACTCACCTTATAATTACCCACTACTCCACTACTCTACCTTTCCATCTTTCTAACCCCCAGCCTTTCACCTATCCTAACTCCCGACCCTCTCACTGTACAAAACCGGCCTCTCTTAAATCACCCACAGACGTAAAAATTAAGAAATGTATAGAATATATAGTTAAATCCTAATTTCTTAATTTCATTATAAAATTTTTTATACATATATCTAACGCTTTAAAAATTATTCTGCATAAAAATATTTTACACCCAATCTTCTCCTAACTCCATCATCTTCATGTACAAAACCGAAACAAATACGTGCGTCGCCCATAAAATGTCAAAAATACGAAATTTGACGTTATCAACGGAAAAATGTTGAAGATAATAAAAATACGATATAAGAAAATATTAATTTTATATATTCCATGACGTAATTGCTACGTACGTAGAAAACACGTGCATTACACGTACAAAATTATTTTAATCAAAAATAGGGGAAATGAATTTCCGTTTTATAAAACGAGTTCGAACATGTAAAATAAATAATCAATACATATAGAAATATCACACTTAGTGATGGAAAAATACGAAATTGATACGTGCATCGAAAATACATAAAAAGCACGTAAAAATATACAAGATTGAAATATTATATTTTTTTTGACTCAAAATAGGGTAAAATCAGTACGAGAAATGCATAAATAGTCGGTAATCAAAATACATAGTGAAAACACGTTACAAAATACACGTGTGTACACATGAGGGCAAAATTGTCATTTCCAATTTTGTGGGGTGTTACACTAGAGATATGTTCTCCTGAAGTATTTTGCCCCGAAACACGAGACATCTCGAATCATCAAGACGATCCTTACTTAGACGGGCGAACTCCAAGTCTCTTCCAACCAATGCTGCCTTTAGCCGGGAGAGCTCCAACTCTGTCACACGCGACTTGTTGCAAGAGCATGCTCAGCATCCTAAGGGGCTCCTCCGGTATATACGAAAATCTGTCAATAAAGAGAGGGATGAAGCTACTACAACGTTAGCAAACACCGAAAACTTCGATCCAATGTTAAGAAGACTCGGAATACAAACAACTCACCAACTCAAGCTCGTCCATAGAGCCTCTCCCATAACTAGTTCGCCTTCAAGCATCAGGTACGACATCCAAATCTCTCATCGAGTTGCCCCTACAAGCTTGTCGGGCTCAAATGACAAGGTCGGCACCAATTCCCTCATCGAGTCGCTGCTACAAGCTTGTCGGGTCCAAACAGTAAGTCCGGTGCCAACTCCCTCTTTGAATCGCCTCTACAAGCTTGCCGGGATCAAATAGCAAGGTCAGCACCAACTCCCTCTTCGAACCACCTCTACAAGCTTATCGGGTCCAAACGGCAAGGTCAGCGCCTACTTCCTCCTCGATTCGCCTCTACAAGCTTGTCATGTCCAAACAGCAAGTCCGGCACCAACTCCCTTCTCGAGTCGCCTCTACAAGCTTGTCGGGTCTAAACAGCAAGTCCGGCTCTAACTCCCTTCTCGAGACGCATCTACAAGCTTGATAGGCTCAAACGGCATGCAACTCCCTTCAACGGTCGCTCTTACAAACTTGTTGAGTTCAAACAGCAAGTTTGGAGTCTGACTCCCTCCTCAAATCACTTCTACATACTTGTTGAGTTCAAATAGCAAGTTTGTCATTCAACTCCCTCCTACAGTTTTCTCTACAAACTTGCTAGGATCAAACAACAAGTGTAGAGTCTAACTCTCTCCTAGAGCTACTTCCTAAACTCACTAACCCAATTCAGGCTGTGGCAACACAAAGAGAGTGCGAGAGATGAAAACACTTGAGAAATTCTTATCAACCTTTCAGTCCAGGCGCGAAGCTCCCTGGTGACGAAGTTCCTCTTCTTAGCCTTTTGGGGACGAATCCCTTCTTCATAGCATCCCTCATAAGCGAAGCTCCATTTCTTAGCTCTCCAGTGCCGAAGCTCCTATTCGTAGCTCCATGGAAGCAAAGCTCCTCTTTAAAGCTTCTTGGCACCAAAGCTCCTCTTCGTAGCTCCTTGGGAGCGAAACTCCTCTTTGTAACTTCTCCGATGGCGAAGCTTCTCTTCAAAGAACCCCTGCACCGAAGCCCCTCTTCGTGTCTCCTCGAAAGTGAAGCTCTTCTTAGTAGATTATCTATGGTGAAGTCCTCTTCGTGATTCATCTTCTCAACTCTCCGGAGGCGGACACGTTGCGGGCCAGTTTTGACCCCCAAGGTTGACGTTTTCTCTACCGGCTTCTGAATAGAACTTATAGATCTTCGAATCCCCTTCAAAATAAGGGGTCCTGCGCTCCAATTGGACCACTGTAGCATTGAGAATATCTGTTATAGTACATCTGTGCGCAAGGGCAAAAAAAGGGAGAAGAAGAAAATATGGAGGAAAGAGAGCACGTGCGCTGCACGTGCAAGTGCTAGGCGAGCAGCACGAGGCAGTCCCACCAAAAAAAGGAAAACAAGGGGAGAAATTTTTTTTTGATTGGTCACAGCCACGTCAGCGTGTTGACCAGTCAACGTTGATCGCTGACGTGGCAGCCCCTCTCGCTGATGCTTGGGTCCGACCTACTCTCCGGTGCAATTTTGAAAACCATAGAGAGTTGTTGCTTTGCGTGTTCTCCACTGTCCAATCGCTTCAATATCCGCACCCAGTGTAACACCCCGAATTCCAAAACAGACCGAATTCGAAGTTCCACAGGAGCTTTACACTTCTCTTCGTACGATTTTAGAAGGAAATTTAAAACTTTCATTACATCAGAGTTACATTTTTAAATTACATTTAAATAGCTGAAGCAAATTACAATAATTACATGAATAAAATGTATAACACTTGAAACATTCTTTAAGCAGCTTGCATACTTATTCTTGTCAATCTCTTTACCCTGCATAGAAACTGTGGGCTCGTCAGTTCATTCAACTGACGCAAGGATATAAAACATCAATTTTCTCTTACTTAGAAAACACACACTTGTCACAAGCAAAACTACGGGGACTATCCTATAGATGTCGTGTTGTGTTGTGCACTTAGTCCTTAATACAGTTGTTATGTTATATGACACTAATGCGCACTTGTTAGATTCTATGCATCCCATACTACATAGGTCCGAGGGCAAGTCCTTAATCGTACTTCATCTTATAGGGTTCAATCCTTTGCCATGACTTAAACTACTACGGTGACTACGGTAAGTATCCTAGATGTTCTACGATCTATGAGCCCATGTCTAGGCAGTTTGGAGGGGAATCCCACGTACTGACATGACGCATCAAGCAGGCAGACTATGGATAATTCAACCTCCGCCATGGAACGATGGCACCACTCGTAGTCGCCCCACAAGCGTCGCCATCGGGATGATAATTCCGGAGTAGTACTCACGCCATGTCATGACGCATCAAGCAGGCAGTCTGTGAATCACTCTCACACCGCCAATCCGATGGCCCTCATACTCATGTTTTTCTCTCACTTTCGTCACATCACCATTATGTATCTAAATCCTTAGTTTGTTTGAATCATGAATAAAATCAGCCTCTAGAGTTAGCTCTTTCCTCTATACCGGTCTCAATCAACAACATGACCAACTTGGTCTTTCATCTCAATAATTCAACTTTACAATTTTAATTCATTCAGTTGTCGGTAATAGGATTTTAGCTACCCTTCAATTCAAAATCTCATTTCATGTCCATAGCATTTGTGTATTCATATTCATAAGACTTTTCATAATTCATTAGGATATTTGATTTTACTTTTATGCTTAATTTTATGCATAAGACAAATAAATTTATTTTCTAATATGACACATTCATAATTCATTCTTTCCACATCATTCTCTTATTCTCTTTGTCAATACTAAATCAAACATTCATACCTTCAATTTCCTTTTTATCAAAAAAAATCTCTTTTCGAACTCTTTTAAACAATACACTTTTCTTTATCCAAAAATACTTTAAACTAACAATTTAGAATAAGTTCTTTCTTGCAAAAGTCTCGATTTCTCCTTTACACTAGGCCGGAGTTATAGAAAATTTTTCTCATGAAATATGGATATCAATTAAATCGTCAGGACAGTCGACTGTTAAAGCACAGTCGGTCGACTGCTCTGCGAGGATTAAAACTCGAAAATTAAAATAGTCAGGACAGTCAACTGTTAGGACATAGTCGGTCGACTGTTCTGTGATGATTAAAAACTCAAAACTAAAATAGTCAGGACAGTCGACTGTTAGGACATAGTCGGTCGACTGTTCTGTGATGATATAAAACTCGAAAATAAACAGTCTGGACAGTCGACTGTTAAGACATATACGCTCGACTGTTCAGTAACTAAAGTCCGAAATTTGGAACTTATACAGTAACTCAAGATTTTCAAAATACCACTTAACTCTTATTTTCCATATAAAGTACCTCTCTTTTTTTTCTACAACTGTACATAAAAAAAAAATACATAATGTTCTATTAACAATTCCCTTTTCACAGACATTTTTCTTGGTTTCTTCCAATCATATTTTAGTTCTTCTTTTTTAGACTAATGAGTTTTTTTTTTCCTCCCTTTTGATTTACACACAAATGATCATTTCTTGAATTTGGCCTAAATAATAAAATGTTCATTTTTCCCAACAAATAACATACAACTTTTAGGATTATTTAGTAACAATCATACTAGCCATAAACATGCATAATTTACTAATCAATCTTATTTTAATAACATGGAGATTCTCACCATTTGTATTTTTCACATAAGCATACTTCTTAAATTGCACTTTTTCCACATACACAAATATTTCGACATGGAGAAACATTTATTCTAATTGAGCATGCTAGATCAATATCAAAATATCACAACAACAATCATATCATTCAATCAATTTCACTTAGTCATTTCATGCAATTTTACATATGTTCCATTTTCACCTTAATCATGGCATTATCAAAGAGCAATATTTTTACTTATTTATTCTAGCATGATTAGCACACTACCTAGCATGATACTACTTAGAAGTTAGAGAAAATTGCCCACCTATTTGAAGAAACAAAAGAAAGAACTCCTAGAAATTTCCTTGAACAAAGAGCGATCCTTCTCCTCCTAGATCGAGCCGCAAATTGTCTTCACCTCCTTGTGCTTGATGGAACCCGAGCTCCCCTTCTTCTTGTCGATTTGGCCGGCCTCCAAAAGTGCACACACACACTAGCACACACTCAATCTTTCTCTCACTCTTTATGTTTCTTTCTTTTTCAAGTGCCAAAAAAATGAGTAAACGAGAGGGGGTATTTATACACATTTTTTGAGTGGATTGGATGGCTAGGATTAGTCAAAATAGTTAAGGATCAAATGCTAGGATGAGTTTGGGAGTTGTAGCAACCACCCTTGAATGAGATCCACCTCACCACTACTCCCATCTCTCCCTCTCTCTTTGTACTCTCCGGCCTACTCCCAAAGGTGCATTTGCACGTGCAAGTGCAATGCACATGCAAACTAGTATCCCTACAAAATTTTGTTCATGCACTTTTAATTAATTATTTATTAAGTTTGTCTACATTACAAGTTTGGTTAATTAAAAGAGAATTTAAATTAATTGGGCTCACTAATGGGACAAAAGACCATGGGCTCAAGAGAATTAATTAATAAATTAATTATAATGGGTTAGAATTAGGCCTAGGATTTTATTTGGGCTTTAAAAATAGATCTTTTAGGAAACAAGGAGAATAATTAATAGCTTAGGATATGAAGAAAACATTTGTCTCTAAAAAAACGCATATGAAATCATACGTGCAAAACATGTAAAATCTCAAACTCTTATAAAAATTCAGGATGTTACACCCAGGATCACATCAATCAGCGTGTTTCTTGATTCTACGTGCAAAAACCTTGCTAAAATAAAAATATAAGATAAAAAATGAAAGCGGGGACCACGTGTCAACACCCTCTCACTGACATGCGAACCCCACCTCCTCCCCGGTGACATCTACCAACCGGGGAGAGTGGTTGCTATTCGCGCTCTCCTCTTTTGGATCTCCTAAAAAATCGCGATGGTTCAGGTCTCCATAAATTAATTTGACTACAATACCTCGAGACCTCTTCAGAAAGCAAGTAATTACAAATCCCGCTCTTAAAACCCACTATATCTTTAAGTTTCTGACTTGGGCGTCTGAGGGTCTGTCGCTGGGGTCAACCCCGGTGTTTCAGGCTTGTTTGCAGGTCCACGGAAGTGATATTAGTCGTTCCTGACGATCAAATCTCGGAGTCAAGTGTTATTTTTGGCGGTCAACATCAAAAAACTATAACACCCCGCAAAATTGAGTTATGACAATTTTGCCCCTCGCGTGTTATGCACGTGTATTTTGTACTGTTACGGATAACTTTCGTAACGTATTTTAATACGTATTTTGCATTTCGACTATTTATGCATTTTCTTTATTTTCAAGATTCATTTTTATCCTATTTGAGCCAACTCAAATATAAATTTTCAATCTTTGTATTTTTACATGCATTGCACGTGTTATCGATGCACATGTCAATTACGTATAATATTTTCTCTGTGTTAAAATCATTTATTTTATGACTTGTTTCGAATTCATTTTATAAACGAAAAATTCAATTTTCTCCTATTTTGATTAAAATATTTTATACGTGCAATGCACGTGTTCCTATGTATGTGTTGATTACATTATTGAATGTATATATAACTAATAAAATATATTTTTCATATGTAGATTTCGATTACTTATAAATATTTTTCCGTCGATAAAATCTATTTCGTATTTTAATATTTTTACGTGCAACTCGCGTGTTTGCATTGTACGTATTAGTGGTATTATCTTTCAAAATAAAATTCATGACGTATGAGTGTGTCTATTTTTATTCATGCATGAAAACGGTAATTTTAATTAAATTAAAATAATTTTATTTAAATACTTATTATATATTATAATATATGTTTTTAATTTAAATAAAAATATAAATAAAAGGGTGTGCACGTGCATACATGCATTGTGCACACAAGGGAAGGCTGACGTTGGGAACGTTGGAGACTTCTTGACCAAGTCATGAAGTATGGGGTAGTGGAGAGAGATAGTGGGGGGCAGTTTTATAACTACTTAATAATTTTTATAAATAAACTCCTAAGCCTAAAGTCATTTACTCTAATCCTAATCAAAAAAAGATTTATTAAACAAGAGTGAGAGGCAGAGAGTTCGGCTGATTTCGTGTGGGGCTTACTGTTGATTTCGGATCTTGATTGTGCTTGGCTTTTGGGGATTTCGATGGGTTGTTTGTGTGGTTGCTTTTGCTTTGGAGAAGGGAAATTGCTTTTTAGAGGTGGGTGTGTAACATCCCGTATAAATTTTCTTAAATAAAAGTATATTTTTTCATTTTTCACGTGCAACACACGTGCAAATTTCATTCAAAAATTATTTTTTGTAGTATGCATGAGTTCTCTTTTTATTTTTATTCTATTTTGTCTACTCCTTATAATAAAACCTATAGGCCTAAGAGAAGACTCTAAGCCCACTAGGGTAATTAATCAAATTAAAATCAAGCCCACAAGACAAGCCCACTAATTTAATCCTACCAATTAGTTGTACATGTCCTCACACATGACATGTAACAACTAGTTGATACACAAATAAAAATATAAATATGTATAAAAATAATGTGAGAGGGTGTGCACTTGTGCACTACAGGTGCATGTGTATGCACAAGAGAGGGGGGGCGGTTTTTGGAGAGTGGGAGAGTGGAGAAAGTGGGTAGTTACTTGATTGAGAGATCAAATTCTAGCCATCCATTTATCCCATAAATACCCCCTAGTGTTTGTCTCTTGCACCAAATTAAGAATCAAAGAGAGAAGAAAAGGAAGAGAGTTTGAGAGTTCTTGTCTTGCATCCTTGGAGGCTTGGAGTTGCTCTTGCTAGAAGGAGAAGGGCTAGATGATCATGTTAGAGCTAGGAGTTTTCTAGGAGTTGTGTTTCTACATTTGCAAGTCTTCTTAGAGGTGGATGGTCTTAAATGCTTTCTAAAATTGTAGGATGAGCATGCTAGTTTTTGACATATGAGTAGTGTAGATTATTTTGATGTGATTAATGTAGATTACCCCATGTTATTGTGATTGTGCCATGGCTTGTAGAAATAATGTTGTGTTCAAGTAAATGGATAGATATCATGATAATTGGAAAGATGAAAAGATAGTAATAACTAATAAGTTGTTGGCATGAAATCTACTAATTTTTACATGTTAGAATGATTATGTCAAATAATGTAACTTGCATGAACGAACCTTAAAATTCTATTGTAGTCAAGAAATATGGTGATAGCCTCACTAGTAAATTTTTAATTAGTACAATGAAATCATAAAGTTGCTAATAAGTGGTACAAACTTTTATTTTCAAAATTTGGGGTAATGTGGGTTTATGCGTGCAATTAAGAGAGAAATCATTTACAATGTCAATATATATATATATATATATATAATAAGAGTTTTTATAATTGTTGTATACTGTTTTCAAAGAGACTCATTCTGGAAAATTATTTATATTTTTATTAGATTAATAGATCGATTGAATGATCAAGTTTATTGAAAGAAAACAAATAACAGTGCGGTGTAAACAAAATTCCCTTAACCTTTTTCCATATCAGTCAGCCCCTTTGGACTTACTGGTCATCGGGTGTGCTCTAGAACGGTTATTGTAGCTGGCGTCTAGCCTTGGGTTCTGAGTTCGAAACCTGGTAGTCCCCTCTTTTTTTTTATTTACCCAAGGTACTGAGACACAGTACCTATGGCTTGCGGCCTACCTTCATGACAGTGAGACGCCTTGGACTTCTTGGTCTTCGGCGGCGCCCTAGTCCGGTTACTGTAGCTTTGGGTGGGGTCTTAGGTTCGAAACTCGATAGACCCATTTTGATTTTTTTTTGATTTTTTTGATATTTTGATTTTAGGGAAATTTTAATATTTCCCTAAAATTATTAAGGCCTTATAAAAAAAATAATTTCCACAATATTTTATGTATTTTGTGAGAATTAAAGGTAAAATTTGCAATAGATAATGAGTTGAAGCATTTGAAATTTTTGCTTAAAAATATGACTTATTTTGATTAGAAGAAGATTAAAATTTGCAATACAATTGATTTTTCTCTTAATGAGATTCTATAATTATTTTTCGTTGATTAAGAATACTTGATGTTGCTTAAAATAGATTAAATTTCCAATGAGAATTGAAGTGATTTACTTTATGTTGTGAGTTCAAAAGAAATGTTTTTGAAAGAATTGTGAATAAATGAATGGATTGAGTTTCATGAATGATACAAAAGTAAGATAAATTGACTAAGATATGAATAAAGTTGAAGATATGAATACAATAAAGTTTAATACATGATTATTGTAGGGTATGAGTACCCATGAATTCTAGAACATGAAAGGTTGTGATCCAGAGGTTTAGTGAGACTCCGGGTACCGGCAAATGTTGAATTAATTGATTGATTGATTTTTGAGATATGGCTATGTGGGCTATCTTGTTGTTTGTGTTTAAGTATGGTAGGAGGGGAAAGCTAACTCTAGGTGTTGTAATTTATTCATGTCTTTAACTTAAGAATTAGGCACTAAGTAAAGATGTAGTAAACTTAGGCAAACGTGAGTGGAAGGCCTCTATATAGTCGGGCGGTGGATCTCCGGGACTATAGAACCAGTCGGGCGGTGGATTCCGGGACTGTGGTTGCTTCCAATGGAAATGAGCTTTAATTTAAATCCGGAACTATGATTAGTCGGGCGGATAGTATGTCGTACTCCAGTGTATATACGTATACCGGGGCTAGAGGGACACTGAAGGGACGTTCACACGACGAGAATTCTATATAGTCGGGCGGTGGATTCCGGGACTGGGATCCGTACTCGTGGAATGTCTAAACTTTGTTTTATTACCGGGTATTTATCATGTTGAGGGATCAAACCCTTTAATGTGGAGTACGTAGGTACTTGCCCTCGGACCTATGTAGTATGGGATGCATAGAATCCGAACAAGTATGCATTAGTGTCATCTTAGCGTAAAACATCTACATTAGGCATTAAGGCATTGCATACACTTACATATTTAGAGTAGTCACTTTTAACACTTTATTTTACATTCAAGTTTGTGGTTGTTAAAGTATTAAAAGCTCGTTATACTTTCGGCATAGCAATGATGGCCGTGTAAAATATTTTGTCGGTTGTAAGCAACTGACATGCCCACAGTTTTATATGCAAGACTTGGAATTTACAAGAAGATATAAAGATGAATTTGATGCTGATGATTATTTAATTGTTAAAGTGTTACAATTGTGTATTTTCATTATTGTACTTCAATTTACTTTCCGCTGCGTTATTAATGTAAAAGACTCTGTTGTAATAAAAAAAATCAAATTCCTTGTAAAATTGTACGAAGTGAAGTGTAAAGATCCTGTGGAACTTCGAATTCAGCCTTATTTGGAATTCAGGGTGTTACAGGTTGTCTTTTTATACTCTCTAAATTGAAGAATAATTGCATGTGTACGTGTTCTAAAGTTCAATTGTAGATGTAAAATTGTTTAATTTATTCTCATTGATTGTGATGCATGTGGTAGTAGAAATTCATTAATTTTGAGTGAAGTGCATGTTATTTGTAGTAGCATTATGAGATAAAGATTTAGAAGCTGTGCAAGTTGACATATGAAATATCAGAGTACGATTATTTTTAGAGCAAGTAGATATTTATAAATAATTAGTGAGAAGAATTGATTAAGTATGAATTTAATTGATTTCTGAAGAAAAATTTCTCATAATATTCATTGTCATGAAAAAGAGAAAAGGGAATATATTTATATGTGATGTAGATTATTTTTTCACAAATTCATGTGGTATTTGGCACATTCTTCATGTGTTAGAAATTTTAAATTGTGTAGAATCATTGTTATGGCAATACAACTCAGTATAAATTGGCCTCTGAATATTTTAGATTGTGTAGTGTGATCAAATTAAATTATTGTGATGAACGGTAGAAGTTGTATGTTGTATTTTTTGAAAAGAGGAAAATAGACCGAGATCAAATACTTATTGATTTAGACCCCTTATATGGTGTGATCTAAGCTACAGCTCAGTGGGTAGGTGTTGTGTCGCCTCTCTGTTGGTGCGGGTTTGAGCAGGGGTGTACTCTGTTGTTGTTCCAAATTTTTAAAAAAAGATTACGTGAAGGGGTTTCTGGTATTTAATACATGCAGTACTCTTTTGTACTGGGTGTGCATGTGGCCTAGTGGTTGGCGTTTGGGTTGGCTCTCTGCTGGCGCTGGTTCGAGCTGTGTAGGGTGTTGTTGTTCGAGTTTCTGGTATTTAAATTTTTTTATTTTATTTTATTTGTTTCTCTTGGGATTTGAGTTATATTTTTCGGGAAAATTATGAGAAAAAATAGTAGAATATTATTAAAATAAATTGGAGATTTTTATATACTATTCTAAAAGAAAATTTTAGAACCTAAAAGGGTATGTTTTGTTTATGTGTTGAGTTGGATTTCAAATTGAAAATGCATGTAATTGAACATTATAAAGATTGATTTCTTTAAAAAGTGAGATAAAGTGGAAATAGAAATACATAATTTTGGGAATGATTTTTTAAAGAAGATCAAAAATTGAGAACGAGTTTGGTTTGAAATATAGATTAATGTGAAATAGTATAAATGTTTGAAAGAGAATTAATTTGAAGAAAAATGAGTTTTGAGAAGACTTTGGAAGTGATTGTCTTGATTGGCTATTTAAAAGTTAATTATGAGGAATTTGATTTGGAAATTTTAAATGAACGAATTATGAAAGTTGAATACTTCAGGGTTAAACAAAATTGTTGTTTTGAAAATTGAAATAATATTGTTGAGGTTGAATATAACCTATTGTTGATCTCTAGAATGAGATAGTTGTTGGAATCTAGAGGCTAGGCGAGACCCTAGTGGCTGGCAGTTTTATTATGAGAATCTGAGGTGTGACTTGTAGGGATGCTTTCGGATAAGGATATATCCGATTCGATCCACATCCGAATCCGATTTTTTTGCGGATACGGATATGAAAAATCCTTATCCGGGCGGATACGGATACGGATTCGGATATCCAAATCCAAAAAAATTCGAATTCGGATACGGATACGGATATTACTAAAAAAGCGGATTCGGATACGGATATCCGCTTAATTTAATATCTATTTATTTAATATATTTTATATATTTAATAGTTATATCAATGGGTAAAGTTAAACCCTAATCAGCTAAATCCCGTATTCAGTAGATCCAAAATCAAAAATCCCAAATCGACTCCCCATCGACTCCAAATCGACTCCAAAATCCTCTTCTCTCCCGTCTTCCTCTTCTCCGGTTCTCCCCATTCCCCGTCTCCATCGCGTCCAACTCCACTCCACATCCCCATCGACTCCCCATCGACTCCAACTCCACTCCACATCGACCTCGCGTTCCCCCGTCTTCCTCTTCTCCCCCATACCCCGTCTCCATCGCGTCCGCTCTCGAGAACACAAACGGCGCGCAGGTCGAGAGATCCAAGCACGGGATCAGAAGGTCGAGAGATCGAAGCCCCATCACGAGCCCTGTCGCCAGCGCCCCGTCCCCAGTCGCCAGTGCCCCATCGCCAGCCACGCCCCGCCTCTTCTCCCCTTCCTCTCCCGCAGCCAGAGTCGACGGCAGCAGCCGTCATCCCCGTCCTGTCGTGCCATATATTATTGAGGAAGATGACGAAGGTATCGAAGAGGAAGGAGATGAAGGAGGTGAGGACGGTGACGAGCACGGGGAGACTTTGTGTGGGGCATGCGGAGATAATTATGCATCTGATGAGTTCTGGATTTGCTGTGATGTTTGCGAGAAGTGGTTCCATGGCAAGTGCGTGAAGATCACCCCAGCACGTGCGGAGCACATCAAGCAGTATAAGTGCCCTTCTTGCAGCACCAGCAACAAGCGAACCCGCCCATCCTGAGCTCAACTGGACAGGTCTGTAGTTCTGATACTCACCCCTCAATTGGCTGTGCGTATATTAGTCTGTGACAGTATGCATTTTATGTTTTATTGTTAATGTAGTATTTACATGGCTTTCTTTGGGAATATATTTGTATCAGTTATTAGTGATGAATGCTGCTTTTGTCCAAGCCATTGGAGGACTCGGTTATTGGTTAAGTTACAGACTTACAGTAATTGCCTTGAGACTTTTTAAAATTGTTCAAAAATATTATGTTATGCCTTTTGTTTTATGTTACATCTTAAATGATGTTTGTTTGCAATGGAGTGAATGCAACTTGTCTTGCCTATGGTTGTCTACCCAAAGAACTTGGCAAAACACTCTTTTAGTGTGTTTGACTCGGATTCAGTGTGCATTTAGTTTTGTTTTTGTTTTTTTTTTTGGTTTAAATTGGCTTTTAATAATTCTTCCATAGTGAGTCTGGTTGTGCATTCTGTTCATTGTAGCTAAATGACGTGTACACTAGTGAAGCAAATGCTAACTTGTTAAATCTCTTGCTTACTTTGATGATGTTACTTTAGTTTATCCTACAAATCATATAATATATGATGTCTTGAATCATGTTTGATAAATATATGACCTCGTCTTGGCTCGAATGTTGTGATTATGTTTTTGAATGTGATTTCTGCCATTTTCTACAAGTTATTTGAGCAAAAAGCTTGACAGCTGAGTTAGTTGAGGGACATCCTTCTGAAAGGATTAGTAGCAGGAATCATTGTTAATTAGGTGATCGATGGTATATTTAGGTAGCGTAAAAGTATCTTGTTCAAGTTTAGGATGCTTAATACGTATAGGATGCTGAATGGTTTGGTGAATCTATGTATGGTTGTATTTGGTATTGGTGATGCTACTTTTCCATGTAAGTGGGTCAGTAGTTCGTGTATCGGCTTTATGTGACACTGTATGCCATATTTGGGTCATACATTACGGTAAATTAAGGTAGTGTTCTTTTTCTCCTCTTATAAGTGATTTACCTCTTGTAAGAGGTGGTCCACCTCTTACAAGAGTTTTTTTAGCGTTCTTTTTTTACCTCTTATAAGTGATTTTTCCCAAAATCGCTTATAAGCCTAAATGGCTTCTAATAGCCTCTTTCAAATTCTTATAAGTCTTCTATCACTTAAAAAGTCTATATTACCCCCAAAGTCAATGTAACTATTTTTGTTTCCTTTTTAGTTAATGAATTTTTTTCTTCTTCTGTTTCTTACCGAAGGTTTATAAACAACAGTATCATAGAAAATGAAAGGAAAAAAACAAACATCAACATCAAAACGGAGGGGTAAATGAAATCATAGAACATTGGCGTTGTGAACTTCAGCATCAATGCAAATGGTTCTTTGCGTATTCGATTGTCAATGAGTTTGCCACATCAATCACGAAACGGTATCTGACATCGTTTTTTGAGAGCCTCTCCATAGCAGTGTTCAGGTAATCAATGGGAATAAGCTCGATGTCTGCAGTTATATTGTGCTTCCCAGCAAGATCTATCATCTCCTGAGTATCCTGTAGTCCACCGATGTTACTGCCAGCGAGAACCTTATTACCTGTGATGGAACTGAGATGAATCCCAGGACTACGGATTGGTGTGCGTATCGATCGTTAAAGATAAACAGATTGCTTAATTGTGATCTAACCCTATATAGCGGAATCTAGGGTTCACAAATTATACCTGCGGTGAGAAGAAGACGACAGCGACCCCAAGATCTTCTGCACGTATTCCTTCCTCGGGTTGGACGTCGTGTGGGCGACGATCTCCCAACCTTTCTTCTCCTTGGCTGACCTCTCTTTCTCTCCTTACGTGAATCACGATTTTTGAGAAAAATCTTATTTTTCAGATTATCAATGACGGCCAAAGAATAGAGGATATATATAAGGCTACGGCAGGGACCTATGAGGAGAAATTAGGGTTAGGTCTCCTAACGAATCTGGGTATCCCGTGTTCAGCCCGAACACACAACCCAGGCCCATTAACAATAGCTCGATCCACTAAGGAGCTATTGTTGCACTACCTTCCTAATCCCAAATTATATTTATGGGCTCCTTTTATTATATGCTCGTTCAACTCCCCATGTTAAGATATCGAATGTCCGTCGATCAAATTAAGTTACTGACAACTATATTGATCAACATCTTTTATCCTTAAGTAGTACCACTCAACTTTATTTGTCATGTCGGATGTAATCCACCTGCAGGGTTTACATGACAATCCTTATGAGCTCCTTAAGGGGACATCATCAACCCGACGTATCGGGACATGGATTCCTTTTACAATCAACAGCCCATCATACATACTAATATTACCCAATTCATAGAGGTTGTTGATCCATAATGAATCTCACTCTTTTATGAGTCAAAGTAATGCACACTGCATATACATGTCTGTTATTATATCTGGATTAAGAGCATAAGCATCCATAATAACAGAGGTGTTTGTTCTCTTTTGTAGTCAGTACAAAGAGAACAACCTCAAGTGGTCCTGTTCAATACACACAAAGTGTACTAGTGTAAACCTATAGTCGAGACAGACTAATACCATATTATACTACAACCTTTCCAATGGATTGTCCAAGTCCGTCTAGGTTGTGAACTATTTATATATTCCATAGGGAACTGATAATATGATCTTCTGTGTGTCACCTCACACCATATTATCAACCTTATAGAATATCAGACACTTGCATTAATATTATAATAAACACAATATGCAAACATATGCCCATATGATTCTCATTCAAAAAAAAAATAAGGAAATAAAGTTAATGCAAAAGTGATGCTTTCAGTATATAACCCTAACAACCTGAAGGAGCATGATCATTGTTTCAATAGTCATATGTTACTGCCAAGCGCCTACATGTAGTCATGTTTCAATAGTCATATGTTATGATTTCACCTTATACTCGTCAAAAATAATGTTCTTAAAAAAATTTTAAAATCAAAAAAATCAAACAAAAAAAAATCACCTTATTACCAAAACTTAGACACAAAGTAAGGGCAAATATGTCTAAAAGTAGAGAAAAAGCTCTTGTAAGAGGTGAAAAAAGAACAAAAATCTCTTATAAAAGGTTCTTATAAGAGGTTATTTTTCTATAAAAGAACAACTCAAAAAGAGGCTCTTACTATAAATCTTTTGTAAGAGGTCACCTCTTATAAGAGGCAAAAAAAAGAACAGACCCTAAGTCTCGAATTGATCTCAGCAGTTGATAAAAGAAGAATCTTTGACAAAAATTCTTCATTTAAACCTTCATTTCTTTGTCACTTAGGGGCGGTTTTGTTTGCCCGTATAAACTCTTACATGGATATTTTTGCGGATATTTTAAACTCTTACAGTTGATATTTTTGCCCGTATCAGATGAGTCTATTCTGTTATGTCTAGATGAGTCCATGATAATTTCATACGTCGTCCATGACGTATGGAGATTTTTGCGGACAGCACTGGACAGCAGAGCAGTATTATTTGATATGTGTCAATAGCTCAATAGTGCTATATTTGATTGCTTACATTTTGCTTTCCATGAGCAGGTTGGATATACAAGATATATATGTGCTTGCTGGCGGTATTTTGTACAAACTCTATATTGCATGCTGGCAGTTCAATTGAATTGTCTTTGAAGGGAAACAATGAAGGAAACACTCCACTCTATATTGCTGCCGAAAATGGTAATCCTGAAATTGTTCGAGCAATTTTGAAGAGTGCTAGCAATCATCTGGTTGCTCTTAATGTCGATAGCTGCTTTGATTCATTTCACATTGCTGCTGAGTTGGGTCATGCAGGTAAAAACCCTTTGAACTTCTTTTGACAATGTTTTTTTTTTAGCAATTCGACTCAATTACTATGTTTTGTAGTTGTTTGGTAAACCTTGGATACAGAACGGAGACAAACAGTTGTTTAACTAATCCACGTACCATCTTTTAGTTATAAAAGGAGTTGTGATATACCTCGTTTAATTATGGATTGCAGATGTAATAAAGGAGCTACTGCATTCATTCACAGCATTAGTTACAACTACAGACCCATCAAATACTACAGCACTATACACCGCTGCTTCTAGAGGCCATATAAATGTGGTTAATCATCTGACTGAAATTGATGAAAGCATTGCAAGAATTGCACGGAGTGATGGTAAAACTGCCCTCCATATTGCAGCAAAGGTTGGTCATCTAGAAGTTGTGATATCTCCTCTCTCGAAGGACCCTTCGCTTGAGTCGATATGTGATACAAAGGGGTAGACAGCTCTTCACATGGCCGTGAAAGGAACAAACGAAGAGATAGTGCAAGAGGTGGTGAAAGTTTCCCCTTCCCTTCTTAATCTTGTTAATGACGCCACACCATCATGGTCTAAGAAGTTAAAGAGTCAGTTCCAAACCAATGCAACATAGACAAGTAAGTGCGTATTATATTCATTTTTTTATAAGAGTTGTATATATTTGAAATAAATTTTCATTCTCCTTTTTTGTTCTGTTGATTTCTATTTTGTTATTAGATATGAAAATCGATATTCACAATTCAGTGATATACATGTTTAAGAAAAATAAATAGCAAAAACTTTATATTTGTTATCCGAATTCGTATCCGTTATCCGATAAACCGTATCCGATTCGCATCCGTATCCGAAAATTGTGGATATGGATATGATTTTTATTTCCTGAATCATATCCGTATCCGTATCCGTATCCGAATCCGTCTTTGGATTGCGGATACGGATGTTGGTATAGCCAATATCAGATCCGTATCCGATCCGAAAGCATCCCTACTTAGGTTGACTCTCTCTTTGAGAAGTAGCCAGTGTGGACTGACTTTCTCTTGTGTTGGTTTAAGTCCGGTAGGGTAAGCTAGCTCTAGGTTGTGACAATTTTCAAACCTAAAACTTAGGGTTAGGCACTAAGGGGAGATGTGATGAAGTATGGGCAAACATGAGTATGAGAGCCTGGATAGCGCAGTGGGAGGTATCTCCAGAATTATCGGGGTTGAGACTCGCGGTAGGGGATATTACTCCAGAATTACTGGGATCAAGGCGACGCTCATGGGGTATTTGTGTGATGAGGTGCCGATGACAGCGCGATGTGAGTATTTGCCTCCAGAATTACTAGGTGTGAGGCAGTGTGTCCAAAATCTCTTGAAGTGGGAGTACGATACTCAAGAATTATCGGGGTCATAGCTCGCAGTGTGGGTATTGATCTCCAGAATTACTGGGTGTGAGACAGTGTGTCCAAAATCACTTGAAGTAGGAGTACTATATCCAAGAATTATTGGGGTGGTACTAGATACTCAAAGAATATCTAAAACATACATTAGTCATTGTAGTAGATATTATGACGAGGGATTAAACCCTATATTAAGGAGTACAATAAGGGCTTGCCCTCGGACCTATGTAGAATGGGATGCATAGAATCCAAATAAGTATGTATTAGTGCATCATAGTGTAAATCTGCTTTAGGCATCTAAAGCATATCATACACTGTCATGTTTAGGCTAGTCACTCTTTACACTCTGTTTATATTCAAATTAGGTTTGTGTTTGCTAGAGTATAAAGGATCGTTATATTACGGCATAGTGATGATGGTTGTTTTATAATATAGCGTCGGTTATAAGCAACTGACATGCCCACAGTTTTCAGTGCAGAGTTGGGATTTGCATAAAGAACACAAAGATGATTTGGTGCTAAAGATTGCTTTCAGATTTAGTTGTTGTCATTCGAGTTGTATTTTATTGTGTTGTAATTATTTATTTTTCACTGCGTTAATGTAAAATAACAGTGTTGTATAAAAAAATTTTAAATTCCATATAAAATTGTACGAATTTGAAGTAAAAGATCTTTGTTGTGCTACGAATTACCGTGTTTTGGAATGCGGGGCGTTACACGAACAACGAGGGTTTGACCTTTATTATTTTTATTAAAAGAATTCACATATCTATTTACTCCCACACAGTAATTAACCGCAACAATATCCAAATACCTGGGCAGAAAATAAACAAAAATAAAATTTAAATTTAAATTTAAATTTAAATTAAAAATAAAAATAAAAAAACAGTAATCGTCCAACACTCTCCTAAAAAGATGTGATCAAATCCAACCGAAGAAAAACAACAATATATAAAATAGAGGAAATAGAAATTCCTCCAACAAAACCGGAGAGTGGGGGAGAACTAGTCGATGCTTTTATACTTGTTCATAACTAAGTAATTGGTCTTTGTTAATCTTTCTTTTTAATCTCTAATTTATATTTACAGAGAACTAATGATTAATTCAGCAGGTTTGTTTGTTTCCTCCTCTTCATTTCCGCTCACCCGCGGAATAGCTTACTTAACCGAAACCTACACCGCCGCGAGTGGGACCATGAACAGTTAAAGCTGTCTCCGAACCCAAACGGGTATGGGCCGTTAGCCCCACAAAAAAGATTCTCTTATACAAAATCACCCTCTTCAATCTACATTTTACAGCATCCAAAACAATCAAGCGAGTCTGTACCCTCCAATTTCGGCACAACTTGCAACGCAAGCAAAGCGACGACTTTTCCAGTAACATCTCCATATTTTACACCCAACATTTGAGAAATTAAAAAACACCCCATTTCAACTTTTCCTATTTTACACATGTTCAGTTTTTTCCCGCATCCATAAATCACACTTTGAGCATTGGATTCGACTCCAACGCCCAAACGGGCACAAAAACTCCCTATTTACTATTCACCCCAACCCCAAAATTACAATTTTACATTTCACCCCCCTTCTCTCCCCCCTCTTATTAATATCCACCCCCAGTCCCATTCTCACTCTCACTTCACTCCATTTCCCCAAAATGGCCTCCTCTCTCATCCTAACCCTAACCCTAACCCTAACTTTCTCTCTCCTCTCCCTCTCCTCCGCTCGCATTCCAGGCGTCTTCACCGGTGGCGCATGGCAATCCGCCCACGCCACCTTCTACGGTGGCAGTGACGCCTCCGGCACCATGGGTACACAAAACCCGCAAAACGCATCTCCCCATTTACCACATTTACCCTTAACTTATTTCGAAAATTTTAATCTGTCCTTATTTGTAATTTTGGTATTTTAGGAGGGGCTTGCGGCTACGGAAATTTATACAGCCAGGGCTACGGAGTCGAAACGGCGGCTCTGAGTACGGCGTTATTTAATGAAGGGTTGAGTTGTGGGGCCTGCTTTGAGATCAAGTGCGCCGACGACCCCAGGTGGTGCCACGCTGGCAGTCCGTCTATTTTCGTAACAGCGACGAACTTCTGTCCACCGAACTACGCGCAGCCGTCAGATAACGGCGGTTGGTGTAACCCTCCGCGTCCGCATTTTGACTTGGCGATGCCGATGTTTCTTAAGATTGCCGAGTATCGGGCTGGTATCGTGCCGGTTTCGTACCGGAGGTGAGCGGATCTTGCTATTTTGTGTCTTGAATATTTACGGTTTTGCCACTGTTGGTATGATTTGACATGTTTACCCTCAAGATGGATCCGGATAGGGATGGATAGCGACCAAAATTAGGGATCTGATTTTACCAGGGCCGGCACCGAGTTTCCGGGGCCAGGCGAACTTCCGAAATGGACACCTAATAAAATATATATATTTTATTACGTGCAAAGTACGTGTCTATATTTACTAGGAAGTTCAAAATTGGGGCTTCAAAAATCGCAAATTTTGTAGGGATCCGAGACGGCCGCCTTATCCGCCTCTATACTGGGCCGGCCCTGGATTTTACTAACTTAATGATTACCAGTAAAATCGCGCTCGCGCACACACAAATATGAATTTTTTTTCAGAATATTGATAAACTAAATGTGTTTTTTTTCGTTGATTTATTTCACAGTTTTGCGACTGTTAGTTTAGTTTTTTTTGTTTTTCAGAATAGCTGCCAAAATTAGATGCCCTATTTTACTATTTTAATAATCTGCTTCTTCGGAGATTATGGCGGGATTTGCTGCGTCAATAATTTGTTACTCGCACAGCCGTTTCCTGAATGTTACGCGCCCAATAAATCGTTTGCCGCGTCGCATCCCCCTTAATGTCAAAAATACCCTTAGCAATTCGCATTTTGCCAATTAGAGTATATTTTTTTTTTTGCATTTTGCTCCCTACTTTTTTACTGTACCGAATAGGGGGGTATTATGGTAAATAAATAACAAAGCGCGTGAATCTTAAAGAGGTGAGAGGACTCCGTGAGGGCCCACGCGCCTTACGGCTGAGGGACGGCACATGCTCCCACGAGCATGTCCTGTTCCTAATGGCTGTGGGGTCCACAATCAGAACCCGACAGTCATTTCCTAAATGACAGTTTTACCCTTACATACCGTATAACATTCACAACAGCCGTATTTTTGTACAGGGTGGCTTGTAGGAAGAGAGGCGGGATACGGTTCATGATCAACGGCTTCAAGTACTTCAACCTGGTGCTAGTCAGCAACGTGGCAGGCGCCGGTGACATTGTGAAGGTGTACATCAAAGGCACGCACACGGCATGGATGCCAATGTCACGCAACTGGGGGCAGAACTGGCAGTCCAACGCGGTTCTAGTGGGCCAGGCGCTGTCGTTCAGGGTGACCGGGAGTGACCACCGGACCTCAACATCATGGAACATTGCACCGGCTAGCTGGCAGTTCGGGCAGACGTTCGGAGGGAAAAACTTCAGGGTGTGATCTAGGAAGGGTTTGGGCCCCTTTTCCCATTGCCATTGTGTCATCTGTTTTTAGTAGTGAACTTGGCTGTGAGTTGTTAAGGGGGAAGGGGGGGAGATTAGTAGGGTGAGTTAAGTGAGTAGTGATTATTAGTAGGGTAATTGTAATTTGTGGGTTATGTGTTTTAATTTTGAATGAAAGGGTTAAAGTGTGAGAGTGTGAAGTGATTAAGAAAGAGAGTTGGGCTGAAGTGGCTACAGAATTGGAAAAAGAACAGTGTGTAGCCCGCAGTTGCGTTTTTTTCGCTCATTCGGTTAAGGAGTATGAAAAAGTATGAGAAGTATATGATATGATATTATATTATATTATAATTGTGATTTTGGTGTTGTCTAATACACGCTATGTTATTTGCAAGATTAGTAAGAATGGTCACTTTAGGGAAATGCTATGGACATGTTCAAAACTTTGAACCCCTTAGATGAGGTGGTTAGTGTTGTCTTAGGTGATTTACAATAAGAGAGCCTCTTGTAAGAGTCTCTTTTTGAGGTATTCGTTTTATATAAAAATAACCTCTTATAAGAATTTCAGTTCTTTTTTTACCTCTTACAAGAGCCTTTTCTCTACTTTTATACATTTTTGTCTATACTATATAATTTTTCTATTTATACTTTGGGGGTTATATAGACTTTTTAAGTGAGAGAAGGCTTATAAGAATTTGAAAGAGGCTACTAGAAGCCGTTTACGCTTGATATGGCTAAAAATATGATTAAATCGGGACCGTTCACATCGTACACGAATCTTAAAGTTCAGGGGTAAACGGTAATTTCACATACAAACGGGTCTGAAATGGGAACTGGGTCTTTATTCAAAGCCTAATAACCCATGAACAGATCCACGTCAACTGGGTACGGGTTCCAACCCGCTGCACACCCGATCCAGCAAGATACAGTCAAGGTCCCTGATTAGATCTTAATCAACGGCCCTGATTCACATCTATCTTTTTACTGGGAATTAGGAATTACATTCCTTATCTGATTACTAGGAGAATATTCCTTATCTAATCACGGGGATTACATTCCTAATCCAGTCCCCAAGACGTCTATAAATACCCCCTATCCATCTCCATTGAGAGGTAATCAGTATTTTCTCAATTTACGCTCTTTCTTAATCATTTCTGATTACTGACTTGAGCGTCGGAGGGTGCGTCGCCGGGTTCAACCCCGGTGTCTCGCACTTTTTGCAGGTGTACGGCAGGAGTCAACGGTCAAACCTCGGCGGAACAGGTTAGAGGTTTGTTATTCAGGTTTTTCACGAATCCACAAATTCTATCGGTTTACCCCCACACCAGATTTAGCAGTAACAGATTGGCGCCGTCTGTGGGAAACCATACGAATAGCAGCCCCTCCTCTTCCCGTTGGTCCGATCTTCTCCAGCCATGCCTCCGAGAAAAGTCAGGTCCAGAGGGTCCAACCGTGGGCCCAACCCCGCCGATCAGCAAGAGGTAGTCCCCGTCCAACCCGCTCCGCAGCAGGGACAACCCCCGCTTCAAGTGGAGGACCCTCTTCAACAAGATCAGCCTCCTCTTCAGAATCAGCAACCCCCCAAGGGTCCCACCGGTCCTCAGAATGCCGGTGCGGGGGGCTCCCGCATGAAGCGACCTCTCCACCAAGACCGCGTCTCCATGCACAATGCCTCTTCGGATTCTATGGCCTCCCATAATCCCCGAGCTTCTGACTTCCAACAAGTCCCAAATCGGCAGAAGGACGTGGACTTCGTCACCGTCTGGATGAAAAGCGGGCCCGAGAGGGAACCTCCCGCCAACGCCGTCCGGATGAACGATCTTCCCACCATCGAGGACACAGAAGGTCTCCTATCCGAGGAGGGCGGAGAGAATCCCCCGAGCATCACAGATGAAGACCACACTCCCCTGTGGGTCGGCAACAGCCTAGGAACGATGAGGCACCAATCACCCGTGCCGAGTTCCAGCAGTTCCAAGCGACCGTCCTACAGGCTCTCAATCTTCGCCCCAACGCCCATGCTCCAAAGATTCCCTCACCACCTCTGGTCCGGAATCCTCACGAGCGGTCCCTAACTCCTCCACAAGCTCCTAGCAACCCCCGCTACATACCAAGTCCTCGCCGTTCCAGGAGCTACCGACGTCGTAGCCCCCGCTCTCCCTCCTACGAAGACGAATCTAGAGGCTCTCCTGATTACCGTCGAAAGGATGACGCTGTATATCGCCGCCTCCATGAAGTGGAGAGGCGCTTGGGTCAGTTGCACCAAGAAGAGGAGTTTAGAGAAAGGACCCTCCGTCCAAGCCGACCTCCTTTTTCCCGAACCATAATGGATGCGCCAGTGCCAATCGGCTTTAAAACTCCTCAATTCGAGACCTACTCCGGGGAAACTGACCCCGTTGACCACATTGAGAGCTTCAAGACTCTCATGCTCATCCACCAAGCTTCCGATGCCCTGCTATGCAAGACCTTCCCCGCAACTCTCAAGGGTCCGGCTCAAGAATGGTACTCTCGCCTTGCCCCATCCTCGATATTCTCATTCGAACAGTTCGAGACCCTCTTCGTCACCTACTTCGTGAGTAGTCGCCGAACTGAAAAGACCAGCATTTTGCTACTCTACCTTAACCAGAAGAAGGGTGAGAAGTTGAGAGACTATGTGAAGAGGTTCACAGCTGAAGCCAGGTCTATAGCTTCCCTCGACCAATCCGTCGCAACGGCCGCCTTCCAATCCAATGTCTTCAATTCCAGCCTCCGTTCCTCTCTTGCTAAGAAGCCTCCACAGAACTTTGCCGACCTCCTTCTCAGGTGCGAAAAGTACATTCGGGCTGAAGAGGCTCTCAACCCCCCTACTCTTGAGGAGACATCTTCCGGAAATAAACGGAAGTGCACAAGCGAAGAGGGGTCCCAAAAATCCCAGAAGGATGACAATGGCCAGCGCCGCCCAACTCCTCGTTTTGAGAAGTTCACCCCCCTCATTGCCAATATATCAGAAGTTCTTATGGAAGTAGACAAGGAAGGACTACTCCGCGCTCCCCCTAGAATAAATACCCCTGGCAAGAAGAGGGACAAAGATAAGTGGTGCCGCTTTCACAGGGACCACGGCCACGACACGGATGATTGTCGGGCTCTCAAGGAGGAGATCGAAGAACTCGTACAACGGGGACACCTGACTAAGTTCATCCAAAAAGATGGGGCCTAGCTTCCTACCTTTGAGGAACCAACGAACGAACAGAAAGGCTCGCTGAGCTTCAAGACTCAGAACCTCCCAGCTCCTCCCAAGAGGTCTTCATCTTATTGTAGAAGTAGGATTTTGATTTTCAATAAGGCCGATGCTTGTAACCCGGCTAATAGCATGTAATAATGGCTCGCCCTATTGAAGCAGCCACTTAGTTTATTTCAATAAAACTTTACGTTTTTTCATTGGAAATTGTTGCTCTTGCTTCATCTCAATCTCTCCGAGTCACGACTCGTTAAATGGTGATTTCGGAGTCCAGCTTCTTCTACATGGCTCCTCCCGCAACTCACTAAGCCTTAACGATGGTTCCGGAGTCCAACACTTGGCTCGATTCTACTTCGCAAGTTCGCTTCTAAGCGAGCTAGAGGTAGTTCGCCATTCGGAATTGCTCCCACAACCGTTGAACTATTCTACCGATGGTTCGGAGTTCAACACTTGGCTCGATTCTACTTCGCAAGTTCGCTTCTAAGCGAGCTAGAGGTAGTTCGCCATTCGGAATTGCTCCCACAACCGTTGAACTATTCTACCGATGGTTCGGAGTCCAACACTTGGTTCGATTCTACTTCGCGAGTTCGCTCTTAAGCGAGCTAGAAGTGGTTCGCCATTCGGAATTGCTCCCACAACCGTTGAACTATTCTACTGATGGTTCGGAGTTCAACACTTGGTTCGATTCTACTTCGCGAGTTCGCTCTTAAACGAGCTAGAAGTGGTTCGCCATTCGGAATTGCTCCCACAACCGTTGAACTATTCTACCGATGGTTCGGAGTCCAACACTTGGCTCGATTCTACTTCGCAAGTTCGCTTCTAAGCGAGTTAGAAGTGGTTCGCCATTCGGAATTGCTCCCACAACCGTTGAACAAACCAAACGATGGTTCCGGAGTCTAACACTTGGCTCGATTCTGCTTCAAATTACTCGTTCATAAGCAGATAAGAAGTGGTTCGCCATTCGGAATTGCTCCCACAACCGTTGATAACCTCTCTTAAACAACAAGTTCGGAGCTCACAACTCTCTCCTTGGGTCGCTCCTCGAGCTCGTCTCACAAACGGCTCTCTCCCAGAGTCAAGCTCTTCGCTCCGCTCGCCTCCAAAAGCGGACCTCTTCTCAACGAGTTCAGAGCTCACCACTCTCTCCTAGAGTTGCTTCTCACACTCGTCTCACAAATGGCTCTCTCCCAGAGTCAAGCACTTCGCTCCGCTCGCCTCCAAAAGCGGACCTCTTCTCAACGAGTTCGGAGCTCACCACTCTCTCCTAGAGTTGCTCCTTAAGCTCGTCTCACAAACGGCTCTCTTCCAGAGTCAAGCTCTTCGCTCCGCTCGCCTCCAAAAGCGGACCTCTTCTCAACGAGTTCGGAGCTCACCACTCTCTCCTAGAGTTGCTCCTCACACTCGTCTCACAAATGGCTCTCTCCCAGAGTCAAGCTCTTCGCTCCGCTCGCCTCCAAAAGCGGACCTCTTCTCAACGAGTTCGGAGCTCACCACTCTCTCCTAGAGTTGCTCCTCAAGCTCGTCTCACAAACGGCTCTCTCCCAGAGTCAAGCTCTTCGCTCCGCTCGCCTCCAAAAGCGGACCTCTTCTCAACGAGTTCGGAGCTCACCACTCTCTCCTAGAGTTGCTCCTCACACTCGTCTCACAAATGGCTCTCTCTTAGAGTCAAGCTCCTCGCTCCGCTCGCCTCCGAAGCGGTCCTTTTCTCAACGAGTTCGGAGCTCACAACTCTCTTCTAGAGTTGCTCCTCAAACTCGTCTCCCAAATGGCTCTCCTCCAGGGTCAAGCTCTTCGCTCCGCTCGCCTCCGAAGCGGACCTCTTCTCAACGAGTTCGGAGCTCACAACTCTTTTCTAGAGTTGCTCCTCAAGCTCGTCTCCCAAATGGCTCTCTTCCAGAGTCAAGCTCTTCGCTCCGCTCGCCTCCGAAGCGGACCTCTTCTTAACGAGTTCGGAGCTCACAACTCTCTTCTAGAGTTGCTCCTCAAACTCGTCTCCCAAATGGCTCTCTTTCAGAGTCAAGCTCTTCACTCCACTCGCCTCCGAAGCGGACCTCTTCTCAACGAGTTCGGAGCTCACCACTCTCTCCTTGGGTCGCTCCTCGAGCTCGTCTCACAAACGGCTCTCTCCCAGAGTCAAGCTCTTCGCTCTGCTCGCCTCTAAAAGCGGACCTCTTCTCAACGAGTTCGGAGCTCACCACTCTCTCCTAGAGTTGCTCCTCAAGCTCGTCTCACAAACGGCTCTCTCCCAGAGTCAAGCTCTTCGCTCCGCTCACCTCCAAAAGCGGACCTCTTCTCAACGAGTTCAGAGCTCACCACTCTCTCCTAGAGTTGCTCCTCACACTCGTCTCACAAATGGCTCTCTCCCAGAGTCAAGCTCGTCGCTCCGCTCGCCTCCAAAAGCGGACCTCTTCTCAACAAGTTCGGAGCTCACCACTCTCTCCTAGAGTTGCTCCTTAAGCTCGTCTCACAAACGGCTCTCTCCCAGAGTCAAGCTCTTCGCTCCGCTCGCCTCCAAAAGCGAACCTCTTCTCAACGAGTTCGGAGCTCACCACTCTCTCCTAGAGTTGCTCCTCACACTCGTCTCACAAATGGCCTTCTCTTAGAGTCAAGCTCCTCGCTCCGCTCGCCTCCGAAGCGGACCTCTTCTCAACAAGTTCGGAGCTCACAACTCTCTCCTTGGGTCCTCCTCACACTTGTCTCACAAATGGCTCTCTTCCAGAGCCGAGCTCTTCACTCCGCTCGCCTCCCAGACGGACCTCTCCTCGAACAAGTTTGGAGCACAACTCTCTCCTAGATTTCCTCCTCACACTTGTCTCACAAATAGCTCTCTTCCATATCCGAGCTCTTTGCTCCGCTCGCCTCCGAAGCAGACCTCTTCTCAACAAGATCGGAGCTCACAACTCTCTCTGTTACCGCTGATTTCGGTGTGGGGGTAAACAGATGAGATTTGTGAGCTCGAGAAAAACCTGAACAGCGGATCCAAGCCTTCTGATTCCTGCCGCAACCTGCAAGGAAGTGCGAAACACCGGGGTTGATTCCGGCGACGCACCCTCCGACGCTCTTGTCAGTAATCAGTGGTGATTAAGAAAGAGCTTAAGGTGGAAAAAGAGTGATTACCTGGTCACAGTGGTAGAGGGGAGGTATTTATAGTCGCCAGGGGAGTGATTAGGGACTTGATTCCCTGTGTAACCGCCAGGAGTAAAATCCTCACAGTCTGTTTAGGAAACTAATCCCTGATTTCCGATGAGAGTAAATCAGGCTCGTTGACTTGGTCAAATCAGTAACCCTGATTTGTCTCTTGTTGGTCTGGGTTCGCCTCGGGTCGGGACCCGTACCCAATTGGAGTGGATCCGTTTGTGGGTTATTGGATCTGTGAGAAGGAGATCCAATACCCGTTTTGGATCCATTTGTATGTGAAATTACCGTTTTACCCCCGAGCTTCAAGATTCGCGCCCAATCTGGACGGCTCCGATTTAACCCCATTTTTAGCCATATCACGAGCCCCCCACTCCTAAAGGCTGAGTGTGATCAGTCTTTGAGGAGTAGTTTAACTATTTTAGTGGCTAGTGGAGTTGTATCGGAGTCCAAATGGAGGATTTTGAATCTCGAAGGGGGTAGTGAGGTAATTTTTTGATGCCATGTGTTGTTCTCTAGCCATATCGAGTATTTGACGGCTTTATCCTATTTTTTCGGGCTATTTATTTAATTTTGCGATGTGTTTACTAATCGTTCGGGGGCCTTAACAGTACACTCTGGGCAATAATTGTTCGTTCAGGGGCTCAAAAATATACCCCCGAATTTTTAATTATTTTCTAGAATTTTTAGTTAATTTTCCCAAATTTTTAGCAATTTTTTGCAATTTTTAAATAAATAAAAAGATTTAAATAAATAAAAAATGGTTTTAAATACCGATTTATGACGTGGCTCGATCTGGGCCGTTGATCATGGACGAGCACGAATTTTTGAGAGATCCAACGGTTGTTATCGCTCGGAAGCTTTTTTCTCCATTTGCGAGCTCGGATGGTCACTTGCTCGGCAGCCGACCGGAGGCACAGGGGTTCGGCAAGCCGAGCGACGTGGTGCAATCTGAGCCGTCGGATGATGGCGCGTTTCCCAAGAAAATGCTATCTTGTCTTTTTGCGCACGTGGCGCAATCTGGACCGTCCATCATTAGAAGCACGAATTTCTGAGAGATCCAACGGTCGTAGTTGCTCGGTGTCTTTTTTCTCCGTTTGCAGGATCGGAAAGGCACTTGCTCGGCAGCCGACCGAAGGCATGGGGTTTCGGCAGTCCGAGCAACGTGGCGCAATCCGAGCCGTCGGATGTCATGGAGCAAGTGCAGGCTCGGAAAGGCACCTGTTCGGCATCCGACCGAAGGCATGGGGTTTCGGCAGTCCGAGCGATGTGGCGCAATCTGAGCTGTTGGATGACGACACACATCTCGAAATGGGCACATTTCTCAAGAAAACACTATCTTGTTGTTTAGTGTCCTCGGCGAGATCTGGGCCGTCTGATCGAGATCTTACACGAAAGTTGAGGAGAAAGTGAGTTTTCTCCGTTTGCAGGATCGGAAAGGCACTTGCTCGGCAGCCGACCGAAGGCATGGGGTTTCGGCAGTCCGAGCGACGTGGCGCAATCTGAGCCGTTGGATGACGACACGCATCTCGAGACGGGCACATTTCTCAAGAAAACACTATCTTGTCGTTTAGTGTCCTCGGCGAGATCTGGGCCGTCTGATCGAGATCTTACACGAAAGTTGAGGAGAAAGTGAGTTTTCTCCGTTTGCAGGATCGGAAAGGCACTTGCTCGGCAGCCGACCGAAGGATTAGGGTTTCGGCAGTCCGAGCGACGTGGCGCAACGAGTTTCGAGACGATCCTGTTCCCAAGGGCATTAATGGTGTCCCGGGATTTGTGCGGCGTTCCATCTTCCCGGGGTCATTAAGAATAGTTACCCTCAATTAATGCGTGGCGTTTCAACTTCCGAGGGTCATAATGGCCGGATCTTGGAGGGTAGCTTATAAGTACCCCATTCCCTTTGTCATTTTAATCGCAACAATGTTGAGTTTTAGCCCTCGGAGGCATCTGCTTCGGGTGGTTGCTCTTCGGAAGGACGGGAGGTCGTTCTTCCACCATGGTCTTCTCCTGACTCTGACGGCCCCGAAGCGGATGTCAGGGTCAGGGGAGATCATGGTGGAAGAAGTGATGACCAAAGTCCGGATTCGGGGGACCACGTGTTTCGGAAGGACGGGTGGTCGTTCTTCCACCATGATCTTCTCCCGATTCTGACTGCTCCGATGTGGGTGTCAGGGTCGGGGAAGATCATGGTAGAAGAGGTGATGGCCCAAGTTCGGATCCGAGGGACGAGTTTGATTCGGGAGGACGGGTGGTCGTTCTTCCACCGTGATCTTCTCCCGATTCTGACTGCCCCGATGTGGGTGTAAGGGTCGGGGAAGATCACGGTAGAAGAGGTGATGACCCAAGTCCGGATCCGAGGGACTGCAGCAGCTTCGGAATGATGGGTCTCTTCCCATCTCTGTCTTCCTTTCGGGCTGACGGCTTCCGATGGTTGTCAGCCCGAAGGAGTTAGAGATGGGGGTGTGCCGATCTGCTTTTGACCGGGCACCATGGGTCGGCGGTTTTCTCCCTAATCCCTGAACAATTCGTGGCTTCGGCTCCGAGGTCGGAGGCTTTGTTTTGTTCACGGGTGAGAGGAATGCCGACCGAGACCTGGGGCCTGGGGGGCTCGCCGAGGGCGGTGCCTTAAAACTTTGAATCTAAATTTTTTCTGGTTTCTTCAGACAGAGGTGGGACGTCCGACGGCACGGTTGTCCGAGCGACGTGGCGCAATCTGAGTCGTCAGATGGTGTGGAGAATCTCGAGACGGGCTCAGTTCCCAAGAAAACGCTATCTTATCGTTTAGCGTCGCTGGCGAGATCTGGGCCGTCTGATCGAGATCTTACACGAAAGTTGAGGAGAAAGTGGGTTTTCTCCGTTTGCAGACTCGGAATGGCACTTGTTCGGTCGCCGACCGGGCCCTTTGCCGCTGGGCTTGGATTGCATGTAATTCGGATTTAGATCCTGTCGTGCCGAGCTACTTGACTTGGTGAAAAGACAAAGTCGTGTTGGGCCTTCGCGACGTTTCGAGAGTGGCCCAAAAGTCGCGCCCTTACGTTTGGAAGTCCAAGGGACGTTCCTCTTTTACTATAAATCTTCACCCCCCCTTAATCCAAGTCTCATTATTCACTTTTACTCTCTCTCTCCAGTTTTTACTTTCACCTTCGAAGTTTTTAGCTCCTTGGTGGCGCTGCTAGCTGTCGCGGCAAGACGTTCTTTATCTCCGGTGAGCTTTTCTGACCGTAGCTGTCACTTCAAGGTCAGTCTCCTTCCTTTTTCTTTAGAAAATGGTTAAGATTACTTCCTCGGATGAGACCCCCGCCTCGGAGCAAGCCGTAGGCCGAGCAGGCAAAGGAAAGGAGGTAGTGGAGCCGACCGATCAGAGCGTCGTTCGGCCGGACAGAGAGGGCGAAGTTGTCGAGCCACCTCAGGAGGTCAAGGCCGCGTCTCAGAAGGGTAAAGCAGTGGTCACGATCATCGAGATGCCGAAGACGGCGGGGGCGTTCGGTCGGCAGCCTATTGCTTTGTCGAGCGTGGGAGGCGTTCGGGATTACGCCGAGGACATCTTAGAGAAGGTGACCCAAGGCACGGCCAAGTCGGTGGAGGGGAATGAACCGAGAGAGTTGTCCGAGGTGGACCATACCATCTCGTCTCTTACGGAGGCCGATCTACATCTGATCCGAAAGGATTCCAGATTCCTGCCGACCACGGGCTACTCCTCCCCGGGCAGGGTTTCCGAGCCAACACGAAGTCTTCGACAGACGTGTGTGTCTTTCCTGTCGACTCCCTGGCCGCCGGGCTCCGCTTTCCCCTTCATCCGTTCATAGTCGATGTTTTGAATTGGTACGGTCTAAGCCCCGCCCAGCTGATGCCGAACACCTGGAGGCACGTCCTGGTGTTTGTTCTCCGGTGCCAAGAGGTCGGCGCCGTACCGAGCATGTTTCTCTTTCGGAGCCTCTACCGCCCCTGTCAGCCAAACCGAAACGAACAGAGGTTCTATCTTTCGCCGCGGACGGGCGTGAAGTTGATCGAGAACCCAGACTCGATCAAACATTGGAAGGAGAAGTATTTCATCATCCGAGCCCCCGCATCGTGGGCGACACCGATAGTTTGGGCGAAGGATGGCCTGCCCAAGCGAGCCAAGAAGGAGCCGGTGTTGAGTGACGAGGAAGCAGAGGTCCTCAAGAAGCTCCTCGCTCTACCAGTGCTAAGCTGGAAATATATTACCGAGGAGGCTCTGTTCCGAGGGGGTCTCAGTCCGATCAACCCTAGTACGCTTCTGGTATTTATACTCTTTGCTTAAAGTTCATGAAAATTTTTCTAAGTTTTTTCATTCGGCTTGTGCAGAGACGATGAAGATGGACTATAAGGCTTTGATGGCGAAGGCCAGGGCGGCGGAGCAGGAGACGAGGAAGAAGAGGCCTTCGGCGGGGCCTCAGGGCAGCCGAGCGCCGAAGATACCGTCGGTCGGGAAAACAAGCGACCTGCAGAAGGCCGTTGTTCCGGGGACTGGCCCCGAGCAGGAGAAGTCCGCGGCTGCGGATCCTCCAGCTTCCGGTGTGCCAGCGCCAGTGGTGGAGGGGGATGCAACCGGCTCGTCGAGCGGTGCATTCGGGGTGAATGAGGTGCTGTCCCTCCAAGTTCCGCCTCTCACTGCCGAGGCGGAGAAGATCTTGACCGAGCGGCATAAGCAGATCTTCGTCCCTGACTGGCAGGTGATAAATGTCGGCGGCTTCTTGGGCGACGGCAACATCTGCATGGAAACGGTGAGGCACCTGCCGACCCCAAAGGATCAAGCGACCCTAAAGGCCGGGCTAGCAGGAGACGCCATGATGCAGATCGCTCGGAACACCATGTCGGTAAGTGGACCGAACTCTTTCTCATTGAAACTTTTTCTGAGATTTTTCTAAGTTCCTACGTTCGGACTTTGACGGTTTGTTCTCTTTTCAGACCCTCTGTCACTTCAACTACTTGCTCGAGCAGTTTGCGAGCAAGGAGCAGGAGTATGAGCGGGAGAGAACGGAGCGCGTCAAAGCCACGAAGTTGCTTGATGCCGAGCAGCTCCTCTCGTCAAAAAGGGCTGCCGAAGCGGCAGGGTTGGAGAAGCAGTTGGCCGACGCCATTCAGCTGTCGAAGGACACGTCAGCTAAGCTCGAGGCCTCGGAGAAGGAGAATGCCGAGCTGAAGGAAGAGCTGGCCAATGCTCGATCGGAGGCAGAGAGGGCTCGGAAGAGGGCCGAGAGGATCATGGCCAAACACCGGTCTAAGGTGGCAAAGGCGAAGAAGGCTGTCCAGGAGGAGGCCGAGCACCACATGTACAAGAACATGGAGGACGCCTACGGCCGAGCACTGCTCCACGTCGCTGCTCGGAATCCGGGTTTCGACACGTCCTCTTACCGTTTCTACGACCCCGTGGAAGGGGAGGAGGAGGTCCCCCTGGGGATGCTCGGCCCCGAGGGACAGACGGACGGTGTCGAAGGCCCGGGCGAGACCGAGGCCGAGGATGAAGAGAAGGATAACTCTGAGGAGGAGAGTGGGAGCGAGGACGAGGACGAGGACGAAGGCGAGGGCGAGGACAAGGCCGAGGGGTCGACGGACCCGAACGACAAAAAGATCGACCCCTGACTCGGTTGCCTCTTTAGTCTTTTGTTGTTTTGTTTCTTTTTGTAAGCCTAACTGCGGACTGACCACCGCTCTTGTAAAACTTTATTCTCGGTTTTGAATGAAAACAGTTTGTTTGGCCAAAATTTATCCAAGTGTTGAGTCTCAGATTTTGTGTTTGGTTAGGCGTAGAATTCTCCAAGTGTTGGGTTTCGGATTTATCTCTGCTTTTCAGGTAAAGTTTGGTCCGGTTACGGAGGTTGCACACCTTCGTAAGGAGCTGGCCAAAACGAAGGGCGAGCTCTCGAATAGCCGACAGAGGCGGTTTCTCATGTTCTTGAAGCTGGAGGAGACGAAGGCAGCCGTGAGGGGGTATTGTCGCGAGTTGAAGCAACTGCGAAAGCAACCCCAAGCCCCTTGTCCCAAAGGTGAGGTCGAGCGGCTTCGTAGAGAGCTTGCCGTCGTCCAACGGAAGAATGACGAGCTTTTGGCCGAGAGCTAACACTTGGAGTTAGCGGAGAAAGAACGCTCGGCAGCGGAAGAGAAGCTAACTTTCGAGCTGGAGAAGGCGTCGTCCGAGCGCAAGAGGTTGTTGGCCGAGGACGACAGGCTTAGGAGGATCACGATAGATAGGGGGATCGAGGTCACCCACTTCCGACGGCTCGCAACCGATAGCGCCAACGTCTCGGGCTCGTCAAGGCCTCCTCGTTTGAAGAAGTTGGCGAAGGACGACGCTTTGAGAGACAGAATCATTGAACTGGAGGAAGAGGTCGCGTCACTCAAGCCTCTGCTGGAGAGGGCCAACGTCCGCAGTACATCGTGCACTCGCGAAGAGAGCGAGAGAGGGATTTCCTTTTACGAACTCGCGACACGTTTGCCTGTGGCTAGGCAGAGCCCTGCTGACGCTCAGAGTAGTGCGGCCGTCTCGTCGAGCGGTGCCTCGGTCGGCGCCACAGTTAGGGTCAGCGGCGAAGGGGGGTCACGCTTCGTTGGTTTGGAATCGAGCTCGGAGGTCAGGCCTCGTCGTCCTCGCGTTTCCTTGAACCGAAGCGTTCCCCTTTCGAAGAGACCCTGATCATGTCGTTTTGTGTTTCTTCTGGCTGTGGTAAAACTCTATTGTAGGGTCGGTCTTGTTGTATGCAGAGCTATTATATCTGAATACGAATCTGAAAGTTTGATTGGAAAATTCTTCAAGTGTTGGACTTCGGAAGTGTATTGAAATTTTGCTATTCGTTTTCCCTTCTTTTCAGCTCGCCGTGGCAGCCCAATACACTGATTCCAACGGCTCGGACGATGAAGCTGAAACCGAGGAAACCTCAGGGGCGACGAAGTCGCGCTCGATGAAGTGCCGAGAGCGGCTTCTTGGTGTCGAGCTGGAGTTACGCCGAGCTGAGAGCGAGCGGGCCCACCTTCAGTCCGTCCTCGGCCAATGAAACGCCGAGATCTAATGTCTGGAGAGTAGGATCGTCGAGGCGACCCCCGTAGGAGAGGACGAAGACTCGCAGACTGCTTTTAGCAACACTCTTCGGGTTCAGTGTATTCGGCACAACCAGTCGAAAATATTAGCCGAGCGGGACGATTTGCTCTCTGAGATCCATCACTTGTAGACCGTGGAGGCGAAGCTTCGGAAGGAGGCGGAGGAGCTATCAGCCGAAGTGGATGGACCGGCGACCGAACGGATCAGTGAAGACATTTCTGTTTGAAGACCAAGTGTAGTGGGTCGGCGCTGTATTTTTTGTTTTCTAATACTTTGTAACCATGGAAAGATTGCTTTGTATTGTGTCCCGGTCATTAATAAAATTTCTTTTAAGAACTAGCATCTTTCGTTGCTTTGCGTATTTATCTCGCTTGTAAGTGTGCTGGTCGTGTCGAGGTTTACGAGCCGAGCGCATAGTGCCGTCGGCAAGAATCTCGAGGCGAACCAGTTCCTATGGGAACACTATCTTGTCGTTAGCGGCGCTGACAAGATCTGGGCCGTTAGATTTAGGCACGAATCTCGAGATGGCTCTGTTCCCAAGAAAACGCTATCTTGTCGTCTAGCGTCGCTGGCAAGATCTTGGCTGTCTGATCGGGATCCTACGCGAAAGTTGGGGAAAAAGTGAGTTTTCTCCTTTTGCAGGATCGGAATGGCACTTGCTCGGCACCCGACCGGAGGCAACGCGATCTGACCCTTCTTCTTGGGGCTTCCATCTCCGTGACAAGATTGCTCGGGTTGTGGTGCCGAATAGTGCTTCGGTCTCCCTCTTCTTGTGAAGTCGAGGGGTGAGCCGAGTTCTTTTCCATGGTGAAGTTCGCCGGTCATAGCGAATGTTCGACGGTTGTAGGAGCAATTCCGAATGGTGATCTACTCCTAACTTGCCGAGAAGCAAGTTTGGGGAGTGGAATCGAACCAAGTGTTGGACTCCGGAACCATCGATGTAGTTCAACGGTTGTGGGAGCAATTCCGAATGGCGATCTACCTCTGGCTCGTCCGGGGGCGAGCCGAGGAGGTAAAGTCGAGCCAAGTGTTGGACTCCGAACCATCGGTGTAGTTTAACGGCTGTGGGAGCAGTTCCGAACGGCGATCTACCTCTGGCTCGTCCGGGGGCGAGTCGAGGAGGTAAAGTCGAGCCGAGTGTTGGACTTCGAACCATCGGCGTAGTTCAACGGTTGTGGGAGCAGTTCCGAATGGCGATCTACCTCTGGCTCGTCCGGGGGCGAGCCGAGGAGGTAAAGTCGAGCCGAGTGTTGGACTCCGAACCATCGGTGTAGTTCAACGGTTGTGGGAGCAGTTCCGAACGGCGATCTACCTCTGGCTCGTCCGGGGGCGAGCCGAGTAGGTAAAGTCGAGCCGAGTGTTGGACTCCGAACCATCGGTGTAGTTCAACGGTTGTGGGAGCAGTTCCGAACGACGATCTACCTCTGGCTCGTCCGAGGGCGAGCCGAGTAGGTAAAGTCGAGCCGAGTGTTGGACTCCGAACCATCGGTGTAGTTCAACGGTTGTGGGAGCAGTTCCGAACGGCGATCTACCTCTGGCTCGTCCGGGGGCGAGCCGAGGAGGTAAAGTCGAGCCGGACATTGTACTCCGAACCATTGGTTGAAATCAAATTAAAAAACAAAAGATAAAGGCGGAGAGAGGCATGCAAATTTATAAGTATGAGAGAGCATTCTTCATTGATAATCGACGGCGAACCGTTTTTACATATTACAACTTATGAAATAGATTACAAGTTAGAGGAGAGGAATGGCTCGATATCCAGTGATACTTAGAATGGCGCCGGGGCACTTTCTTGGTATTTCAGGAGGTGGTCGGCATTCCAGGTCCTCGGAATCTCTCTGCCCTCTAGATCTTCCAGACGATATGCTCCGGGCCGAACTACCCTTGTGATCTTGTAAGGCCCTTCCCAGTTCAGAGCCAGCTTGCTCTTCTGATTGGGGAAGGATATGGCCAGTTTTCTCAAGACTAAATCCCCTTGCTTAAGGTTGGTGGGTCGGACCTTCTTATTGTATGCCAACTCAACCCTTCTTCGGTAATTCTGTTGCCGAATTGACGCTCTTTTCCTCAGCTCATCTACCAGATCTAAGTTTGCCCTGAGGTCTCTGGCGTTCTGTTCCTCATTGTAGGCTGCAAGGCGAGGGGAAGGTATGCCGACCTCGAGGGGTATCACCTCCTCGGACCCGTAGGTGAGGTTGAAAGGGGACTCTCCTGTGGGGGTCCGCTTGCTCGTGCGGTAGTTCCATAGGACGTTGGGGAGTTGGTCGACCCATAGGCCTTTGGAACATTTGTCCAGCCTTTTCTTGATACCTGCGAGGATCTGCCGATTAGCTTTTTCTGCCTGTCCGTTCGACTGAGGGTGGAAAACGGACGAGAAGCGTTGCTGGATGGCAAGGTCGTCGCACAGAGCTCGGAATGCTGCGCCAGTGAACTGAGTCCCGTTGTCTGTCACAAGGACACGGGGGACGCCGAATCTGCAGATGATGTTCTTCCAGAAAAATTGAACCACCTTGTTCTCGGTTATAGTGGCGAGGGGCTCGGCCTCGATCCACTTCGAGAAATAGTCGATGGCTACGACCAAGAACTTGAACTGACCCGGAGCTGGAGGGAAAGGCCCTAGTAAATCTATCCCCCACATTGCGAAGGGGATAGGACTTGATAGGGAGGCGAGGTTGTCTTGAGGGAGACGACGAATGCTGGAGTGTCTCTGGCAAGAGCTACATTGCCGAACGTGTCGCTCGGCGTCTTGAAGGAGAGTCGGCCAGAAGTATCCATAATTCAAAGCTTTCCGGGCCAAGGACCTAGATCCTGAATGTGCCCCGCCGATGCCTTCGTGGAGCTCCTGTAAGGCATAGTCAGCCTGTTCTGGGGAGAGGCGTCTTAGGTATGGTCGGCCGTCGATTTGCGAGAAGGAGCGCTTGTACAAGATCCCCTCAATCAAGACATACCGCTCGGCCCTGGCTCTGACTCGGCGTGCTTCTTTGGGGTCCTCGGGGAGGAGCCCGTCCCTTAAGAACTCCACCAATGGCTTCATCCAATTATCTTGCAGTATGACCGGCAACGACTCTACCGAGGCGGAGGTCTCATCTTCTATGCTCGGCCTTGAGAGGACCTCGATCAAAACGGTCTGCTCGAGACCTTGGAGGGAGGATGAGGCCAACTTGGAGAGGGCGTCGGCCTGTGAATTCTCCTCACGAGGGACTCGTTGGATGAGTGCCTCTTCGAACCGGCTCATGAGGGCCCGGACCCTGGTGAGGTACTTCGCCATTCGCTCGTCTCGCGCTTCATATTCGCCCAAGACCTGGTTCACAACCAGCTGAGAATCACTGTGGACTCGGAGGCGCTGCGCCCCAGCACTTCGGGCAAGTCCGAGGCCTGCGATGAGTGCCTCGTACTCCGCCTCATTGTTCGAGGCCTTGAAGTTCATACGGATCGCATACTGGAGAACGAAGTCATCACGGCCGTTCAGGATGATACCGGCGCCGCTTCCTTCGTTACAGGAGGAGCCATACACAAAGACCATCCAAATGGGGGATCTGTTCGGGACATGGCTGACCTCATGAATGGTGGACTCTACGATGAAGTCGGCGAGGGCCTGTGCTTTGATTGCTGTCCGAGGTTGGTAAGAGATATCATGTTGGCTCAGCTCTATGGACCACTTCATTAGCCGGCCCGAGGTCTCAGGCTTGTGGAAGATCTGCTTTAGAGGTTGATCGGTGAGGACAACGACCGAGTGGGATTGAAAGTACGGCCGGAGCTTCCTTGCCACCATGACCAGGGTGTACGCCATCTTCTCTATCTTCGGATAGCGGAGCTCGGCGTCCCAAAGTACCTTGCTCACGTAGTAGATGGGCCTTTGGGCCCGGTCTTCCTCTCTCACCAAAACAGCACTTAGGGTCTGCTCGGAAGCAGCCAAGTATATGAAGAGGGTTTCCCCCGGAACAGGTTTGCTGAGCAGAGGGGGGTTCACCAGGTAGGCCTTCAGTTGGTCGAACGATTCCTGTTGTGGTTGGCCCCATTCAAAACCCTTAGTCCCCCCTGAGTGCCTTGAAGAAGGGGAGGCACTTTTCTCTAGACTTCGAGAGGAACTGGCCAATAGCGACGAGCCGACCCGTAAGCTTTTGCACCTCCTTGACGTTCCGGGGCGGGGCCATGTCTAATATGGCCTTAATCTTCTCGAGATTGGCTTCGATCCCTCGCTGGCTCACCATGAAGCTGAGGAACTTTCCCGAAGAGAACCCGAACGCACACTTGTTCGGGTTCAGCCGCATGCTGTGCCTCCTCAACACGCCGAATGCCTCCTGGAGGTCGGCCACGTGGTCAGTGCCTCGGATGCTCTTGACGAGCATGTCGTCAACGTACACCTCCATGTTGCGGCCTATCTGGCTCTGGAAGACCTTGTTGACGAGGCGCTGGTAGGTGGCGCCAGCGTTCTTCAACCCGAACGGCATGACCCTGTAGCAGTAGAGGCCCTGATCGGTGACGAAGGAGGTCTTCGAAATATCCGGGGGGAACATTCAGATCTGATTATAGCCGGAGAAGGCGTCCATGAAGCTGAGGAGCTCATGGCCCGAGGTGGCATCAATGAGGGTGTCGATATTTGGAAGAGGGAATGGGTCCTTCGGACACGCCTTATTCAGGTCAGTGAAGTCGATGCATATCCTCCAAGAGCCATTGGACTTCTTGACCATCACAATATTGGAGAGCCACTCGGGGTAGTTTACCTCCTGTATGAACTTAGCCTTTAAGAGTTTATCCACCTCCTCCTTGATGGCCTGCTGTCGCTCGGGAGCGAATTTTCGTCTCTTCTGCTGAACCGGTTTGCACCCCGGTTCGACACTTAGGCGGTGGACTAGCAACTCCTCGGAGATGCCGGGCATATCCGCGGCTGACCAAGCAAACAGGTCGCGGTTATCCCGGATGCATTTCACCAAGTCAGAACACAGTGCAGTCGGCAAGGACTTGCTGATGAGGAACTTTCGGCTCAGATCCTCGTCTGAGAAGAGCACTTCTTCCAACTCGTCCGTCGGCTCGGACGTGGGTCGGACTTTCAGCTCGGGGATTTCTAGAGTCTCGAGGGAGAGCACCGGTCCCCCAGTGGAAGTCATGTAGCACTTCCGAGCCGTCTCTTGGCTTCCACTGACTTCCCCCACTCCCGACCGAGTGGGGAACTTCATTTTAAGGTGGTACGCTGAGGGAACAACTTCCAGGGCAGCTAGGCCGGGTCGGCCTAGGATGACATTATATGCGGCCGGGACGTCGACGACCATAAAGTCCATCGGCTCGGTCCGGGTAGTAGGGGTCTTTCCAGCAGTTACGTCTAGGGTTATCACTCCCTCGACAGTTACTGGGACCCCCGTGAACCAGTGAAGTGTGTAACCGGCCGGCTTGAGACGGTCCCGAGACAGCTGCAGCCCTCGAAAGGCCGAGAGGAAGAGGATATTCACCGAGCTCCCGTTGTCTACCAGGACCCTCTGCACCTTGAAGTTTGCCATGCGGAGGTCGATGACGAGGGCGTCACAGTGGGGAGTTCGGACCCCCTCGAGGTCTTCATCGGAGAAAGTCACCGGGACGCCGAGGCCTTTGGGAGGAGGGGCACTGTGAACTGAGTTGACCTCTCGGACGAAGGCCTTCCGAGAGGAATTGGAGGAGCCCCCATGGGGCCTCCGTGGATGAGGTGCAGGACCCGTTCTTCCTCGAACTCAGGCGTCTCCTCGCGGCGCTCGGAGCTCTTGTTAGCCCCCCGAGGCGGAGGAGTGTTGCGGTCCGCCCGATCGTTTGTCTTTACAAATTTGGCCAGTTGCTCCCTCTGGATGAGGGCCTCTATTTTATTTTTCAACGCCCGGCAGTCGTTGGTGTCATGGCCGTGGTCCCGGTGGTAATGGCACCATTTCTCCTTATTCCTCCTCTTGGCCGGGGTGTTCATCCTCGGAGCTGGAAGAATAACCCCCTCCTTCTCCACTTCCATCAGGATGGTGGAGACATTGGTGGTGAGGGGAGTGAACTTCTCGAACCTAGGGGGAGGACGGCGCTGACCGCCGTTGTCCTTCTGCATCTTCTTGGACCCCTCCTCCTCCGTCGCCTTCCTCTTCGATCCGGAGGCCGATCCCCCGAAGTTCGGGAGACACTCGGCCTCTTCCGCCCGAATGTACTTCTCGCACCTTAGGAGAAGGTCGGCGAAGTTGTGTGGGGGCTTCTTGGCGAGGGACGACCGGAGGTTGGAGTTGAGGACGTTCGACTGGAACGCAAAAGTCGCCACTGACTGGTCTAAGGAGGCGATAGACCTGACCTCTGCGGTGAATCTCTTCACATAGTCCCTCAGCTTCTCTCCCCTTTCTTGCCGCAGGTTGAGTAGGGAGAGGCTCGTCTTCTCGACTCGCCTGCTACTCACAAAGTGAGTTATGAACAGCGTTTCGAACTGCTCGAACGAGAAGATGGAAGAGGGGGCGAGCCTGGAGTACCATTCCCGAGCCGACCCCCTGAGGGTGGCGGGGAAGGTCTTGCAGAGCATGGCGTCGGAAGCTTGATGGATCAGCATTAAGGTCTTGAAGCTTTCGACGTGATCAACTAGGTCGGACTCCCCTGAGTACGTTTCAAACTGCGGAGGTTTGAAACCCCTCGGTATGGGGGCCTCCATGATCGTCCGAGAGAAGGGGGGTCTGCTGGGACGGACGGTCCCTGCTCTAGACTCCTCCTCTCTGTCCATGCGACCAATGCGCCTTTCCACCTCATGGAGACGGCGGTTGAGGGCATCGTCCCTCCGCTGGTAATCATACGATCCCCTGGACTCTTCTTCATAGGAAGGGGAGCGGGGACTGCGGCGCCGGTAGTCCTGGGATCAGCGGGGACTGTAGTGATGCTGCTGGTGACTGGGAGCAGGGAGAGGACTTCTGGATCGGTGGCGAGGACTGGGAACCCGCAGGGGTGTTGGGACCCTCTGGGCATTTTGGTTGTTGGGGCAAAGGTTGAGGGCCTGCAGCACGGTCTCCTGAAATTGTAGGAACTCGGCGCGAGTGATAGGTGCCTCATTGTTACTCGGATGATGCCGATCCGCAGGGGAATGTGGCCTCCTCCTGCGTCGCTCGGGAGATGCCGCTCGGCCCCGTCGGTCTGGAGACCTCCTACCGTCTCGGCGGTGAGGAGACCGCTCACCATGATGCTGGCGGGAGGCTCCCTCTCGGGCCCGCCTCTTATCTAGGTGGGTGCGAAGGTCCTCCTCTTTTTGGCAGTTCAGGACTGTGTTGCGAAGGTCGGGGTGATGAGAAGCCATTGAATCCGAGGATTCATTATGAACCGAGACATGGTCTGGGTTGAGGGGCTACTTCTGCCTCCGCCCGTTATGGCCGGAAGGGCCATTAGGGGGTTGTTGTTTGGGAAGAGGAGGCTGACCCTACTGGGCCGGGGGAGGAAGTTCAGGCTGTGGAACAGGATTGACAGGGACTTCCTCTGTTTGATCGGTGGGATTGGGCCCACGGTTGGACCCTCTAGATCTGACCTTCTTTGGAAGCATGGTTAGAGAAGGGCTAGACGACAAGGAAGAGGCGGAGGCTGTTCGTGTGGTGATTCCCACAGACGGCGACAATCTGTTACCGCTGATTTCGGTGTGGGGGTAAACAGATGCGATTTGTGAGTTCGAGAAAAACCTGAACAACGGATCCAAGCCTTCTGATTCCTGCCACAACCTGCAAGGAAGTGCGAAACACCGGGGTTGATTCCCGCGACGCACCCTCCGACGCTCTTGTCAGTAATCAGTGGTGATTAAGAAAGAGCTTAAGGTGGAAAAAGAGTGATTACCTGGTCACAGTGGTAGAGGGGAGGTATTTATAGTCGCCAGAGGAGTGATTAGGGACTTGATTCCCTGTGTAACCGCCAGGAGTAAAATCCTCACAGTCTGTTTAGGAAACTAATCCCTGATTCCCGGTGAGAGCAAATCAGGCCCGTTGACTTGGTCAAATCAGTGACCCTGATTTGTCTCTTGTTGGTCTGGGTTCGCCTCGGGTCGGGACCCGTACCCAATTGGAGTGGATCCGTTTGTGGGTTATTGGATCTGTGAGAAGGAGATCCAATACCCGTTTTGGATCCATTTATATGTGAAATTACCGTTTTACCCCCGAGCTTCAAGATTCGCGCCCAATCTGGACTGCTCCGATTTAACCCCATTTTTAGCCATATCACTCTCCTAGAGTTGCTCCTCAAACTTGTCTTCCAAATGGCTCTCTCCTAAAGCCAAGCTCTTCATTTTGCTCACCTCAAAGGATGGGTCTTCCCACGGCTCTTACAAGGGTCTTCCTGGCACAAGGGTTTTCCCAGCACAGCTTCTCCGCCCCTAGGAGTGGAGCTCCTCTTCCAAAATCCCCAAGACCAAAACACTCCTCAACTTCATGAAGACAAGGATGTTGCGGGGCTATTTTGACCATGAAGGAGGGTGAATCCTCGTCTCACTCCTAAAGAGAAGTTGTAGATCTTAGAATTAGCTTCAAAACAAGGGGTCGCACGCCCCGAGCCGACCTCCGTAGCACCGGGAACATCGAAAACTCTCCTCAACCTCATGTATACAAGGATATTCTCTGGCTATTTTGACCATGAAGGAGGGTGAATCTTCATCTCACTCCTGAAGAGAAGTTGTAGATCTTCGAATTAGCTTCGAAACAAGGGGTTGTACGCCCCGAGCCGACCTCCGTAGCACCGGGAACATCGAGAAGAACTCTGCATGGAAAAATTGGGGTTCGGCACCAGCTGCCGAGCATTCTCGGAACTGACCTCGTTACGGGGGGAAAATTGGGGTTCGGCACCAGCTGCCGAGCGTTCTCGGAATCGACCTCGTTACGGGGGAAAAATCGAGTTCGGCACCAGCTGCCGAGCGTTCTCGGAACCGACCTCGTTACGGGGGAAAAATCGAGTTCGGCACCAGCTGCCGAGCGTTCTCGGAACCGACCTCGTTACGGGGGAAAAATCGAGTTCGGCACCAGCTGCCGAGCGTTCTCGGAACCGACCCCGTTACGGGGGAAAAATGAAGTCTGGCACCAAGTGCCGAGCATTCTTGACACCGACCGTTTTACGAGCTTGAGTTTGGCACCAATCGAGTTCGGCACCCGCTTCCGAGCGTTCTTGACACCGATCTTTTTACGGGCTTGAGTTCGGCACCAATTGAGTTCGGCACCAATGGAGTTCGGCAACCGCTGCCGAGCGTTCTTGACACCGACCGTTTTACGGGCTTAAGTTCGGCACCAGTTGAGTTCGGCACCAGCTGCCGAGCGTTCTCGACACCGACCATTTTATAAAAAAAAGAGGGGGGGGGGCTAAAGGGTCGGGTTCAGACCCGTTAAGGATCCAAACCCAAACCCGTTCTCTCCCCCCTCCTTCTTCAGCCATTTTGGCGCCAAAACCCAAGCAAAAACCAAAAAACGAAGCCGCAACCTTCAAACGTCGAGCTCCGCCGAACCCACCTTCGCGCAAGCTCGACCCCGCCATCACCGGTCTCCACCACGGCGCGAGCTCCGATCACAGCCAAGCTCCGTCGAGCTCCCGCCTCAAGCGAGCTTCGCCGTGGCCATCGTCAATGCCGAACCCACCCCTTCGTCGCCAACTTCCGACGAGCCTCTTCCGCCTTCTAGCTCCGTCGTCGAGTTTCCAAATCCAACGCCACCTTCACGAGCTCCCGACATCGCCGAGCTCCGTCACCAAGCTCCGAAGCACCGAGCTCCATCACCGCCTCGACGAGCTCCGAACTACGCGAGCTCCGTCTCCATCGAACCCATGGCCGAGCTCCATTCATTCCAAGCTTCGTCGCCGAGCCCTCCACTTCGCAAGCTCCGTCTCCATCGAATCGATGGTCGGGCACCATTCCTCCAAGCTCCACGAGCGAGCTCCGGGCGTAACGTCGAGCCAAACCCAACACATGCCGAGCTCCACCGCCATGGCCGAACGCCTCCATCGCCAAGCTCGTAGACGAGACACAACCGGACGCCGTCGTCACTGAGCTCTGCCGAAGCTCAGTTGCCGACCTCCTCCATCGCAAGCTCCCCTCGCGACTGAGCTCCGAACTCGAGCTCCGTCTCCTCCGTCGAGCTCCCGACCTCGACTCCATCGCCAAGCTCGTAGACGAGACACGACCGGACGCCGTCGTCACTGAGCTCTGTCGAAGCTCAGTTGCCGACCTCCTCCATCGCAAGCTCCCCTCGCGACTGAGCTCCGAACTCAAGCTTCGTCTCCTCCGTCGAGCTCCCGACCTCGACCCCATCGCCAAGCTCGTAGACGAGACACAACCGGACGCCGTCGTCACTGAGCTCTGCCGAAGCTCAGTTGCCGACCTCCTCCATCGCAAGCTCCCCTCGCGACTGAGCTCCGAACTCGAGCTCCGTCTCCTCCGTCGAGCTCCCGACCTCGACTCCATCGCCAAGCTCGTAGACGAGACACGGCCGGACGCCGTCGTCACTGAGCTCTGCCGAAGCTCAGTTGCCGACCTCCTCCATCGCAAGCTCCCCTCGCGACTGAGCTCCGAACTCGAGCTCCGTCTCCTCCGTCGAGCTCCCGACCTCGACTCCATCGCCAAGCTCGGCCCATCTCCTTCCCAAGCTGCCTCCGTCGTCGAAGCTCCGAACTCCAACTCCCTCGCCGAACTATCGCGGGCACCTCGAGCTCTCCTTCTTGTCGACCTCCGAAGATGAGCTCCCCCCGTCGATTTCCACTTTGAGCCGCTGGCGCTTCAAAAATGGAGAAGACGAAGGAGAGAAAGAAACGAAGGAGAGAAGAAGAAAGAACAGCAGCGCGAAAAAAAAAGTCAACGCTCACCGTTGACTTCGCCACGTGTCGCCCACGTGGACTTCGGCCACTTTTTGCCGAGCGTTCATGGAACCGACCTTGTTACACAAAAAAAAATGGCCTCTTCTTCCTCCTCCCGATGCGCGCTCGCTTGATCGTGATCAACGCACACGATCACGCCACGTGTCCAGGTAATATTTTATTTATTTATTTATTTATTTATTTATTTGTTTTAATTATTTAAAAAATCCGAAAAAATATTTAAAAATCGAAAAAAAATAAATAAAAATTCTAAAAATAATTATAAATTCAGAAAAATTATTTTAAAATTCTGAAACATATAATTATTTAATTAGAATAATTATTTAATATTTTCGATAATTAATTATTTAATTCGGAAAATGAATAAAAAAATTTTAAAAATGAGAAAAAATTCAGAAAAATCTGGAAAAATCACCAAAAATCCAGAAAATTCTGAGGATATTTTTGGGTATTTTACAAGCCCAGAATAACACCGTTACACCCCCGAACAAGATCAAAACTCCCTTAAGAACACCGATAAAATCCCGTACGCCATTAGAACAGTAAAACTACTCCTCAAAGGCTGATCAAACTCAGTCTTCGGGAGTGGGGGGCTCGTGATATGGCTAAAAATAGGATTAAATCGGGACCGTTCACATCGGATACGAATCTTAAAGCTCAGGGGTAAAACTGTAATTTCACCTACAAACGGGTCTGAAATGGGAACTGGGTCTTTATTCAAAGCCCAATAACCCATGAACAGATCCACGTCAACTGGGTACGGGGTCCAACCCGCTGCACACCCGATCCAGCAAGATACAATCAAGGTCCCTGATTAGATCTTAATCAACGACCCTGATTCACATCTATCTTTTCACTGGGAATTAGGAATTACATTCCTTATCTGATTACTAGGAGAATATTCCTTATCTAATCACGGGGATTACATTCCTAATCCAGTCCCCAAGACGCCTATAAATACCCCCATCCATCTCCATTGAGAGGTAATCAGTATTTTCTCAATTTACGCTCTTTCTTAATCATTTCTGATTACTGACTTGAGCGTCGGAGGGTGCGTCGCCGGGTTCAACCCCGGTGTCTCGCACTTTTTGCAGGTGTACGGCAGGAGTCAACGGTCAAACCTCGGCGGAACAGGTTAGAGGTTTGCTATTCAGGTTTTTCACGAATCCACAAATTCTATCTGTTTACCCCACACCAGATTTAGCGGTAACAACGCTACGTTAATCTCTTTGTAAGGAAGTATTATTTTTAGAAATCTTGTGCACAATGACCCCAAGGCTACATACAATCTTGTGCACAATGACTCCAAGGCTACATACACATTCAAGTGCTCGATAGTTGTTCTTACTTCTTGGCTTGTAATCTGGTCCAGTTCACTGGATTTGTATCATTAATTTTTTATTAATGAAACAGGTTGTCTATACTCCACCTTTTTCCTAAAAAAAAAAAAAAAAAAAAAGGATAGTTGTTCTTAGCTGCTCTCGATAGTTGTTCTTAGCTGCTCTCCTCTGCCTTATGATTGGAGGGACATGTTCATGTCATGCAAGCTAGTTGGAGAACATACAGTGATGCGCTTTCAGATGTGTTGCTCTCTATAATCCAGAAGAACGCAGTAATCGTGAATAAAGAAGCCCATCGACGACCTAGTTACTTAAGTCAATAATTAAGGAATCATGGAGAAATTTGAGATCCTCGATCATCCAAGAACGGTCCGACCCTATGCATTTAATAACTAATCCATAGGATCCCTTCAGCCATTATGGATGCAAAACAATTAGGAATAGCATAAAAAATGAACTTTTCAACAAGAACTTGTTATGTATGAGAATAGCATCAAAACGAGTGGATTGTCCCAATATGTATGTACTTGCAATACCTATGTACACACAAGTTTCATGAACCCTACTACGATTATATACGAAATCTTAGGTTTCTTACCCTTAAATGTTGTCAAAATCGCACCACTTCAGGCTAAACCATCTACTTCTGATTGAACTGGGTTTGTCAAGTTGGATCAATCAAGAATCGGTTGAATAATAAGGTTCAAGTTGAACAAAGGTGTTCAAAATAGCTGAACGACTAAATCGTATGTCCTATATATTAACTGTCGAGCTTGGTTTTGATAATATTTACATCTCTAATATTATAATGGGAGAAGGGCTTAGTGTCATTTGTAAATGTTTGTCATTTTGTCAACACGTGCAGCGCACGTGTTAGTAGTTTTTTTTGTCCTTTTCATTCCCCCTTACCATTTTCCCCACGTGCAACGTACGTGTTCGTAGATTTTTTTTTGTTGTCCTTTTCATTCTCCCTCCCCAGTTTCCCCACGTGCACCGCACATGTATAATACTAGATTTTTTTTTTTCTTTTTTGTATAATACTAGTCGCATATAATAATAATTGCTGGCTGTACCTGCAAGGTACATCCAGAGATAACCTCTCTCGATCTCGAGATCTATGTACCCCATGCAAACTACTCCATCAACCGATCCAAGGCATGTAGGTGTAAACATCATCATAATAGCTGGTTGGTGTGTGCACCAAATTAGCAGACAGTTGAGACAACCCACAAGAGCCTCACCTGATCAAATTGGGACAACTGTTTTGATTGTGGATCTGATCCCCTCCCCCCTTTATTGACTTGCTCAGTGCAAACGCTAAACAGACTATGAATGCTGCTCTGCTGCAACAATCCCTCCATCCATTAATGTGTTGGTTAAGGAGAGTAATAAATACAGAGTGGTATATAGAAATCATGAATGCTGACTCTGTTAATCAACCAAACCCTAATCTGTAATGTGTATATTTGACTGCAGCAATACATGTTGTTTGAATGGCTATTCCCGATGAGCTTCCAAAACATTCACATCCCCCGAGGGCAAGCTGAAAGCTACACAAGACTAGTGGAAGTTTATTTATGCTTTGCACCCTGAATTTGGTCCTTTTGCAATATCCCCTATTTTTTTGTTGTTAAGTTGCATCATTTTATTGTGATGTTAATGCAGAGTTTTGTTTGATGATCAACCAAGAAAAAATTGCTCCACAACTAGAACACATGTGGGTCCAATGTAAGAATTCACATGAGCCATGGGGTCCATAATACTGGTCAAAAATCTAAAAGTTCAATGAACTTCAACAGAGAAGTAAACCGATGACATATGATACGTCTTGTTATTATGTGAACGACGTCTTTGAGTTTAGCCAACCATAAATAAATACGCATCATTATTCATAAATCGAATACATCTTACATCAGCTCGACTACTCTTTTTAGCAAACTCATATCCACGAGAAGTAACATAGATAGTGAATTTGGCATATAATTAAATCAATGGATGCTACTTTTACATAACAAAGTCAACTTCAAATTGACGCTCGCATAGACTAATATTGAAGGGTAAAAATAGAACAAAATCGGGACCGTTTAAATCGAACACGATTCTTAAATCTCTTAGAGATAAAATGGTAATTGTTACTAGAAACAAGCCCGACGAGAGGGACCGGACCATTTTCAGGCCCATTAACCAAATTCAGCCTGTAATAGAGGCTACTTCAACAGCCCTAATCCAGATTCATCGAATCCAGTTAAAACCACCTATTTCTAGGGGCTAACCGTAACTATCCCCCCATGTGCAAGAGATAATTTGAAAATTCTATCTCTTCATATGAAGGGCATAAACAACTCTATCCAAACACCAGAAAGTAGAGATAGATGAATATCTTGAAACTGACCCCCCTCATCCACTATATCTTCAAGTTTCTGACGTAAGCGTTGGATGGTCTGTCGCCAGGGCCACCCCCGATGTTTCATACTTATTTGCAGATCTACGAATGATATCAGTCGTTTCTGACGATCAGATCTTGGAGTCAAGTGTAGTTTTTGGCGGTCAACATCGATGAGCAGCGAAGGTTTTATCGTTATTGTTTCCACTAAAAAAATTCACATATCTGTTTGCTCCCACACAGAAATAAGTAGAAACAGATTGGCGCCGTCTGTGAGAAACAGAAAAGATCACTGATCCAACTTCGTCGTCAGAAACTACCTTCCCAACCATGTCTCCAAGAAGGAAGGGTAAGGTGACGACTACCAGCCGACAAGCCAGCCATCTTCTTTCACCTCCTCTTCATGCGGAGGGCCTACCTCAACAACTTCAGCAGGTTCAACAGTCTCAACCAGATCAACAACCTCAATCCGAACAACACCCTCTCCAGCAGATTAAACTTATGTCCAAAGGAGCAGCACCGGGGGGCTCCTACCGAAGCCATCTTGAACAACCACTTATACGTTCATTTGTCGAAAATAGAGGTTCAGACCATACTGCGATTCTTTCTACGGTGCCCTAACCGCAACTAGATCTCCGTCAAGTCATCGTCAACCGCCAACAGGGGTCTGATATCCGAATTTACGTGAACAAGAGGCGAGCCCATGACGAAACTTTACGCCCATAACAACAGTAAAGTAAAAGGAACCTCTCTCCCGGAAGATCGAGACCCAGAAGAACTCCCTCTTCGAGGCGGCGAAGAAGATCTCCCTCTCCTAGGGGGCGAGAAGGTCCCCTCTCTCTCCAGAACGAAAAAGCTAGACAGTAGCCAGTCGACCGGTTCACGATGAAGAGGCGTCCGTTACCAAGGCGGAGTTCCAAAATTTCAAAGATGAAATCCTCCAAACCCTCAACGTCGCCCCAAGCAGGGGCTGACAAACAAACAATCGTCATCTCACCACCATACATGAGGAAGTGTCCCGTGGGTCGACTATATCTAACCAGAGGGACGACTCAGTCATTCGTCGCCTCTGAGAGATGGAGGACCGTCTCAATAAATTCAATCGAGAGGAAGACCGTCAGGCCAAAAGCTTTCGTCCAAGCAGACCTCTTTTCTCCAAGTCAATCATGGAAGCCCATGTTCCCGAGTCCTTCAAGCCGCCTCACTTCGAGTACTACAACGGAGAGTCTGACCCAGCTGATCATATTAAAAATTTTAAAACTCTCATGATGATCCATCAAGCCTCAGACATGCTTCTCTACAAAACCTTCCTTGCCACATTGAAGGGCCCACCAAGGGACTGGTACTCCCGCCTATCTCCAGGTTCCATCTTCTCATTCGATCAGTTTGAGGAACTCTTCCTCACCCACTTCGTCAGCAGCCGTCGAAACGAGAAGACAAGTGCATCCTTACTGTACCCAAATCAAAGAAAAGGGAAACAACTCAGAGACTTTGTCATGTGCTTCACAGACGAGACCCAGTCTATTGTCTCTATTGATCAAGCAGTAGCGGTCACCACATTCAGACACAATGTTAATCATGCCGATCTGAAGGCATCCCTCGGTAAGAAGTCTCATCGGGACTTCTCGGAACTCCTACTGAAGAGTGAGAAGTACATCCAGGTTGAAGAGGCTTTCCAACCCTGAGATCAGAATGAGCCCTCTTCCGAGAATAAACAGAAGAGTGTGGATGAAGAATGTCCCAATAAGCTCCAGAAGGACAACATTGGTCAGTGTCGCCCTCCTCCTCGGTTGGAGAAGTTCATGACCAGTATATCGGCTGTCCTCATGGAAGTAGATAAGGAAGAGCTGCTTCGCCCTCCCCCAAAGATGAATACCCCAGGGAAGAGGAGAAATAGAGAAAAGTGGTACCACTTTCATAAGGATCATATCCACGACACAGATGACAGTCGGGCTCTCAAGGAAGAGATCGAAGAGCACATACAATGGGGGCACCAAGCCAAGTTGGTCAGAAAGGATAGAGCTGATCATCCACCACCCTGAGGAGCTAATAAGCGGGCCGAGAAGCCCTCTGAGTCCCAAGACTTAGAGTCAGGAGCAGTCCTCCACTCTATCCATGGAGCGCCTATGGGGGGAGAATCAAACTCCTCCCAAAAGGCCTTCATCCAAGAAGTAATTCGGTACAAAACTGGGCCCCCCCCCCCCCCCGCCAAGAGCTTCAGAGTCCCTGTGACATTCTCAGACAAAGACCTAAGAGGCGTCCGAACACCCCAATGCGATGCCCTCGTAATTAGTCTCCACATTGTCAACCACAAACTATGTCGAATCCTGGTCAACTATGGCAACTGTGTCAACATCCTCTTCCTAGAAGCCTTCCAAGGCCTCAAGTTTTCTCGAGATCTTCTTAAACTTTCCGGATACACACTCCACGGGTTCTCTGGGGTTCCAGTCTCAATCGAAGGAATAGTCACCCTTGATGTGACTGCAGGAAAATCCGCGACAACCCGGACAAAAGCAATTGACTACATGGTCATCAACGTGAAGACAGCTTATAATGCCATCCCCGGCCGACCAGGCCTAGCAGTGCTTCATGCCGTACCCTCAGCCTTTCACATAAAAATGAAGTTCCCAACCTTAGCAGGAGTAGAGGAAGTCAAAGGAAATCAAGAGACAGCTAGGCGATGTTACACAACCACAACAGGGGCTCGGTCCTCCCACTCGAAGCATTAAAACTCCCCCAAGGGAGTAGTCAAGTCATTTCTGAACCGGTTGATGAACTCCAGTAGATCCCTTTCTCTAAGAGGGATCCGGCCAAGACTTTTTAAGTTAGCAAAGCCCTCCCTCACCAGGTCAAAGAGCAAATTATTGAGTGCATCAGAGGGAACCAAGACCTATTCGCTTAGACCACTGCCGACATGTCTTATATCTCAAAGGATTTAATCATGCACCGTCTCAATGTCAATCCCGAAGTCAACCGGTCCAGCAGAAATGTCGCAAGTTTGCCTTGACTGTCAGCAAGACATTAAGGAAGAAGTAGATAAACTCCTAGCTGCCTATTTCATCCAAGAAGTCAACTACCTTGAATGTCTAGAAAACACGGTGATGGTAAAGAAGGTTATGACAAGTGGAGAATCTGCATCGACTTCAAAGACTTGAACAGAGCATGTTCGAAGGACCCGTTTCCCTTTCCTAATATCGATGCCCTGATCGACTCCATGTCCGGCCACGAACTCTTGAGTTTTATGGACACTATCTCAGGATACAATCAAATCATGATGCTTCCCTCTGACATTCCAGATACTTCTTTTATCACAAACCAGGGCCTTTATTGTTACCGGGTCATGCCCTTCGGGCTGAAGAACGCTAGCGCATCGTCAACAAGGTTTTCAAGGAACAGATCGGTAGGGCCATGGAAGTCTACGTGGATGATATGTTGGTGAAGAGCCTCAGCAAAAGAGACCATGTGATCGACCTCCAGGAAGCCTTCAATATCCTGCAAGAGCACAATATGAGGCTCAATCCCTCTAAATATGCCTTCGGGGTGTCATCTAGCAAATTTCTGGGGTTTGTGGTCAGTCAGAGGGGAATAGAAATCAACCCAGAAAAGGTCTGAGCCATACTGGACATGGCTCCCCTATCCAGCATTAAGGAAGTCCAGAGACTTACAGGGCACCTTGCCGTCATCAGATGCTTCCTCTCCAAATAAGGAGAGAAGTGTCCCCCGTTCTTCAAGGCACTCAAAGGAGTGAAGAGCTTTGAGTGGGGACAGTCTCAGCAGATAGTCTTTGAGCAGCTCAAGGACTATCTAGTCAACCCCCTGCCCCTGAGCAAGCCCAAGCAGGAGAGACACTCTACATCTACTTGGCTACTTCAGATCAAACCCTCAATGTTGTCCTGGTAAGTGTCACGCCCAGCTTCCTGTTATACGGAAACATAGGCACGTAACTGAGGCCCAGCGAATGATATAAGTATGCCAAATCATATCATCCATAAGTTGTACACTACCAGTCAACTCAACAATACAATAATAATCACATAAACGAGAATATAATGCAATAAACGATATCTGAGATTCAAGAACTTACCAAATAGTCAGAGAATATGCAATGCAATAATAGCTCGATGAGTTCTTTAAGTAACCCATCGTCTGTACCTGTATAGCATAACTCAAAGAAAGATAGATGGAGTACCCATTAGAGCAAGTTACGGGCCGCAAGTAGTACAAGCAAAATATGAACAAGAGACAAGATATGCAGGAAAGCAAAAGAACTGGAAATTCAAATACAAAACGAACATGATAACGAGAAACAACATGTATAACAAGAAAGAAATAAGGACTAACAAGCATGAAGACTAGGACTGGTGTTGCAAATGTAATATAACATGATCAAAGTAATGCATGTAATAACTGGACCATGACTCAAAATATAACTAATTGGAAACAAGGAATAAATTAATAGGAAATATGACATGTAAACGAAAGTCATGCAAACTTATAAAGGGAGTCATGTGAACTAGTAACAGGTAACAGGTAACAAGTAACAGGTAACATGTAACATGTAAACTTGTAAACTTGTAATAGATATCAGATAAACATATGAAACAGGTGACAGAAATATGCAGGTGAAACATATAATTCTTAAGTTTTTTATTTAATCCTATCTAATGCATCACTCATGCGTCTCATACCACATGGTTGCTGCATACAAACAAGTTGCGTTTAGATTTAGTGGTAGATTCTATAGGGCCGTATACTCAGGCATCATGTAAATAGATTAACAGGCTTATGAATTATGTAATTATGTATTCATGCAACAAGTGGGAAACACGGGCCCCCCTTTTGAATACACCTTCCTATAAAGAAGAATGCAGTCAGGTAATCATATAAACAGGTGAACAAGCTCATGAATCATGTATTCATGCAAACAGGTAAAAAACACAGGCCCCCTTCTGAGTACACTTTCCTATGTTGTCCACTACCAGATCTTTTCCTTAAACCCTGGCATATTACTTATTCTTTTTTATCACAACAGACATGAATGTGCAAAATCAGGGATAGGTAAACATAACAAGGACATAAACTAGGTTCAGACTGGGTGGAAAACATGTTCGGGTGCCATAAACAAAATTATAAATATTGAAACAATAAGAACTCCAATTCTGGACAGAAGGACGTTACTGCACCAAAATTGGAATTCCTGATGCTACAGAAAAGCAAATCTGGATCTGTCAGAAGTTCTAGAAACTAGACTCTTTGCCGGTTCCAGCGCATACACACGATATATAAAAGTCACATAAACTAGGTTCAAATTTTTAATTCTTATTCTTCACAGATTTTATGTTCAGACAGAAACTTAGAGTACAATTCTTATACTCATAAATCAGTAAAGAACTCATTTAAAAATTTTATAAAATTTATAATCAGGTTCTTAATCATGTTAAGCAACATACTAGAATTTATCAGGTCTTTATTAAACATTTAGCATGATATTTAAATTAGTTAATCGAGAACATATACTTCAAAATAGTAATCTGGAATGGAAAACGTCACAGCACTAAAAACAACATATCTAGCAATCTAGACATCGGATTTTAGATCCGTCAAAGTTCTGGAAACTAGAAACAGGGGGCTACAACTCTTATTTAAAAATTTCTAACATATTCAAAATGTAACTGGGTCAAAATCTGATTACAAGTCAGAACAGACAGCATGGCAGAAATATGAAATTTGATATCTATGATCTTTTGATGAGCATCGAATCACACAGGCAAATAGATTAATTCAATTCAACATACATATCGAGTGATTTAATCATTGAATAATTTCAAAGAATAAACAACATGACGGTTCAATCAATTAAAATTTGTAAATATATTTTTCATGAACATGGACGAGTTTCAAAATAAGATAATCAAGCAAAATTACTTATAGCGGGAGGTCAATTAAAAAGCTTGTACGGAACAATAGAAATGTACAAGGTACTTGCCTAATAGACGATGAACGGAAGCGATACGAGCGACGGTGAAAACACGTGCAAGCGACGGAATAACACATGCCACGACAATAACACATGCAACATACGTGTATAGCGAACACAGCAGTAGCATATTGATTTTTGGTTTTGATGACTATAGCACAATACAAAGTTGTTCTACCACATATCGCTTGCAGAATGTATCAAAGTCAATACCATGGTGAAATACACAAAGGCAACACAATCTGATAAATCTTTCCAGAGTAATTGGTCAAACTTTAAGACATCTAGACAAAGGCTCAAACTCAAGACAAAGACTCAAGTTCAAGACAAGTTTCAAAGTGCTTCAAATATTTAAACAAAGTGTCTTGTAATATTGTATTTTTAATTCTTTGAGTCTCAGAAACTTGTAATAGCCTTGTCACACACACACACTTACACATACTTTAAATAATCTGAGTGTTTTACAAAATTAAAATGTCAAAACAAGCTTGAATAAGTTCACCTATATGAGTACCAGTCGACCCCTCCTTAGAACCAGTCGACTGTCATAGTACGAAACTTCCTGAACTCATACAAGCTCTGGCCAGTCGACTCATTATGGCAATTCAGTCGACTGTTCAAGCCGTTTCGACAGTTTTCTGAATTTAAAACTTGTTTTTTTTTCAAATTCAAACCTTTTTACTGCCGTTGTATGACAGTTGGGATTCTATCTCTCAACGTCTAAACGTTTCTAACTCTATAAAAAGAGTGTATAACTTATTTGGAAAAAGGTTACTTAATTCCAAGCATTCTTTAAACTTTCAAGTCTTTTGTTTTCAAGTGTTTCAAAAACATACAAACTCTCTAAGACTTGGTCCTCTGAATTTCAGTCTAGTATAACATTGATTTCGTTTTAGAGTGAATTCAAAAGTTGACCTAATAGCCACTATACAAAAACACTATCACATACAAGGCTATAAGTTATTATAAACTCAATTTTTTTTGCTGTTTTCACTCTCGGATTGTGAGAGTGGTCCTCTCGGTTGCAGAGTAGGACTCTTGGTTTTAGAGTCGGTTTCACACTAGGGTGTAGAGTGGGTTGGCTCTCTCTAGTGGTGAGAGAGGTCTACGGATTTGACATTGTTGTTGTCAAAGACCGTTGAGTATTCTTGTACTTTTTTCAAGAATAGTGGAAAATCTCAAGTGGGTTGTTTGGGGACTAGATGTAGGTCAGAAGAACCGAACCAGGATATATCGTTGTGTTTGGCTGTGATTGACTCTCTGTGGTTGTATTCTCTCAACTTGCAATTTCAATTTCTCTGATTTTTATTTCAAAGCTTGTCTGGTAAGTTGACTGGTTTTTCGCTATAAGTCGACTGATCAGACTTGTAACTCTTCAGTAAAATACTCTTCTTATCTGACACAACAGTCAACTGTATATCTATTTTTAGTCGACTGAACAGTACGAAAAGTTCAAGTTTTGAATTAATTTTTATACAACACTATTCACCCCCCCCCCCCCCTTTAGTGTTTTTTGCCTTGCCTACAGGATCCCACACTTGGTATCAGAGCATGGTTGAGTGCAAAGGCATCTACTTCAAATGCAAGTCAATATCATGAAGGCCAATCCACACAAAGGCCACCTCTATTCGATGGAACAAACTATAACTATTGGAAGTGTAGAATGAAGATCCACCTTCAGTCCATCAACTATGAGATTTAGAACATGATTGAGACAGAATTTACTGCTTCTATAATTTCCTTTGCACAATGGAACGATGATATGAAGAGCAACACAATGAACAATGAAAAGGCGATGAATGCTTTATTCTGTGCACTTACCAAAGAGGAGTTCAATCGTGTGTCAAATGCAACAACAGCTCATCAAATTTGGCACACACTCGAGGTAACTCATGAAGGTACTAATAAGGTTAAAGAATCTAAGATATTTGTTCTTGTTCACAGGTTCGAGATGTTCTGTATGAAGGAGAACGAGAATGTGTCGGACATGATAACACGGTTCACGAACATTACAAACTCTCTTATGGCCCTTGGAAAGACGTACTCGCAAGCAGAAATGGTGAGAAAAGTTCTTCGCACCCTAACCTCCGAATGGGAGAAGAAGATCACAGCCATAGAAGAAGCCAACGATTTAACACAACTCTCTCTTGAGAATCTTGTGGAAACTTATGACATACGAAGTACAACTTGAAGAACGCAAGAAGGATCTAGAACCTCAACAAGCAAAGAAGAAGACACTTGCTTTCAAGGCCATGTCAGATTCCGAAGATGAAGAAGAAGATGAAGAAGAAATAGCCATGTTCACTAGAAAGTTCAAGAAATTTTTACGAAAAGGTAAATTTAATTCCAAGTTTAAATATACTAATGAACTTCCTACTTGTTTCAAATGTAATAAGACAAGTCATATGAAGAAGGATTGCCCATTAGAAAATGCAAAATCAAAAGGAAAGGCTCCCAACTTCAAGAAGGACAAGTACACAAAGAACAAGTATATGAAGAACAGGAAGGCATATCAAGCAACTTGGGATGATAGCGACTCTTCATCGGAAGAAGAGAATGAGGAATCAAACGAAGTAGCGAACGTATGTTTCATGGCCACACAAAACGATGTAAGTGAAAACTTTGATTCAAATGACTTATTAGATGCTTTCAATAAAGTTTTTCAAGAACTTAAGAAGGAGAAAATTAGAGTTAAAAATTTAGAGAAAGTCAATCAAACACTTTCTCAAGAAAATCTTGACTTGGATGTTGAAGTCAAATCTTTAAATTCTCGACTTTCAAATTTGGATGTAGATCTTGTATCTCTTAAGAAAAATTATGAAGAGATATCCAAGAATGCATCTAAATTTAACAAAGAAAAGAAGAATTTAAATGAAGTTCTCCAAAATCAAGTTCAAACTAATAAAAGATTTGGACTTGGTTTTCAAAAGACTCTTAAGAAACATCATTCTTCTAAGAATACTAGTAGTAATAAGGCTGATTCTATTTCCAGTGTGAAGAACAAATTATATGAGTTTTTTGAGAAACCAAAAACTATTATTTTTCATGAAAATAGTAATTCTGTAGTTCAGACCAGTCGACTGAACCCTAATATCAGTCGTCTGTCTAGAGGCTTGGATTCTTATTCAAAGAGACAAAAATCACAGATAAGTCGACCTATTTCACCTCACAGTCGACTAACTTCTCATAACAGTCGACTGAAAGGTACAATAAAGTCGACTAGACAGACTAAAAATATTTGGGTTCCAGTCAACCTGAGTCTAAACGATAGAATTACTTATATAAATTCTTATGTTCTTAATGTATGTAATTTTGTAAATTATATTCCTGCTTTTGGTGATAAATCAAACTCGGTTTGGTTTTCCAAAAACTAATCTCTTTCGGACCCAATAAAAAGGGTACCATATTCACAATGCTTATTTTATAGGTACCTAAAAGAGAACGTTGGATACTTGACAGCGGATGCTCTAAGCATATGACTGGTCATGCTAATCTTCTTTCTTCCATACAAGAGATAGATGGAGAAACAATCACATTCGGTGACAATAACAAAGGGAAGGTTATTGGAAAAGGCATGGTCGGTAAGAATATTATCCCTACTATAGAAGAAGTATTTCTAGTTAGTGGATTAAAGCATAATCTGTTAAGTATTAGCCAACTTTGTGATAAGGGATATAAAATTGTTTTTGAAAAAGATGCATGTTTAACATATAATTCATCTATGTAAAATGTTATTTTTCAAGGTTTCAGGAAAAATAACATTTATGAGTTATGCTTTAAAACAAATGAATTTTCTAATAATTTTTGCTTACTAGCTTCTAATAATGATTCTTGGCTTTGGCATAAAAGATTTGGCCATGTAAATATGAAAAATATTCCTAAATTGTCTAAATACAACCTAGTTAAAGGACTGCCAAGACTATCTTTTAGAAAGGATAAGTTATGTGATGCATGTCAACTAGGAAAACAAGTCAAATCTACTTTTAAGACAAAAATGATTTCTACTAGTAGACTTCTCGAATTAATCCATATGAATTTATTTGGTCCTACTAGAGTCGCTTCTTTAAATAAAAGTAGATATGTATTTATTTTAGTAGATGATTTTTTAAGATTTACATGGATTTTCTTTTTAAAACATAAATATAATGCCTTTGAGAATGAAACGTTTTCAGAATATTGCAACAAATTTCTGCAAACGAATTCAAAATCAAAAATCTCTAACCATAGTCACTATTAGAATTGATCATGGTGGAGAATTTGAGAATGAAACGTTTACAGAATATTGCAACAAGAATGGTATAACATATTCATTTTCATTTCCTAGAGCTTCACCACAAAATGGAGTGGTCGAAAGAAAGAATAGGACATTGCAAAAGTGTGTACGTACTATACTTGTTGAAAGCAATTTGCCTAAGTACTTCTGGGCTGAAGCTATTTCTACAGCATGTTATGTTTTAAATAGAATATTAATTAGATCTAAGCTTAAGAAAACTTGTTATGAACTATTCTATGAAAGAATTCCTAAAGTATCATATTTTAAAGTATTTGGATGTAAGTGTTTCATATTAAACACTAAAGATAATTTAGATAAATTTGATGCTAGATCTAATGAAGGTATCTTCATTGGGTACTCAAATAGGAGTAAGGCATATAGAATTTTCAATAAGTCAACTTTGACTATTGAAGAATCTATGTATATTTCATTTGATGAATCCTTGCCTTCATCTACTATTATTAAAGATGATGAAATTGAATCATCACCTTTGAATAACGTTATTAAATCACTAGATCAAATTACCCTAGACAAGTCGACTGATATGAATCAGTCGGCTGATGGACTTGCTAAGTCGACTGATCCTATTGTGATGACTCAAACTTTATCAAAAGTGTTTGTTGATGTTAGAGATCATCCTCATGACTTAATAATTGGTGACAATTCACGTGGTATTCAAACAAGATCTCATGTTAATATGATTTCTCATACGGCTTTCTTGTCGAATTTTGAACCGAAGAATATACAAGAAGCTTGTGAGAATGAATTTTGGATGAATCCATGCAAGATGAACTTAACCAATTTATAAGAAATGATGTATGGGATATAGTTCCACGACCTCCTGATCATACTATAATTGGTACCAAATGGGTATTTAAAAATAAGTTAGATGAATCAGGACAAGTCGTTAGGAACAAGGCTAGATGTGTTTCTCAAGGATATAATCAAGAAGAAGGAATCGATTTTGATGAAACTTATGCTCCCGTTGCTAGACTAGAATCAATTAGGATCTTATTATCTTTTGCGTGTTTTATAAATTTTACACTTTTCCAAATAGATGTTAAAAGTGCTTTCTTGAATGGATTTATTAAGGAAGATGTTTATGTTAAACAACCACCCGGTTTCGAACATGAACAATTCTCAAACCACATTTTTAAATTGAAAAAAGGCTTTATATGGTCTTAAACAAGCACCTCATGCTTGGTATGACTGGTTAAAAACTTTTCTCTTAGAAACTAGTTTTGAGATAGGTAAAGTAGATACTACCTTATTTATTATGAAAATAAAGATAGCTATTCTAATCATACAAATATATGTAGATGACATAATTTTTGGATCTACTAATAGTAATCTCTGTCAAGAGTTTGCTAATACCATGAAAAATGAGTTTGAGATGAGTCACATGGGTGAACTCAATTATTTCCTTAGACTACAAATAAAGCAGTCACAAAATGACATATTTATTAATCAAGAAAAATATGCTAAGGAATTACTCAAACGGTTTGGCATGGATAGCACTAGTAGTAAGACCACACCTATGACTACTACTACTACACTTGACATAGATGATTTAGGTAAGAGTGTCGATCAAAAACTCTATCGAGGTATAATTAGCTCACTCTTATATATAACTGCTAGTAGACCAGATATTATATTTAGTGTATGTTTGTGTGCTAGATATTAGTCGAATCCCAAAGAATTTCACTTAAAAGCTGTGAAATGTATTTTAAGATACATTAAAGGCACGTCTGAATATGGTTTGTTTTATCCACGCACCAATAATTTTCAACTTGTCATATAGTGACGCTGATTTTGCTGGTAGTAAAACTTAAGGAAGACACTTTTATGAACTTTAGAAGAGAACTAGGAATTTGCTGTCTTCATGACTTTTCTTGAAAATTTATTTTGTTTAAGTCGACTTAAACGTCTTTTTCAATCGACTTATAAAGTATTTTCGTTGTCCATTTTTTTTGGCTGAATTTTGCGTTCTGGACAGTCGACTGACAGAAGTTTTACTTGATGTTTCATTTGGTTTAATTTTCTCTCGACTAAGTCGACTGATATCAAAACTAGTCGACTGTCACGACATTAGTTTGGTTTTTTCTGATTCTGAATCATCACTTAACTGAGGCATCTCTCTCTCTCTTTTACCCTTTTTCTCGATCTCGACCCTTCATTCAAACCTACTTTTAATCTCAGCCGCACCCCTTAAGTAAAAACCCTATTCTTCTCATTCCTCTTTCACTTTTACCTTTTTCCCACAATTTCCAGTCGGCTGCTCTGAAGACCACTTCGTTGCTTCTCTTGAAGCTCTCGAAGATTTCGGCATTTGCTGCTTCTGGCGTTGATTTCATTTCGAGTCTCTTGAATCCTTGTGCTTCTTTCTCTAGTTGTGGGTAACCATCTTTTGATCTCTTTCTTTTTTAAAGTTTCCTAGACTTTCAAATATGCCTAAACCTAAGAGAGCTAGAGGCTCTAATGTAGAAGAAGGTCAATCTTCTCAAAACTACCTTCAATACTTAAGAAATCCCAATCTTGTTGAGAAATTTTTTCTCATCTGTCAAATTACAATATTTCCGGGTAGATTTTGTGAATTTTCCTGATTTAGATAGGTTCCCCATCGCCCCCATTGTTTGAACAATGTGGGTTATTTGAATTACTTTTCCTTGTCAATCAACCCTATTACTATCCATAACTTATCTATTTGTTTTATACAAATATGAAGGTTTCAACTTCCGATGATGGTAACGAAATATTTTTTACTACTACGGTGAAAAATATTCGAATGAGGTTAACTCCTGAAAAATTGGAAATTATTTTGGGTATCCCATATGAAGGATTAGATTTGGGTGAAACTGAAATGGATGATCACTCTATTTTCACAAAAATCTTTTTGCCTAATCAAGGTCCTCCAATGACCAACAAATCGATTACTCGTGTAGCGCCCGCATATTGTCGTATAACATTATCCCTAAAACGGTTAGCTACGACCAATTCTCTTTTGAATTGCAACAAGCGGTGTATACCATTTTCGGCAACATCCAAATAAATTGGAGTCGATTTATTTTCATTCGTCTTCATAAGGCTCACACCTCTTTCCTTCCTTTTGGTGCACTTCTTACTCATGTTTTCAATTTTTATGAAGTTGATCTTGATTCCGAGTCGAGTGTTGTTACTCACTATGAGTCTTTTGATCATGCGAGTTTAGCTCGTATGAAGATCCTTAACTCTCCTCCTCGATCTCCTCAAAGGAATGTACCTCCTATTCCTTTAGCCACTTCTGGTCGTCGGTCTTCTGCTTCTAGTTCTTCTCGTCCTCGAGCTGTCTTTGCTGATCCCGAGAGTCTTTATACTTCGGTTAATTATCTCATGGATCATACCGATCTTATCATATCTAGACAGGATAATCTTGAGGCTAGCCTTGCTAACCATACTCATATGTTCTCTCAACAATTTAATTTCACAACCTCCTCCTGCCTCCCAAGGTGATGACGACGAAGACGAAGAATAAACTTGATGTATTTTTTATGTTTGTTATTTTTCTATCTTCTATGTGTAATCTGCAACAATGAACTTGCTTTCTTATGTATCAATGTGTTATGGTTATGAAATGTTGATTTTGTTCTTTATGATGTTTCCTTCCTCCTTATGTTTTTGATGACAAAGGGGAAGACAAATATGGTTTTGTGTTTTTTTTGTGTTTTATATATATTGTTATTATTTTACATATTGTACATTATTTAGGGGAAGCTTATTTCACATTTGTATTTCATTAAATTATGTGTGACATGTTGCTATGTATATTGTTATTATAATAAGTCATTGTGTTTTCATCATCAAAAAGGGGGAGAATGTTGATTCTTGGTTTTAATGACTACAACACAATACAAAGTTGTTCTACCACGTATCTCTTGCAGAATGTATCAAAGTCAATACCATGGTGAAATACACAAAGGCAACACAATCTGATGAAGCTTTCAAAAGTAATTGATTAAGCTTCAAGACATCTAGACAAAGGCTCAAGCTCAAGACAAAGACTCAAGTTCAAGACAAGTTTCAAAGTGCTTCCAATATTTAAACAAAGTATCTTATAATATTGTATTTTTAATTCTTTGAGTCTTAGAAACTTGTAAAAGCCTTGTCACACACACACACTCACACATACTATTTAATCTGAGTGTTTTACAAAATCAAAATGTCAAAACAAGCTTGAATAAGTTCAGCTATATGAGTACCAGTCGACCACTCATTGGAACCAGTCGATTGTCATAGTACGAAATTGCCTGAACTCATATAAGCTCTGGCCAGTCGACTCATTATGGCAACCCAGTCGACTGTTCAAGCCTTTTCGACAGTTTTCTGAATTTAAAACTTATTTTTTCAAATTCAAACCTTTTTACTACCGTTGTATGACAGTTGGGATTCTATCTCTCAATGTCCAAACGTTTCTTACTCTATAAAAAGAGTATATAACTCATTTGGAAAAGGTTACTCAATTCCAAGCATTCTTTAAACTCTCATTTTTAAGTGTTTCAAAAGCATACAAACTCTCTAAGACTTGGTTTTCTGAATTTCAGTCTAGTATAATATTGATTTCGTTTTAGTCTGAATTCAGAAGTTGACCTAATAGCCACTATACAAAAGCATTATCACATACAAGGCTATAGGTTATTGTAAACTCTTTTTTTTTTCACTCTCGAGTTGTGAGAGTGGTCCTCTCGGTTGGAGAGTAGGACTCTTGGTTTTAGAGTCGGTTTCACTCTAGGGTGTAGAGTGGGTTTGCTCTCTCTAGTGGTGAGAGAGGTCTACGGATTTGACATTGTTGTTGTCAAAGGCCGTAGAGTATTCTTGTACTTTTTCAAGAATAGTGAAAAATCTCAAGTGGGTTGCTTGGGGACTGGATGTAGGTCAGGAGGACCGAACCAAGATATATCGTTGTGTTTGGCTGTGATTGATTCTCTGTGGTTGTATTCTCTCAACTTGCAATTTCAATTTCTCTGATTTTTATTTCAAAAACTTGTCTGGTAAGTCGACTGGTTTTCTGCTATAAGTCGACTGATCAGACTTGTAACTCTTCAGTAAAATACTCTTCTTATCTGACGCAATAGTCGACTGTATATCTATTTTCAGTCGACTGAACAGTACGAATAGTTCAAGTTTTGAATTAATTTTTATACAACACTATTTACCCCCCCTAGTATTAGTTGCCTGCCTACAGGATCCAACAGAGCACAGTAAAAATCGCAAGAACAGCAAGCGGCAACAACAGTATGGGCAACAGCAATAGTACATACACTCTGCAGCACGTGCAGCGCACGGGTTCGACAAGAACAACGACAAGAGTAGCAGCGGCAATGGCAGTTGCTGCGGGGCTTCGTCGGAGGTAAGGTGTCGGAGGCAAGAGTAGCAGCGGCAATGGCGGTTGCTGCGGGGCAAGAACAACGGAGAGATAGAAAGCAGCGGGGACAGTGGGAGGCAGCAGTGGAGTAGAGGGCTGCGAGGTGTGCATTGACAAAGGGTCGAGGTCGGGGGTTGGCGACTGTTGGTGGACTGTAGTGGGTTGCGATAAGGGGATGCGGAAGGGAGGATAAGGACGACGAGCAGATGGAGGAGAGGAAAGCGGGGCAATGGCGAGGTGCTCAATGAGGAGGATGGTGTTGGGTGCAGGGCGAGGAGAACGGGGTGGAGACGAGGGCATGCTCGGCTATGGTGCACAAGTAGGGGAGCAATGGAGAGGATGACAGAGGAGGGCGATGAGGATACAGGGTGAAGGATCGACGGTGGCAGGGCTGGCGGTGCAGGGGATAGGAGCGGGATGGGTTTCGGAAAAAAAAACAGAGGAAAGGGATGGTGATTAGCGGTGGGGTGATTAAGCGGCTTATAATTAGGGTTATTAGGGTTAGGGGGTGATTAATAGGGTTTATATATAGGGGATAATTAGGATGTGGGTTATTGGGTAACGGGTTTTGGGTTAGCGGGTTTAGATTCAATAAGAAAATTAAATAATAAAATACTAGATTAATTAAACACTCAACATGATAAAAATAGAATAAAACAGAGTGGCTTACAAAAATAAATGGCTATATATAAATTGCAGGATAGATCGTACTTTAGTTAAGTTAAAAGAATAATAACAGTAATAATAAATCAATTATTAGAATATAGTATGAACTAGAAATTGAGATTTGATTTCTCGTGTAGAAATAAAGATATATAATGGGTGAAAATAATGGCAACAATCACAGAACGACATCAATCAAATAAAAAGACAATAAATAATCATAGTTTGGACTAAGAATTTAATATGGCTTACAAGGTAATTAAGCACATTATAGGGTAATCTAAGATATTGTGCTTTGCAAAATAATAACAATAATAATAAAAATAATAGCAAAAATCGTAGCAATCATATTAACAACAATAATAATAATAATAACAACAATAATAGGATTTGGGTTTAACACCTTATAAATAATCAAATAATAAAATTGGACTTGGTATAAGTAATTAGTCAAATAAGAAAATCAGGTTAAACGATAGAATAGAATAGGATTTGTATTACAATATAAAAGTCATTGAAAAGTAGCTACAAATCAAATTATTGATTATAATTAGATTTTAATAGGAGATCCAACAATAAATTTCAACAAAAGAATTTAAAAGCGGTTAATAATTTACAAGGAATCGAAATTCCGAAAATACACAAAAAAATACGTATTGGTGGGAACAGGGGTTATAGTAAGAGAGGAGGACAGAACCCAAAGTCGATCTACTATGTGAGTAAAGCCCTCCATGAAGACGAATTCCGTTATTCAAAGACGGAGAAGATGGCCTATGCTCTAATCATGGCCGCCCACAAGCTTCGCCCGTACTTACAAGCACATTCAGTAGTGGTTTTCACTGACCAACCCATCAAGCATGTACTACACAAACTAGAGAGCTCGGCATGACTTATGAAGCAATCCATCGAATTAACCCAGCACGATATTAGCTATCATTCGAGGAAGGCGATTAAAGCTCAGGCTCTAGCCGAGTTCATTGTGAAGAACACCATTCTTGACCCCCCCCATAAGGAATGTGAAAATCCTCTGTTCTAGAACGTCTACGTCAATGAATCCTCTTGCATCAGGAGGAGCAGAGCCAGAGTTATCGTGACAGGTCCATACGAGTTTTCCCTCCAATGTTCACTTCGCCTCAACTTTTGAGCCTCCAACAATGAAGCAGAGTATGAAGCATTAATCGTGGGCCTTCTCTTAGCTCGCAAAGTCGGAGCCCGATGCGTCAAAGTGTTCAGTGACTCTTAATTGGTAGTGAACCAAGTTCAGGGAAACTACGAAGCCAGGGATGATCGTATGATCAAGTATCTAGCACACGTCAGGAAGTTATTAGCCACTTTTCAAGAAGCAGAAGTCACCCGCAATCCACAGGAAGAAAATGGGCAAGCAAATGCCCACTCCAAGTTGGCTTCCTCATCCCTCAAAGAACTTGACCACACTATTCTTATTGACAACCTGCTCAGGCCTAGCATTGAAGAAGAAACCTCATAGCTCATGGTGATCCCTCCTCCGGTACCCAAGAACAATTGGATGAAATTACTGTAGGACTTCCTCGACAAGGGAATCCTCCCCCTTGACCCCAAAGAAGCCAGAAAGATTCAATTGAGGGTAGAGTAGTACACACTCATCGAGGGGATTATGTATAAATGCTCTTACACTCCGGTGGACGGAAGACCTTATCTGCGGTGCCTCTCCCCCTGAGGAACCCAATATGCTTTGAAAGAAGTTCATGAACCTACAAGATCCTAAATCATGGTTATGTTTGGCCTACCCTCCTCAACGATGCTCAACAGCACGTCCACCAATGTGCTTCTTACCAGAGGTTCTCATTAATCAAATGAACACCCCAGGCCGAGCTTAGTTCCATGTCCAGTCCAATCCCCTTTGCCATGTGGGGGATGGATCTGCTCGGGCTGTTTCCACCAGCAACCGGTCAAACAAGCTTCCTCGTGGTGGCCATCGATTACTTCTCCAAGTGGATCGAGGCAAAACCACTAGCAACCATCATGGAGAACAAGGTCCAACAGTTCTTTTGAAAGAACATCGTCTGTCGGTTCAGCATCCCTCGGATCCTTGTAACAAATAATGGAACTCAGTTTGCAACCAAGGCATTTTGTAAGTTCTGCGCTGACCTAGGGATCTAGCAACGATTTTCCTCCATCTTTTACCCTCAGTCCAATGGCAAAGCAGAGAACGCCAACAGATAGATCCTCAATGGCCTTAAGAAGAGACTCAACGAATCCCCCAAAGGATTGTGGGTCGAAGTGCTCGCAAGAGTCCTATGGTCATACATGACCACAAAGAGGACCCCCGGAAGAGAATCCCCTTCGAACTTTACTTACGAATTTGAAGCCCTAATTCCCCTTGAAGTCGAACTACCCTCTCCCCGCCTCCTATCCTTTAATGAAGAACAAAACTTGACCGATCTAAGAGGCAACCTCGACCTCATTACGGAAATCTGCCTTGAGAAAACAAATTTATCAGTAAAGGGTTGAGAAGTTCTACATAAAGAAGGTCCGTCCAGCCAACCTCAAAGAATGAGACATAGTTCTTCAAAAACTAGAAATCTCTAATCCACGTAAAAAGGGCAAGCTAACTCCCAGCTGGGAGGGGCCATATATGATCTCCAAAGTGGTCCGCTTAGGAGCGTACCGACTTGAAGACCCGGGGGGGATATCGAGGACCTGGAAAACTGAGCACTTGATGAAGCACCACGAGGGTGCTTAACACCCTCTAGTAGAGCTAGTTTTCCTATTTTCAATAATGCCGACACTTGTGATACAGGCAAAGCATGTAATAAAGGATTGCAGTATTTAAGCAGTCACTTATTTTTTCTTTCACTAAAACTTAGTTTATTTTCTCATAAAAATCAATTCATTGGCCTTATACTTGTCTACTCGAGTCACAACTACGACTCAACTAAACAGCTAGTTCGGAGTCCAGCTTCTCTCCAAGGGCTACTCCCACAGCTGGTTAGCACCCCAAACAACAATTTCAGAGCCCAACATTTGGTTTGATGCCATTTAGTCACTTACGAACAAGCAAGTGCGGAGCAGCTCATCATTTGAAATTGCTCCTGCAACTAGTTGAAACTCTCAAACAACAAGTTCGGAGTCCAACACTTTGTTAGATGCCACTCTAGTCACTGGCGAATAAGCAAGTACAGAGCAGCTCACTATTTGGAATTGCTTCTACAACTAATTTAAACTCTCAAACAATAAGTTCGGAGTCCAACACTTCATTCGACGCTGCATTAGTCATTTGCGAACAACTTAGTATGGAGTAGCTCATTATTTGGAATTGCTCCTAAACTCATTGAAAACTCTCGAAAAATATGTTCGGAATTCGAATCGGAATCATCCCCATAATTTGCAAAAATGCAAGGTCGGGGCTCAAAATGACCGTTCGAACCACTCCTGAAACTTGTTAAACTGCTCAACAACTCCACAATGGCATAGCTCATCTACTCAATTCCCCGAGAGATGAAGATATTACGGACCTTAAGAGGGAGGTGAGGAACGCTCAGCAATACGAGCGTGAAATGAAGGATCTGAAGCTGGAGCTGGAGGCATCTCAGTGGCGCGAACAAGCCCTTCAGGCCGAGATCGTGACCCAAGCCCACGAGCATCTTCGCATCGTGGCGCAGGTCTTGGCGGAGGCGGAGGCGGATGCGAAGTTCCAGGAGGTGGAGGGCACGGCCATGGACAAGGTCATCGTGGCCCAGGATGAGGCGTATGATCGGGCGAAGGAGCACTTCTTGTTCCTTTACCCCGGGGCCAAAGTTGATGACCTTCACTACGGCTAGACGTTTCCCGACCATCCGAAGACGCCTGGGGTGGAAGGCGAGGAGACGGAGTTGGGGCTGACACTTGAAAAGGGAGCGGGAGGAGCGGGAGGAGTGGCAAACGCCGATGTCGAGGGGGCAGCCGACGAAGATGTTCTGATTTCTTCTAAGAAGTAGTCTTAATCTCCCCCCCCCCCCTCTTCTTCTTTTTGTATTTTCCAAGCGCAGACTAGCCACCACTTTTTTGTAACAATTTTTGGGATAATGAATATATATTTTTGGCCTAACTTTTTGCCTTAAGACTTGTTGGTTGTTACTTGGTCTCGTTCTTTTGAGAGCTTGGAGTGAACCCTCGTTTTCTTTTTGTGTCAAATGGATGAGACCCTCGGAGCGGACCTCAGTTCTGCCGAAGTGAAGCGCCTTAGGGATAAGATAGAATCCAAGGAGTCTATCTTGATTCGCTATCGCAAACAGGCCCGTGATCGGGAAGTCGCCGTTACCTACTTCATGAATAAGTCTAAGGATCTGAGCTTGGAGGTGACATGCCTAAAGAAGGCGATTGCCGACCGTGACTGGGGCAGTGCCGAGACAGGGTGGTCGATGTCCGATGCCTCCACCAAGCGGCCAACCTCGGAGTTCTTCCTTCGAAGGTCATAGTGGAGAATGAGTTGGAGATTCAGATGATGAGAGTCATGCTTGGTACCGGCAAATCTCGACTCCAATCTCTTGGGGAGGTCAACCTCCTTTATGGGTCCGTCCCTGACCCTTTCCGTGGAAATGGTGAGCCCGGGGGATGCCCAGAGCTTTTTTGCCGGATTATCTACCTTGGCGATGCCAACAGGGCCAGGCGGGCTGGTCAGGGAGCAAACCCGCTCAGCGGGGCTCGAACTGGTCTGTGTTAGCCCGAAGGGCCTCTGAGAAAAACTTAGGCTGAGGTCATAGTCGTTATAATAAAAACTTATTGTACCATGGCTGCCCAAAGAATTATAAATAAAAATGATCTTTTCGATCCTCCTTAACTTGCTTTCGATCCCTGGTCTTGCCAGAACGTAGGTCGGGCATCGAGCATCCCTAACTTTGTGAGTGAGCTAGGTCTTTGCTAATAGTCCCGGCGAGTGGCAAGGACGTGAGGCTGAGAAGCCCCTTTTGACTCGAGAACCGAGCTGAGGGTCGAGAACGTGGGGCTAAGAAACCCCGTTTGACTCAGGAACCGAGTAGCTGGATCTTGGCCCAAAGTTTATTCCAAGCGTCGAGCATCGAGGCCTTCAGCTTGTGAGAAAGCTAGGTTTTTCTCGAAGTCGATAGCGACTGTCGAGCGTCTCCAGCTTGTGAGAAATCTAGTGCTTTGCTCGAAGTCAATGTCGGGCATCGAGCGTCCCTAGCTTTGTGAGAAATCTAGGTCTCCGCTCGTAATCCCCGCCGAGTAGCGAGGACGCGGGGCTGAGAAGCCTCATTTTACTTAGGAACCGAGCCGAGGGTTGAGGACTTGGGAGATTGAAAAATCTCTCATTTGTCACTTGTAGTCCCCGCCGAGTAGCGAGGACGTGGGGCTGAGGAGCCCCGTTTGACTCATGAACCGATCCAAGGGTCGAGGACTTGGGAGATTGAGGAATCACCCGTTTTTCGCTCGTAGTCCTCGCCGCGTAGCGAGGATGTGGTCGAGCATCACTATTTGGTGAGAAAAGCTAGCGCTTTGCTCGAAGTTAGCGCCGAGCGTCGAGTGTCTCGAGCTTGTGAGAAAGCTAGTGCTTTGCTAGAAGTGTATCACCCCAAATTCCATTTACATGTAATTCGTAGTACAATATGATCTTTTACTTCAATTCGTACAATTTTACAAGGACAATTAAAACTTTTCTTTTATTACACAACAATGTTTATTACAGAGTTACACAGCGGAATAAAATACAACAAGAAGTACAACTCTAATATCAGCAGCTTAAATCATGAATATAATCTTTATCATCAATCGTCTTTAAGTCCTTATCAATCCAATCAAGCCCTGCACTGAAAATCTGTGGGCACGTCAGTTGCTTACAACTAACGCAATGTTATAAACAACGATCCTCTCTATGCTGTATTATAACGAAATCTCTTAGTTTAACAATCACAAAGTTGAATGCATAGAAAAGTGTAAAGAGTAACTATCTTAAACATGTCAGTGTATGATATGACTTAATGCCTAATACAGATGTTATACTACAATGACACTAATGCATACTTATTCGGATTCTATGCATCTTATACTACATAGGTCTGAGGGCAAGCACCTACGTACTCCACATTAAAGGGTTTTATCCCTTGCCATGATAACTACCCAGTAATAAAACAAAGTTTAGACATTCCACAAATATAGATTCCAGTCCCGGAGATCCACTGCCCGACTATACAGAATTCTCGTCGTGCGAACATCCCACAAGTGTCCCTCTAGCCCTGGTATACGCATATACACTGGAGTATGGCCTACTATCCGTCCGACTAATCATGATCCCGGAATCCACCGCCCGATCAATCATAATTCCGGATTTAATTAAAGCTCGCCTCCATCGCAAGCAACCACATCCCCAGAATCCCCAGAATCCCCGGAATCCACCGTCCGACTATATAGAGGCCCTCCACTCACGTTTGCCCAAGTTTACATCTTCACTTAGTTTCTAACTAGTGTTACCCTGTGCAAATTGCACAAACTAAAATAATTTTGAGAAACTTATAAAATTATATGAAACTTAAAATTTTAGAGATGTCCCTTAACTAATTCATTCACAATATAATTAAAAGATGACAAATCTACATATTAATTCACACTTTCAAACAAACCAACATCATTCTATATTTCTATTCAATTGAAAGGAAATAAAAAACATCGAAAAATTACCGAAGTTAGGTTGTGATTCTTCTCGGAATCCTTGATGTACTTCGTTATCTCCTTCTCGACTGCGTGCTTCTTAACGACTTTCCCTCTCAAATTAAATATAATCAACATCAGAAACACATGGAGGGAACAATAGTTGATAATTATCTATATAAAAAGACAACAAATATATAGATTAACCTATTCACATTTTGAAATCAACATCGTTCTATAATTTCTATTCAATTAAAAGAAAACCTCAAAAATCTCGATGTGTGTAACTCTCCAACAATTTAAGAACAAAGACATAGGTAAACCCTAGATCCATAAATTTAGAGATGTCAGAAAAAGGTATTTTCAAAAATCACTTCCAATCTTGTCAGATTCCTCCATTCTAAAGCTTGCTTGCAAATACTCATATTGTCTGCGATGTTCCTCAATATTTTTCTCCAACTGTTCTATATTACTCCTTAGTTGTGCCTCTTTAAAATGATCATACCATAAAACACACATAAATGCTACAATTTCTCAAAACTTTTCGAACAAAACAAAATATGTAGAAAAGATACCACTATTTGCATGTTATTTTCCTTGTAATTCCAGCATATTTCGAAATTGTTCCTTATCTGGAATCTCGGCGGATACTAATCTATCAATATCTTCAATATTGGTAACCTTGTCTTCTCTTCGAACAGTAATCAATATGTCAGTATGAGGAAGCCCTCTTTTCTGAAATTCAATTATATGTAGATGTGTTTTTAAAAAAAAAAATCTTACAAAATGCTCATTTCAAATATAAGTCAAGGTTAAAAAAATATTCATAATGGAAACATTGATCCACGTACATTTTTTTACAGATTAGAAAACTACAAAAGTTTAATCTGCTTGATCAGATAATTCCCCTTGGCCTGATTTATTCCTCCCTAAGCATAATTCAATTGGAATAATCATCCTTAGGTGCTTCTTACGTAACTTATCTAAACCATGTTATTGACTCGGACATATCACGAATGACCTTCAGCATTCTTTCTCAGCAAAACAGAATACATCTTAGCATTGAGCATCATGAACATTTTTTTAGGTAAAACATAACCCAACATACCCATCTCCCCAAACAAAATATATTCTATTCATGTTATAGACATTACCATTTTCAGTCACACAAACTCGAAATGGGTGCATTCATGTTCTATTTACATAAAGATAAACAACTTATGTCCAATGGGCATTTCGACAAACAGTTGGTTGGCATCATGGACCATGGAGATCATACCAAAGATATAATTCATGGGTTTCTTCTCTGATTTATAATTAACCCATTATAAATAATAAATTTATAATTCCATGATAAAAGGGGGAAATTTTTACCTAAGATTGATAGAAGAGGGAGCTCCATAAGTTCGAACCACAATTTCCCTTCCAGACGCTAAAAGGTAGAGACAGGCCGGGACGGCGACAGGTGGCGACGGCGAAGGGCAGCGACGTCGAAGCGATGGGGAGGGAGGTAGCGACGAGCGGCGGGTAGTGACGGGCGGAGGCAGCGATGAGCGGCGGGTAGGCACGAGCAGGTGAGGAGAATTGGGTGGGCTTTGGGGGTAGGGAAGGTTAGGGTTTGTGAGTTTGGGGGAGATGTGGTAGAAGAAAGGTTTTTTGGGGTTTTTTTAATTAATTCTGTTTTGGCATTTGATGTGGGCTGCACGTGTTAATTGTTACCTTTACTCTCCTTTCTCTGTTTCAAAATGGAGAAAGGATAGAGGAGGTATGCCTATTAGCTTAAGATATTATATAATTCTTAAGTTTAAACATGAATAAATTATACTGCCTAGGGCTACTTTACCCTCCTACCGGTCTTACACAAAAATACCAAGAACGACAGCCCATATTGGCCACTTCTCAAAAATCAATTATTCATTTTTATTACTTTTGCCGGTACCTGGGTATCACTAAGCCTCTATAATCAACATCTTTCCATGTTCAACAACTCGGGGTACTCATCTATATAATAAAACACAAAGAAAGCTATCAAGTGGCTCTCCTTCAATCCCCCCAAAAATTAAAGGTCCAGATCTAACCTCACAAAACATATTTTTTCCCCCAAAACTCAAATTCAAATTCCCCACCCAAAACAACTCCTATATTAATTTAATTTTTTTTTCTCTCTCCCCCTCCCTCTTCTATTCAAAAAATTAAGCAAATAAAAATTTTTAAATTTTTTAAAAAATAAAATACTAAAATACTAAAAAAAATTAAAACTTTAAAAACTTTAAAAACATTTAAAAAAATTCAAAAAAATCAAAAAAAATATATAATATGTTTGCTACTTCAATTAATTTACTGGACCTCCAAAACTATTTTATATGATCAAATAAGGTGCACCGTTCCGAAGACGTGCCGTAGGCACGTGTCAACAGGCAAACCTAGTATCCTTATAACTCATGTTCATGTATTCATAATTCATTCAAATTTTTTCATTCATTCTTATTTATTCATCAAGAAGTACAATCTCATCCTATTCATTTTCACAATACACTTTTCATATTCATCAAAACCTTCACAATACAAGTTGATTAAGATTAAAACATAATCTCTTAAAATTCATCATTGAAAACTTATCTCATCATTTTCCTTTGATTTATTTTAAACCAATTTCTAACATCATTAACCATAAATATATTTTTCTTGAGTTCGCATATCATCTAAGCATGAATATGATCTTCATTTTTCTAAAATATAACTTAAAACAGCGAGAATATATTTTCAATCATCTCGTTTAAGTATCATTTGCAAAACAGTAAATTCAAAGTTAGAAGCTGCATTTCATGCTATTTGTAAAAATTATAGAAAATTATATACTTCAATAAACTTTGCATTCTTTATATCAAAATAACGGTGTACAAGTCTACTACAATTTCTTAATTATAAGTTTCCTCAAAATACTGTATCTATAATCCTGAATTTTTCGAAATGTACAGTAGGGTCAAAATACTGAAATACTGCCACTTGTAAAGTCTTGTAAAATTCATCTAAATTTATTCTTTGTGAAAATTTGATTTCCTAGACTTTTCAGAAAGGTTAACGAGTCTACTACAATTTCTTAGTTTTGACTTTTCTCAAATTATTTCATTTACAATGCTGAATTGATCAAAAACCAAAATGTGTACAGATTTCCAACAACCAATCAACTACTAACCAGTTCTTGGTTTAGATTTTATTAAAATAGTAAAAGTCCTTCAAATCTTATGAAATTTTAAAGGTATGTTCCTGACATATACAAGATACTCTCAAAAAAGTTTTAGCTCTAGATTCTAATTATTTTATTAAACATGATTTACTGAAGTGCAAACAAAACTCAAAACAGTAACTTTCTTTGCATGATTTAGCAACTTTGTGTGTAAATTCCTATCCAATCCATTCAATATAATCATAATATATTACCATGCATGCAAACAACATCATTTCAACTTATCTACAAGATAATCTCTCAATTAGCATTCATTTTCATTCTAAATATCATCAACACAAATTAACCACTACTCATATGTATAATCCATTTTATATATCAATTTTTCCACACATGCATGATACTAAAATTTTAGAAAGTTCAAGAAGACACCCACCCTAATTGAAGAAAGAAAATGAACTCCTAGTAGATGGCTCCTAGATCCAAGAATGGGACTCCCTTCTTCTCCTAGCAAGCTTTCCTTCCTCCAAGCAAGGACTCAAATAACTCTTTTTTTTTTCTTCTTATCTTTTCTTTTCTTTACTTTTGATTTTTTTGTGCAAGATTTCATGAAGAAAATGGGTGGTATTTATAGGGTTAAATGGGTGAATGAAGAGACACCAATTACCCAAAATATAAATGCCCATTATCAAAATTAAACACCCACCACCACTACTACCACAAACTCCCAACTCTTCATCTCCTTCATGAATTGGCCAACTCTTGGATTTTCCACATGTGCACACTTCTCATTTAGTTAGTTGTTATTCATTTGATTGTACATGTTATTACATGAAAAGTGTAGGATAAAAAGTGTTTATTAAAAATGTAGATTAACTAATGGGCTTTTCTTTTAAATAATTTTTCTAATGGGTTTTAAGATGATCTTTGGGCCTTTGGGTTTTTATTAAAAATTGAATAATACATTTATGATTATAAAATGAGAAGAAAAGTTCTCATGACTTAATAAAATTTTAGGAATAAAATGTGCATGAAATTTTACGTGCAAAATACGTGCGAAAGAAAATAATAAATATTCGAATACAAAATAAATTCGGGAGAATGGAAAATATTCATAAACAATAAAAATACAACATACGTAAAATATTCATATTGATAGTGTTACGGATATTTCACGTAACGGAAAAATATACGTAATCGACATGTGTATCGAAAACACGTGCAATACACGTAAAACACAATGATTAAAATAAAAGTTTGAGTTGGCTACAAATAGGATTAAAATGAGTGTTGAGAAAACGGAAAGCATATAAATAATTAGAATATAAGATACATATGAAATTTATATAAAAATACGTAACGAATATTATTCGTAATAGTACGAAATACACATGCGTAACACACGATGACAAAATTATCATTACTCAATTTTGCAAGGTGTTACATGAAGTCAGTGCCGAGCATCGAGCGTCCCCCAGCTTGTAAGAAAGCTAGCACTTTGCTCGAAGTCAATGCCGAGCGTCGAGCATCTACAGCTTGTGAGAAAGCTAGCGCTTTGCTCGAAGTCACTGCCGAGCGTCGAGCGTCTCCAGCTTGTGAGAATACATAGAAATTTGAAAAAAAAAAAGAGAAAGAATAAGGCTACACTTCATTCTTTTACTGTTTATGTTTGCATACAAGGGGCAGCATGTACTACCTATTACATAAGACCGATTACAAAAGAAGTCTAGTCATCCCCTTTGAGGAACTTGATGAGATGTTCCGCATTCCAGGGCCTCTTGAAAATCCTGCCTAGGGTTGGAAACCGGGCCGGGCTGACCCGCGACCCACTCGCCAAACCCGGCCCGTTAATTGACGGTTCGGGTTCAGGTCGAACGCGCGAACCTAAGCAGGTCGACCCGGGTCGTCTAAAATGAATTTCGAACCCATTAAACCCGGCCCGCGAACCCGGTGAATAGTGCCCAACCCGCCCACAAACCCACGAGTCGACCTGCGGGTTTTGAGCAGTTTGACCTGTACGCGCGAAACGTTCAACCCAGACGGGTCGACCGTTCGACCCGCGGGTCCAACAGACGAAATAGACAACCAACGGCTGTTTTAGCCATTGTTTTTTTTAGGGTTTTTTTTTTTAGGTTTTATTTCTTTTTCCCCTATAAATACCCCTTAAACCACTCAAAAAATTTCACACCTTACTCTCTTACTCTCTCTACTAATACTACTCAATACAATCTCAATTGATTCAAATTTTTTCAACAAAGAAGCTAACAACATAGAAGCGCCAAATACCGATCGTATCAAATTCAACTTACAACTACGTCTACTCCAAGTCTTCAACTCCTCCAAGGCACCAAGGCTCCAACAAAGAATCTCTTTCTTTCTATATACGAGCCCGGACTTCTACTTCTACTTTTATTTTCACTCTCATTCTATATACGAGTATCCGCGAAGTACAATATCAAAATTTCACAACCCTCTTATTGTGTTGATATTTTTTTTGTAGTTGTAATTGTTTTTATCATATTTGTTTGTTGGTTTTTTTATCTTCTCTCACAACTCTCCTACTATTTTCTAGATTATTTTTTTTAACTTATCTCGCCTAGATTGTATTTAATTTTTTACACTACTATATCAACATGTCTAGATCACGAGGAAGCGGCTGTAGCCAAAGTGGACAAGATTCCACCGGCACTTTCCGCAGGCCTCCAATTGTCCCACAAAATGAGCCCGCTGAATAGTACCCTATGACCGGACACATTGGTACACGATGTGTTTGTAGGAGACATAGACATAGAAGAAAAACCATAAACACAAGCAACCGAAACAACACAACCAGATAGTAGTAGGAAAACTAGAGAAAAACTAGTGATTTGCACAAATTTTATGATTATATTCCGGACGAAGAAAATTCGGGTGTATGTATAAAAATTTGTAAAACATGTTCGAAGCCATACAAATGGAAGAAGGGTGAGGGGACAGGTACAATAAAACGACACATCCAAAATGTACACAAAGAACTTCTTGTAGACCTACCCGGCTAACAAAAAATCTACCCTAGGATCGGTGTAGTTGATAGCCACTCTTATGATCCTAAACGTGTTCGTCAGGAAATGGCCCGGCTAATAATTAAGGAAAAGTTATCATTTTTCTATTCCGATAGTAGGGACTTAGAAACTTTTAATCAAACCGCAATAAACTCGCATTTTAAAAGAATCCCTAAGAATACTTTGAAGTCAAATTGTTTTAAAATGTACAATGAAATGAGAGAAGTTTTGATTGTCATTTTATGGAGTTTAACTTGTAGAGTTTCTTTAACTTCCGATTGTTGGAAGGGTTGCAACAATATTCTAATGATGGCAATAACTTGTCATTGGATCGACAGTGATTGAATTCTTCAAAAAAGGATCATATCACTTGCCGCATTGCCCTATCCCCATAGTGGTAATAAAATTGCAAATCGTATTTTAGAAATGATGTTTTTCATATTCGTGATAAAATTATGTATATAAGTTTTAATAATGCATCTATCAACAATGCATTAATTAGTATATTACAAACCGCATTAAACCCTCTATCTGACAATATTTTTCATGTTAGATGTGCATGTTATATTTTAAATTTATGTGTTCAAGATGCATTAAAAATTGTCGAACCATATTTAGTTAACATTAGAAATTGTGTACATTTTATTACATTAAGTGGCTCTATATTTCAAGAATGGAAAGCTTGATGTAGGCTTAAAAATGTACAATTTGGAAAATTTCCAAACGATGTTAAATACCGATGGAACTCTACTTTTGATTTGCTACATGTTGTTACTGAAAATAAAGCATATATAAATGATTTTTGTATGGCAAAAAATATGCCAAATTTTAAAATGACTCCCCAAGCTTGGTATTATGCCGAATCTTTGTTAAAATTTGTAGAACCTTTTAAAATCACAACTTTAAAATTTTCAAAATCTTATAAATCTACTTCTAGTGGCATTTTTATTTCAATAGTTACTATGATGCAAACTTTCAAAGAAATGATCGATGATGCTTTTATTGGTCATATTGTGAAACTTGCATTCACCAAATTTTTGAAGGATTTTAATCCTCCTCCTATGTTGTATTGTATTGCTACTGTGATGGATTCTCATATCAAATTAGAAGGTACGAAGAGTTTGATTGAAATATTTTTTAAATTACTTGGGGAAGATAATTCTGAAATTGATTTGGAAATATTTTTAGCTAAATTTGAAGCGACATTAAAAAACTTGTATGATTTTTATGATAAAAGTTTTTCATCTAGTAGTACTACTACTTTAATTACTTCTTCTGCTACTTCTAGAGGTAAGGGTAAGAATAAATTAGTTGATGCCACATTTAATTTACTTGCAAAAATTTAATCAAAAAAAGCTAGGACTAATCAACCAAATGAATTACATTGGTATAATTAATAAGATTCTGAAAGTTTTACTTCTTCACTAGATATTTTACAATGGTATAAAGATCATGAACATACTTACAGTATTCTTAAATATATGGCTAAAGATCTACTAACTCCTCATGTCTCTACAGTTGCTTCATAAAGTACATTTTCTACAAGTGACAGGGTTCTAAACGATTACAAAAATTGCTTGAAGCCCTAATCGTTGGAGATACTCGTTTGTACGGAATACTGGATGAAGGCCGAAGATAAGACTCAAGGAATAGGGATCGACATGTCTACAAGTGGAAGCAACTCGCCAGAAGAACAACAACAACAATAGCAACCAACATGAAGAATTGAAGACCAACAACAACAAAAAATTGAAGACCAACATATGCAAGAAATTTGTAAATGTATAAAAAAAATTGTAATAAATCTTTGTTTCTTATAAATAAGTTGAAAAATTGAAGAAAATTGTCATTTTATAGAAGAAATTTATAATAATTCTTCGTTTCTTATAAAAAAAGTAAGAAATTTGTATAAGTTGAAATCATATGAATAATATATACATTTTTTTTTAGCAATTTCACTCTTTAATTATTATTATTATTATTATTGTCACGCCCCGCATCCCAAAAATACGAAATTTGAGCACGTAATATTGGCCCAGCGAATGATTTTCATCATCCATAAGCTATTCAGGAATCTTTACAACATCTCACAAAATAATCAGAGTCGGAAGCTAAAGAATCAACCACATGTACATATGAACAAAAATACCAACAATAATACTTGAAATAAAATATATTAATCTCAAATAGTCATGATCTGAATAACACAAATAATTCTTGGTCACATTGCCCAAATACATGAATACAATTATTGTTCAAGCAAACTATAAGAAATAATAATAAAAAGATTCAGCACTAATATTTCATGTCACCAATACCATCTGGAACCTGTTCTCCAAAATCTGCAATTCAACGAATGCAGAGAAGAGAAAAGAGAAAACAAGTGCCCGTCAATTACAAGTTATGGGCCACTTATAATGTAGGATATAAGTACATGGGGAAAACTAACTAGCAACATGGTATAAGCATGATGTCAAAATAAATAACTAACATGGCAAAGTAAACAAGTGTAAATGGCATGAATCAAGTGTCAAGTAATCAAGTATCATGTGAACATGCATCAGGTGTCAAGTATCATGTAATCATGTATCAAGTGTCAAGTTTCAAGTCTCAAGTATCATGTAGTCAAGTATCAAGCAAGCATGTATCATGTTCAAGTATCATATTCAAGTATCATGTTCAAATATCATGTATTAAATATCTTGTATTATTACTATCTAGGTAACACTTTATGTGTCATCCTTTTATCACATGGTTGTTACAGTCAATGCAATTTCGTTTTAGATTTTATAATGGACCATAAAGGGCGGTGTACTCAAGGATCAGAACAGAAACAGGAAACAGGTTTATGAATCAAACAGGTACACGAATCATCCAATTCATGCATCAACAGGTTCATGAATCAACAGATACACAACCAACAGGTCCGTGCATCAACAGGTAACATGTACATGAACCAACAGGTCTATGCATCAACAAGTAACAGGTACATGAACCAACAGGTCCATGCATCAATAGGTTCATGTATCAACACGAATAAAAACGAAAAACACGGGACCCCATTCTAAGTACACGTTTCTGAATTATCCACTATTAGATCTTTCCCATAAATCTCGACTTGGTTATTTATTATTAATGTCAAACAAGCATGGAGGTGTGCAAAACATATCAATTATATAATGGCATGGTGATGTAACAAGTTCAAATTGCAAGATAAACATGTACGAGTGCAAGATATCTCATAAAAGAATAAAATAGACAAATCTCAAGTTCATGACAGCAAGACCACATTGCAGTAAAACAGTGATTTCCAGTATTTCAAAAATGCAAATCAGAATTCGTCGAAACTTCTAGAAAATAGACTTCCAACCGAATCCAGCGAGTATAAATAAGTCACATACTAGTTCACAAAAACATAGCTCAAAACTGATTTGAATACAGAAAACACGTTCAGCCAGAAATCAAGAAATCGAATTCAAGAGCAGGAAAACAGCATCAAAACAATTCAAATAAATCCAAGAAAAATCTGGGGTATTCCCCTATCTTTCTAGTATTAAAATATAAATTTCATAATTTTCCAATAAAATTAGATCAGTCATCAAAAATAAGAAAACATCAATGAACAAGAATTTGGCAAATCTGAAACTCCCAACACTGCTGTACGAAAACTATAATATCTCGCAACCAGTAAAACGAAATCCAAATCCGCCAAAGTGAGATGAAAATAGACAAAATATATTAACTTTCATATTTCACAAATATTTCTCATACAGTAAAAGGAATCAGGGAGAAAATACGATTCTTTACAGAACAGCGAGAAAAATACAGCAAGTATAGTTTTCATAAACAAGCATGAAATAGTATATAAAACTCATCAATAAAATCCACCAAAATTCTGGGAACTCCCTAAGTAGATATAGAAAAACTGACCAAAGTTTTAGATCAAAATAATGTGTAGCACAAGTATCAAAATAATTTAATCATCAAAATCATCAAGAAACGAAATCTGGAATTGATCTACACATCTATAGTAAAACAATCATATCTCACACATACGAAAACGAAATCGAGCAAGGTCAGAGGGATTGGAAAGAAGACGAATTTCTCTACAAATTATGTTTTACACTGAAATTAAGATTCTGACCTTTATATGGTCTAAATTATTGATCAAGGCAGAATAGCGGCAAAACACAGATTTTCCTCAAAAACGAAAATCAACATAGATCCAACGAAACTTGATCCAAACAGAACACAACATGATATCGAGTTTATCAAGTGTCCAAACAACATGAAATAGGGTAATTAACATATCCAAGCAAGTCTATCACATGTATCTCAACAAATACCCAAATTCTCACAAAAATTCCACATACATGATCAAATCAAGAACTGGCAAAACCTAAGTTAATTCATGTCAATATTGTGTCGTGAGGCAACTATGGTTAAATCACTATAGAGACAATATCAACAAGAGATTTCACACACGAATTGTCTCTAGAACCCAACTACATTACAAGCGGTATTTATGACTTGTATCATACAAAGAAATTGAGTACAAGTTACTTGCCTGAAAGACGACGAGAACAACACAAGAGCAAGAATAACGAGACGGATTCCGGGGCACGAACACAACGAACCCAAGAACCGAAAGCGAGCAAAACCCACGAACGAGCGAAACACGAGCCACCAAGTCCAACGAACAAACTCGAACTACGAACCGATCACACGAACATAATGAACCAACTAACAACGGACGACGAACTCCGAACGAACCAAATAGAGCACTCGCACACAACTACTTGAACAACGAGATCCACACGGGTTCCCACCCACGTGCACCAAAGAGGACTACAGGCAGTGCACGGAAGATGGCGACGCAGTGAAGTTGCTCGCTAGCTGTCTGCCGATGCTGCTGTTCTGTGGAGGCACCGCAGGGGGATCGCGGCTTGCTGCGTCGGAGGAGAGGGAGACGGGGAGGCAGGGGAGTTGCTGCCGTCGGGGGGAGGCAGCACGGGTGGTCGCCGGGGCTGGTGCGACGAGAGGATCGCACATAGAGCGACCAGGGGATACAGCAGCAGCTGACAACGCGGGGGATGCGGTGGTTGAGGAGCACCAGGAGAAAGACTGGCTAACGTTGAGGTGGGGTCGCGACGCTGCAGGCAAGGAGGTGGTGGCCAGGGGGCACGCCGAAGCGACGTTGCGACGTTGCTGTGGGTCGTCGCGGCTGGAGAAGGCAGGAAAGAGAGGGAGACGGGAGGGAGAGATGAAGAAGATGAATAAGCGGCAGGAAGGATTCAGAAGGCGGCAGGACGCGGGGGGGGGGGGGGGGGGGGGGGGGGGGTGCATGGGTTAATATTAGGGTTAAGGGGTATAACAAAGGGTATTAAATAGGGGGAGAAGAAGGGTTAAGCTGAAGGGGTTTCAGATTTGGTTGGGTTATCGGGTAGGATAAAGTGCAGATGGGTTTGGGTAATAATTCAGTATAGGGTGTATAGGAAAATGGGTTGTTTAAGTGGGTATTGGGTAGGGATAGAGTTATTGGGTTTAGGGATTAAATAAGTAATGGGTTTTGGGTAATTGTAATTGTAGGTTTAAATGGGTATTTGGCTTAATGGGTTTTAAATAAAATCCAATAGGGTTAATAAAATATCCGATAAGAAATTAAATGTGTTTTAGAGTTTTAAAAACAAATAAGAGTTTTAGGAAAAATATATAAATAAGATTTTAATAACCGGTCAAAAATTAATAATAACAATAATACTAATAGCAATAATAATAATAAGAAATTGATAAAATAATAATGGTAATCACAATAACAGTAATAATAATAATAATAATAAGAGTAATAATAACAAAAATAGGAATTGTATTTCAATATAAAAATCACGAAAAATATTGACAAATAAAATCATTGATCGAAAACAGATTTTAATAGGAGATTCAATAATACAATTTGATAAAAGAACTTGAAAACCAAAAAAAAAAATTCCAAAAATTTGAAATACAGAAAATAGACAAAAATACGTTTTTGGAAAAACAGGGGTTACAATTATTATTATACTACTACTACTTTTTTTTTAAAGTTTAAAAAAAAGTTCAAACACACGGGCCAACCCGCGACCCTACCCGACCCGAACAAGGTTATGGGTTCACGGGTTGGACGGATCGACATTTTGCAAATCCAACCCGACCCGGCCCATCCCGGTTAACCAACCGACCCGACCCGGAACCGCCCAACTTCGGTTCCAACCCGGGCGGGTCCGACCCAACCCGGTCCAGTCGACCCGGTTGCTAAATCCTAACCCTGCCCCCAGGTCTTCAAGTCGGTATGTGCCGGGGCGTACCACTTCGGAGACCTTATATGGTCCCTCCCAGTTTGGGGCCAGCTTTCTCTTCTTGTTGGGGTCGGAAATAGCTAGTTTCCTGAGCACGAGGTCGCCTTGCTTGATGTTACTAGGGCGGACCTTTTTGTTGTAGAATCTCTCGATTTGCTGGTGGTATATGCCTCTTCTAATGGCAGATTTTTCTCTGAGTTGGTCAATTAGGTCCAAATTTGCTCTGAGGTCAGTTGAGTTCTTCTCCTCGTTGAAGCCCATGATTCTGGGCAAGGGAAGCCCAATTTCCAAGGGGATGACCACCTTGGTTCCGTAGGTCAAGTTGAACGGTGATTCGCCCATGGGGATTCTCTGGGTTGTACGGTGCGACTAGAGAACGCTCGGCAGCTCGTCGACCCATAGTCCCTTGGAAGAATTATCCAATCGTTTCTCGAGCCCATCAAGAATTTGGCGATTGGCATTTTCTGCTTGGCCATTTGACTGAGGATGAAATATCGATGAGATGCGTTGCTGAATACCGATGTCTTCGCAGAATTTCTGAAAGTTTTTGCCTGCAAACTGGGTTCCGTTATTGGTGATGAGAACTTGTGGGGTTCCGAACCAACAGATGATGTGCTTCCAGAGAAATTGTTGGGTTTGATGTTCTGTGATCGTGGCCAGGGATTCCGCCTCGATCCATTTGGTGAAGTAATCGATGGCCATGACTAGAAATTTCCTTTGGCCAGTGGCTGTTGGGAACGGGCCGACCAAGCCCATCCCCCACATGGCAAAGGGGGTCGGACTAGCAAGCGACTTGAGTTTGGCTTGTGGAAGTCGTTTGACCGGGGAGAATCTCTAGCAAGGGCCGCACCTTTTGACGATATTCTGGGTGTCTTGTAACATGGTCGACCAATAATAGCTGTGGTTTAGTGCTTTTCTAGCGAGTGACCTGCTCCCCATGTGGCATCCTCTGATTCCCTCGTGTAGTTCCTTCAGCGCGTATTTGGCCTCATCAGGGCCCAAACAGTGGAGATACGGCCTTCCGTCCACTCGTGTGTACGAGCGTTTGAAGAGTGTCCCGTCAATCATAGTGAATCTCTCGGAACGGATTTTGGTCCTTCTTGCCTCGGCCCGATCCTCAGGGAGTTCGCCCTCTGCCAGAAACTTTCAGATGGGAACCATCCAAGTGTCCGTGTGGGCCTCAAGAGCAAGGCAAAGGACCTCGGGGATATCGATGCTAGGCGTTATGAGGACTTCAATTAAGACGGTGCAGTAGAGGCCTTCGAAGGACGATGAGGCAAGCTTGGACAAAGAATTAGCTTGAGCATTCTGCGCTCTCGGGATTCGCTTTACCAAAGCAGAGTCAAAGGCGGTTAAGAGTTGCTGGACTAGTGTCAAGTATTAAACCATCCGGGCGTCACGACCACCAATATCCCCGGTGATCTGGTTGACCACGAGCTGGGAGTCACTGAAAGCTCATATTTGACTTGCCCCCGCCCTTTGTGCTAACGTGAGCCCTCCAATCATCGTCTCGTATTCTGCCTCATTGTTGGAGGCGGGAAAGTTTAGGCACAGGGAGTACTGGAGAACGAAGTTGTCGGGGCCTTTGAATATGACTCTCACACTGCTTCCAACCTCGCAGGACGAGTCGTGGACATAAACCTCCAAGATCGGTTCCGCCACTTGAATTTCAGAATGCTCGGGAATGTGCACTCCGTGATGAATTCAGCGAAGGTCTGTCCTTTAATAGTCGTCCTGGGTTAATAGCTGATATCGTACTGGCTCAGCTCGATCGACCACTTGATTAAGCGGCTAGAATTCTCCGGCTTGTGGAGGACTACCTTCAGGGGCTGGTCCGTAAGGATCGGGATCGAGTGGACTTGAAAGTACGGGCAGAGCTTCCGTGCAGCCATGACCAGGGCGTAAGCGACCTTTTCCATCTTTGCATAACGGGTTTCGGCCGCGAGTAAGACTTTGCTGACGTAGTAGAGAGGCTTCAGAACTCCGTCTTCCTCTTTGACCAACACGGCGCTGAGCGCGTGTTCCGATGCCAAAAGATAGAGGAAGAGGGATTCGCTAGACTCAGGCTTGCTTAGAAGTGGAGGGTTGGCGAGGTAAGTTTTCAGTTGGTTGAATGCCTGTTGCTGAGAGTCTCCCCATTCAAAACCTTTCGCCCCTCGTAGGGCCTTAAAAAAGGAAAGTGACTTCTCATCAGATTTGGAGAGGAAGCGACCGATAGCCGCCAACCACCCTATAAGTCGTTGAACTTCCTCTACATTTCTTGGATGGGCCATGTCGATTATGTCCTAGATCTTCTCGGGGTTTGCCTCTATGCCGCACTGGCTCACAACGAATCTGAGAAACTTCCCAGAGGAGATGCCGAAGGCGCATTTAGCGGGATTAAGCCTCATGTTGTGGAATCGGAGGATACCAAAAGTTTCCTCGAGGTCGACCACGTGATCCTGCCCTCGGTTGCTCTTGATGAGGATGTCATCAACGTACACCTCCATGTTTCGACCGATTTGTTCTTCGAAGAACCGATTGACGAGCCTTTGATATGTGGCACTGACGTTCTTTAGCCCGAAGGACATGACCCAGTAATAATAGAGACCTTGGTCGGTTACGAAGGCTGTCTTGGCTATGTTCGAGGGGGACATTCTGATCTGGTTTATTCTGAGAAGGCATCCATGAAGGTCAGTAGTTCGTGGTCCGATGTCGCGTTGATCAGAGCATCAATGCTCGGGAGGGAGAATGGATCTTTAGGGCAGGCCTTACTGAGGTCCGTGAAATCTATACAGATCCTCGACTTCCCGCTCACCGTCTTGACCATTACGATGTTAGCCAGCCACTCGGGATAGCTGACCACTTGTACGAACCGGGTGGATAACAGCTTGTCCACCTCCGCTTTCACTACCTGTTGCCTCTCAGAAGCGAACTTACGCCGCTTCTATTAGATCGGTCTGGAACCTGGGTGGACGCTCAGCTTGTGCATGATTAGGTCTTTGGAAATCCCGGGCAAGTCTGATGGCGTCCAAGCGAAGAGGTCGATATTCTGGCGAACACAATCGATGATGGTCGACCTCAGGTCTTGGGATAGAGATCGACTCACGCAAAACCATTTGGATTTGTCTTCCGCACCGCAAAACCATTTGTTTTTTATTGAACTTAAGAATTTGGTGTTGAGGTTCTTCCGTAACTCGTTTTAACTCCCAAAGTTGAACAAAGAGAAATAATTTGATGTACTGTCTTTCTTCCCATACTAACCAGATTCTGAAAAGAAGGATTGTCTGAAACCTATTGGAGTATTCTGCAAGTTTTACTTTGCAGATTTTAGGAATACAATTCTGATAGTCTTCTGGGTTGTTAGTATTAACATAGATTTCATGAACAATTCTTTTTCGAATATGCTTTTGATATTTAGGAATATCATGAAAAGATGCTATCAGTCTTGGATGTTGATTAGAGTCAAGAATGACATCCTTATCTGTGAAAAAAGATACAATTTCTATGTTTTCTAATTGTTTAAAGAAATTGAGGAGGCGTGTATCATCCAAAAGATTTTGTTTATACATCGAGATCATATTTTGGACTGTCATTTCTGCCTCAAGCTCCTTTGTTTTATCATTTTGGATTTGTAACACTTTGAGTAAGTCTAGAAAATCCTGTATTCTCGGATTGATTAGATCTGAAGTATCCATTTGATTAAATATTTTTGAAGACTTCTTTGTTCTGAAGTTTGTTCATAAGGAAACTTCTTTTCTGTTTAACGCATCTGATCGTGATGACGAAAAGAATTGTGTCATTCTCAAAACTAATTGTTGTATTTCGGTATACTTCTGATGCTGATGACGGAGTTCGAACGTTCGATCTAGAAAATCCTTTCCTAGCTTTGTTAGCCAGAAATTCGCTCCTCGGAAGTCAGCTGATTGAACTGACCTGAAACAGCCATTGAATTTTTCGTATAGATTTGGTTCGTGATGTTTCATTTCGATATTGTACCAATCTTTGACTAGAGAGGCTGCGAACGTCCTCTTAGGCTCAATTGATACTGGTATTTTTCCTTTGGTCAGTGGAACAAAGGATTTCTTTGTTTCTGTGGAAGCTGTTGATTTTGCCTCTGTGGAGGCATTGACCTGTTGGGTCTGTTTGGCCTGTTGGGCCATGTTTTCTACTCATGTGGGAGCAGAGGATGTGCCAGTCTCAGTGGAGAATTTAGCGGCCTTTTTGGAGCCTGGGATCTGCCAGGCATCCTGTCTCTTCATTTGTTCTAATAACTCCTGCAGTTTCTTAGTAAAATCTTCATCTTCATTCATGGCCTGGAAAGAAGATCAGCAATATGATTAGTATAGCCAGTAACATATTTAACATCATACGAAAATATTTCTAAATATATTGCAAGTCTAATCCGTCGAAGATTTTCTTCTGGATTATTGTATGTTTTCTTTTTTAAGAAACTAAGCAACATATTTATTGTCTGTTTCAATAATTGTCTATATAACACATAGATTTTGAGACTTTTAAGAGCTAACTTAATAGCAAATAATTCTTTATCATAGGTGGAATATTTCATTTGTGTTTTGTCAAATTTTTCAGAAGTATAAGCTACGATTTTTTTGTGTTTAGCAACCAAGACTCCTCCCCAAAATTTCTCAGAGGCGTCTGTTTGTAGAACTAAGGAATCCATTTCCAAGGAAAAATAAAGAACCTTTTGTTCTTGAATAAGTTTATTTATTTTTTGGATTTCCTGTATTTCAGACTTTTGGAGTTGAATAAGAATTTTATCCGTATTCCATCTCCATGCTTGTTCACTTGTTTGTATTTTGTACTTAGCTTGTTCTTCAGTTAGATTTTGTTGAAGGTTTTGAACTTTGGCAGAAAGATTTGGTATAAATTTTCTTGCATAATTCAGTAATCCTAGAAAGCTCTGAAGATCCTTTAACGTTTTAAACGTTTCAGGAAATTCTTTGATTTTAGAATAAATATGTTGTTGAAGCTCTATTGTTCCTTGCTTAATATATTTTCCTAAGAACTCGATTTCTGTTTTGAACAGTTCTATTTTCTTAGGACTTAAGATTATGCCATGTGTTAGCAATAGTTGTGCTACGGCTAGTAAATGTTGTTTATGTTCTTAGGACTTAAGATTATGCCATGTGTTAGCAATATATAAATGTTGTTTATGTTCTCCGATGTATAAGATAAGGATATCATCAATATATACCACTACAAAAGGTAAATGGCTAAATATTGAATTCATCCATTTCTGAAATATCTGGGGGGCATTTTTTAATCCAAAGGGCATAACTAACCATTCAAAATGTCCTTGTGGACAATTGAAGGTTGTTAGCTCAATAGATGTTTGATCTGCTAATTTTAATTGCCAGTAGCCTGACTTAGCATCAAACTTGCTATAATATTTTGCTTCCTGAATCTGCTTGACTAATTGTTCAGTAGAAGGAATAAAACAACCATCAAATTTTGTATAACTATTTAATCCTTTAATCCTTTTTTACCCTTTTAATCTCTGCTTCTAGTATCCCTTACCGTGGATTTATAGCAGGGTTCAGCCTCGAATCTGCCCAATGGCTGATAAATCCAACAATCCCTTCTAGATATAACGGATCAATACCACAAGCTTCTACTAGCACAGAGATAGAGCACAACCTTACTTCGTTTCCTACATAAGGTGTACGGACTAATGGAAGAGAGCTAATGAAGATCACATTAGATCATGAAAAAAGCTATAAGCAAATATAAAATATGCTCAAGGAAATTAGCCTATCATTACTTAAACGTAAATACAAAGAAAGAACTTACAATATCTTACAGAGGACTCTCAACTTGAAGCTGGAATTTACAAACTTGGCTCTATTACCAAATTTTTTGCGCACACCAAAAACCTTAAAAAACAAGCGCTCTGATACCAAATTTTTTGCGCACGCCAAAAAACTTTAAAAACAAGCACACTTGAAGTATCTAAATATTTATAGTTATTATATTTTTTGGTCCATTTGGAAGCTTGGTTGAAGGTAAAATAACTATAAATATCTTTTTTTGAGTCACATGTAACATACTTTTTTATCAAAGTGGGGGGCGCATCCCCCCCCCCTCTTTTTGCATACAAGATCCAACACTATCGAGAGGGGGAGGGGGTTTGAATATTGTTGTATAACAAAACTTAATAAATTCAAGTTAACACAACTGTTCAGTCGACTGTAAACAATAGGGCAGTCAACTGTTGCGCCAGATAAAAGAAGTAAATCAACTGCAAAGTAGCGAGTCTGTTAAGTCGACATAAATAGGGAACCGGTCAACTGGACAGACATGATTTACAAAGAAATGCAGCGAAAATAAAATTACAAGTTAGAGAGTTCAAACCACAGAGAATCAACAATGCTAACACCACGATATATCTTGGTTCGGTCCCCCCGACCTACATCCAGTCCCCAAGCAACCCAGTTAAGATTTTCAACTATTCTTGAAAAAATACGAACACTCTACGACCTTTGACAACAACTATGTCAAATCCGTAGACTTCTCACAATACTAGAGAGAGCAAGACCCCACTCTATAACCTAGAGTGACACTGACTCTACACCAAGAGTCCTCTCCAATAGAGAGGACCACTCTCACAAACCGAGAGTAAACAACAAAAATGGAAGATTACAATAACCTAAAACCTTGTTTTTGAGTGCTTTTTGTTTGAGAGGCTAAAGGTCAACTTCCAACTTCAGTCTAGAACGAAATTTTTGTTATACAAGACTGGAATTAGAAAACCAAGTCTTAGAGAATAAGAGTATTAGAAAACTTGAGTTCTTTTTCCACAAAAAGTAGGAAGACTTGTTAATCAATTATGGGAACCTTTTCCAAGTGGATTTTACACTATATTTATAGAGTTAGAATCTCCAAGACGTTAGGAAACAGTTCCACAACTGCCATAAAACGGCCGTAAAAGATTTGAATTTGAAAAACAAATTTTAAACTTCAGAAAACTGTCAAAACTGTTTGAACAGTCGACTGGGTTGCCATACGAGTCGACTAGTCAGAGCTCCTGACTAAGAGAAAGGGGAGGGTATTAATAGGCCTGTGAATCGATTAGAATATCAACATAAATCTGTTATCTTTTGTATATTTCCTGCCATAAGAGATAGAATCGGTTACTCTCTTATTAGGGATAAGATATTTGACTTGCAGTCCTGATGGGTTTCGTGTCTCTCTTAGTGGGCCTAATCGCTTTTGATGGGTTTGAATGCGGCCCATGTCTTGTTAGTGAGTCTGGAGAATGCATGGACCTGTTAGGGAGGCCCAATACTGTTAATCTGCCTTTAGAAGTTTCAAGATCTATGCTGGAATCGTACGACCATGATTTGCTGCAATTTTTATTATTATCATCATAACTTCCCCACTCCCGGAGGATGATTTTTTTGGCTTTCGGAAAATAGTTTGCCTTATTCCGGAGTTCAGGGGTACTATCTCGACTTTCAGGGATAATTCAAGACGCCTGGAACTTGTTTGGAGCTTCTAGAGGCAGGGATATTTTCCTGATCTTTTTCGAATTTTTCTAGAGTTTCCCAGAATTTTTTCAGATTTTACTGATTTTTCCCAATTAATAATAGCTTTTTCGAATTTTCAATCCAAAATTTTAATTAATTTTTATAAATTTTAATTAAAATTTTGAATTTAATAATAATTATTTGGACTTTTAATCGAATTTTCAAATTTTAAATATTTTTGGGGAATTTTTAATCAATTATCAAACCTAGCGCACTTTTTGGAACGAGTTGATGCATCAATCAAGTAGGGGCTCGCCCGCTTAGTGGATTAGATGGTCGTGATGGAGTAGTTGCGATGGAGAGGCAACGTGGCAAGATCTGGCTCTCTGATCGCACACGGCTTGCCCGCTGAGGAGATCGGGCGGACGATGGCTCACACGAGCGAAGGCTGGATGACGTGACGTGATCACGTGCATTGATCAAGATGGAGCTTGCACGCTGAGTGGAATGGAGGGCTGAGAAGCAGAGCGGGGAAAGAGTGGCGACGTGGAAAAATCCTATGCGCTAATCATGCCCACGCTCCCGAATTTGGGCAATCAGACGGTCAAAACTCGCACGGAGGCTGCGCTTGGTTGCCGATGGAATTAGGCGACCATTGATGCGGGGCCAGGTCTTCGTTGCAAGTTTCAATTTGCTTTCTCTGCTTGACCCCGCCAGTGCGCATCTTTGTGTGATCGGGTGGTGGAGGAGGTGTCGCAAACCCCGCTATGTCGGATGACACCTTCGTCGACCTAGGTTGTGGGTTTTTCTTCGTCGACTGTCGACCTCCACTTTCATCTGTGTCAACCTCCTTCAATCCCCCGCAACCACTTTCTTTGTCGAGCAATGTTCTTGTAGACCAAAGTGCTTCAGCCGCCACCGCTCGAGCTTGGGTTTCGATGACTAAATAGCTCCATCGACTACCTCCTCTTCGACCAACACCCCATTTAGCAAGAGCTTGATCATGAGCAGGAGCTAGGGTTTAGCGAGCAACAAGCTTCGGCGACCTCGTCAACCAAGCATTCGGCGACCAACTACTTTGAGCTTCTTCTACATCAAGCAAGCCCTCCGTCTCCTGTCAACCAACACCCCGTTGAGCAAGAGTTCCTTCGTCGAGTTGGGTTGTGGCCAAATTAGGGTTTTTGCCAAGTTGCCAACTTCGGGTCTTCGTCAACTTCGAAGTTTTGTCGCTTTCGGGTCTTGCCAATTTTGAAGCTTTTTTCGAGTTCGGGTTGGCCAGCTTCAGAGCTATGTCAAGTTCGGGTCTTGCCAACTTCGGAGCTTTGTTGACATAGGGTTTGGGTCTGAGATTCTTGAGTTTTTGCCTACCAAGTGTTTGTTGAGTGGTCCATCTCGTCGAATAGCTTTTTCATCAACCAAGCATTGTTCACTTGCTTCGTCGATCAAGCATCCCATCGTTCGTTTTGTTGAACCGCTCTTTCTTCGACCAAGCATTATGTTGTTCACTTGTTTTGTTGATGAAGCATTTTATTGTTTGATGAGTGTTCCGTTCATTTGGGTGCTGAGTTCTTCGACCGTTGGATCTTATGGATGGTTCAGATGCTGCCACGTAGCGATTCGATCTTGGTGGGCCTATAAATAAGACCCAACCCCACCCCTCTCTCTCACATTTCCTCATTTGCTTCTTCCACTTTCTCTCTCTAACTCTTGTGGAGGTTCACCGGGCGGTGCTAGCAGTTTGAAGGTGGTGCTAGCGGCCATTGTATATTTGGAGTTCTTGAAAGCTTGGTCAAGTAACTCATTTGCAATTGTTATCAGTTATGTCTAGCATTTCGTTTAGTGACTCCTCTTCTGTTGTTTAGAGGTAGATGATGATGTAGAATCGAGTCGTTTTACTAGAGAGGAGAAGGGAAAGGTTGTGGCTAGTCGTTCCACTATTGTAGAGATGGTCGTTGAGCCAGTGAAAGACTTGGGGAGTGCACTTAAGATACCATTATTTCTAGTTCCTGAGTTGATTAGGGAGTACTCCGAAGTAGATCGGAATTTTCTTCAGAGAGGGAGAAGAAATGGGTCGTCAAGGGGCTCAAGGCAGAGTTGGAGGCATCAAAGAATAAGGGGGAGGAGTTACGCCTGAAGCTGGAGATGTCGGAGAAGAGGGTTGTCGATCTTGTGTCAGAGTTGGAGAAGATGAGGGCTTGTCAATGAAGGCTGCAGAGGCCAAGGTGGAGACTGAGGCCAAGGCTAAGCTGCAGAATGTGATCTACAGGTCCTATGCCCGGGCTATCTCTCACGTGACTGAGCGTGTTCCTGGCTTTACCGGGAAATGGTACCATGTGATGCTCCGTCCTTGAGAGGCTCTAGAGAAGGACGAAAAAGGGAGGATGGCGATGAGGGCGACACTCCCGTGGTGGGCGCAAAGAGTGACTCGAGGAAGAAGGGTAAAGGAATGAGGCGGCTAGGGGCTCCTTGCCCTTAGTCCTGCCGAGGTAGGTGGATACTTAATTCCTCATTCGTGCTTTAGTTGCTTTTGTTTTCGATTTTTGTATGATGTCATATAGTGGACTAGCCACCACATCTTTGTATCTTCCCTTTTAGTTGATGAAAAATGCTTCCTTACTTATCAATACTTGTGTCATTTTGACATACTTGGAGTTACTCTTGGTTGAGATATTTTGATATTTATCTCTTTTGTGATTGTATCCTTCGCCTTATCGACATTGAGATAGTTCTTTGGTCCTCCTCGTTGGCAGATGGTTGAGGGTGCCCAAGGGCATCCCCGAGACGGTGAGGTTGAGAAACTTCTTAATATGTTATGCATAACGGATTTAGCGCTCGATCGCTTGCGCGACCAGTCAGAAGACGAATGGTTGGAAACGCTTTGCCTTAAGGCAGTGTTAGTTGAAAGGGACCGTGAGTTAACCCTTTTATGTGTCGATCGCCTCATCAGCATGCCCTCGCTTCCCGAATAGACGAATGAAAGTATTGGAGAGAGTGCACTTCTTAAGGAGGTGCTTGTCGAGAAGGATCTGGAGATATACCGTCTGCAAATGAAGCTTGGGGGTTGCGCACAGCTAGCACTTCGCATACTATTGATGTGGGAGTGAGAACGACATTTGGTTGAGCGGGGTTGACAGCTGCAGGAGCGGGCTCGATTGCACAGGTGGCCCCTCATTACCCTGGTGATGCTTAGAGAAGAGCGACCGTGTTGTCAAGTTTGGTTTCTTCCCGTGGAGGGTCGCGTGCGTCGAATTATGGTCTCCAGACTCAATCCACGGGGTTGGTGCTTCCTACCAAGACTTCAAGCGGCCCAAGAGAGGTGGTGTATGGCAAAAGGTCTGCGAGGAGGATTGTGTCCCTTAGAAGGAACATCCCTCACCCACGCGGCTGGAAGGACGGTCTGTAGATCATCTTGCAAGACTACTATATAGCTTAGCATTTTGGTAAACCTTTGTAGTGATGCTTTTACTTGAAGTTGCAGACTCAATGTAATTCGGCAGTTGTAACAAAGCTCATAATTTTGTGCTTGTAAACTTTGGTAGTGATATTGGATCTAAGACATAGATTAGTTATGATTCAGCAGTTATAAAGAAACTTGTTGTTTGTGAGATGAAAGTTCTTTTATATGGTTGATCCTTGTCGTATAATTCATCGTCTTGGGGGTTAGCTAGTCGTAGGAGCTGTTCTAGGAAAGAGTTGGACTCCGGACTTACCGTTTTGTACTTAGCTAGTTGTAGGAGTAACTCTAGGAGGGAGTTGGACTCCGAACTTGCTGTTTTGTGTTTAGCTAGTTATAGGAGCTTCTAAGGAAGAGTTGGACTCTGAACTTGCTATATGGGTCCTCCAATAAATTGTGAGAGTCGCCTCAAGTGGTGAGTTGAGCTCCAAACTTGCTTATTTGCAGGTTTGGTGGGGCAACTGCAATCCATGATTATGAATCTCTAATCTGTCTTAATGGGTTTTATCTACCACGTGCTTCGTCGACTACTCGTTTTGTTGATCAATTGTTTTTTTGATCTCATTTGCTTCTTATCCGACTTGGGGCTAGTGTTGAACATAGAACTTGTTGTTTGTTTCCAGTAAGTTTGTAGATGCAACTTGAGGATGGAGTTTGGAGGGAGAACTTGTTGTTTTGCGCTCAACAAGTTTGTAGAGACAACTCTAGAATGGCGTTGATCATTGAACTCATTGTATGGAGTTAATGAGCTATCAGGGGGCGCTTGAGCGAAGAGTGAGGAATTGAACTCGTTGTATGGAGTTAACGAGTTGTTTGACAGAGCTCGAGCGAAGAGCAGGGCGACCGACTCGTTGTATGGAGTAAAGAAATTATTGACGAAGCTCGAGCGTGCATAGCGCTTGACAGAGTTGGGACTTGTCTGTATTGTACCTAGCTAGTAAGAGCAACTCAAGAGGGAGTTGGACTCCGAACTTTTTGTTTTGTGTTTAGCTAGTTGTAGCTAGTTGTAGGAGAACTCTAACGAGGAGTTGGACTCCAAACTTGCTATATGGGTCTTCCAATAAATTGTGAGAGTCGCCTCGAGTGGCGAGTTGAGCTCCATACTTGCTTGTTTGCAAGTTTGGTGGAGCAACTGCATTCCACAATTATGGACCTCTAACTCAACTTTAAGGGTTTTAACAAGTTTCAAGAACAGATCGAATGGCGAGTTGAGCTATGAACTTGCTTGTTTGCGGGTTTCTTAAGCAACTTAAGCCATGTGTATGGATTCTGAACTTGTTGTTTAGGGATTTAACAGTTTCCAGGAGCTGATTGAATGGCGAGTTAAGTTATGAACATGCTTAATTGCAGGTTGCTAGAGCAACTCCGAGCCATGGGTGTGGGGAACTCCGAACTTGTTGTTTAGGAATTTAACATGTTGTAGGAGCAGATAGAATGGCGAGTTAAGCCCTGAACGTACTTGATTATAGGTTGCTAGAGCAACTTTAAGCGATGGGTAAGGACTCTGAACATATTGTTTAGGGATTTAACAGACATATTGTTTAGGGATTTAACAGGTTGCAGGAACAGATCTTGCAGGTTGCTAAAGCAACTCCAAGCCATGAGTATGGGCTTTGAACTTGTTGTTAGAGAATTTAACGAGTGGACTCCAAACTCGTCTTATAAGGAGCTTCTAATGAGTTTTTGGTGTTGTTTGGGAGTAGACTTAGCATTTAACTCATTGTATGCATCTATAGATTTGTTCAAGAATTTTGCAAAAAAATAAATGGAGAATATGTATTGAAAATAAAATTAAGTGGTTGTTCTAGTAGCTGGCCTTTATTGCATGCGGTGATCAGTATTGAAAACTAAACGGCTGTACTAATGACTAACCATTATTACAAAATATTGTATAGAGGATGGGGGCGTTAAGCGCCCTTGTTGAAGTTCATGAGGCGTTCTACATTCCAAGTCCTTGCTGATATCTCCTTGCCCCCTGAGTCTTGAAGTTCATGAGCCGCTATGCGAATAACTTGGTAGACCTTATCTGCACTTACCTGTTTTGGAGCGAGTCTCCCCCTGTTTTGCAGAAAGAATGGGAGGCCTTCAAGTTTGCCAATGTGTTTAGGCAGGATTACTTCTTCCGTTGAATGAACGGAGTAGCTTCGAGCAGGGAATTCAAGTCTATTACTAACGATGACAAATTTGGATCTAGCTAGAGAGAGCTTCGCAGATTTGGAAGCTCTTGGTTGGATTGTCTAAGGCAGTATCTTCAAGCTCATTTACGTTATTGCGACTCTTTCTAGCGGAAGTTCTATGGCGTTGAGGGGGAGAACCGAGTCCCCCTATTGTGGCAATGTAGCATACTTGTGCTTCCTGTTGGCTTCCTACAACTTGGCTTACGCCCGCTGTTGAGGGGATCTTCATTTTCATGTGGTAGGCAGAAGAAACTGCAGGAAAGGTAGCCATGCCCAGACAGCCAAATATTGCGTTGTATGCGGCTCTGACGTCAACTAACATAAAGTCCAACGCCTCTATTCGAGTAGTGAGGTCTTTTCCTGCTGTCACATCGAGTGTGATGATTCCTTCTACTTGAACGGGAACACTGGAGAACCCGTGGAGTGTATAGCCGGATGGCCTGAGTCGGTCTCGGGAGATCTCGAGACCGTTGAATGTGTTCTTGAAAAAAAAATGTTTACCGATCTGTCGTTATCCACCAAGATGCAGCGTACCTCATGATTTACCATGCAAAAACTTATGACCAATGTGTCACAATGAGGTGTTCGTACACCCTCTAAGTTCTTGTTGGAAAAGATATTGGGACCCCTAGGCTCTTGGCAGACGGGATGTTATGCCCCGAGTTCACCTCCCTAACGAATGCTTTGCGGTTAGAGTTCGAATTTCTCCCATCGAGACTCCGTGGATGGAGTGAAATACTGCCATGTGCTATGAGTCTTATGATTCGGAGGGCTTCTCTTGATGCTTATTAGCCCCCCGTGCCGGAAGGGTTTCGACATTGTTCTTTTGCTAGACGAGTTTGGAGAGATAACCCTGGTGAATCAATCCTTCAAGTTCATCTTTGAGGGCTCGGTACCTGTTGGTGGTGTGTCACGCCCCGCTTCCCAAAATACGGAATACGAGCACGTGACGAAGCCCAGCGAATGATCTTAACATCATTCATAAGCTGTAGGATCGACTCAGCATCACAACAAGTATATAACAAGAGAGATATATAATACCAAGCATGCATGAATAATTTACTAGCAACAGAAACAACTGAAATATAATAAAACATCCAAGTAGTTTCAAGTCTGAATCAAATTAAACTCGGGAACATCAGCCCGTTACAAGTCCTCAAATTTGCAAGAAATAATAGTTCAGGAAAACAGATAATGCGGGAAATAAATATTATAGCCAAGTCCTTCTCCACTTGAAGGCTAGAACCTTTGCTCACCAATTCCAGCGGGTAGCTCGTCTCCAAAGTCTGTTTAATAAATATAAACAGGGAAACAAGGGAAAACAAAGAGAATGCCATTAGTGCAAGCTAGGGCCACAAATAGTGAAAACAAGTACAAGGAGAACAAGAATTGAAACCAAGAATATAACAAAGTTATGAGAAGTAGTGGACAACACAAGGACTAGCTAGCAAGAGGAAACATCTTAATAACTAGATTGGATAACAACTGCTAGTGGTGTAACACATGTCAAGTATACCTATAGGGGTATTTAATATCAAGCGACAAATCTCAAGTCTAGTGTCATATGTTGTTTCAAGTGTCAGGTCTTAAATGTCAAGTTGTCAAGTTCAAGTATCAAGTGTCAAGTTGTCTAGTTCAAGCTATCAAGTTCAAGTCTAGTTCAAGCTATCAAGTTCAAGTCTAGTTCAAGCTATCAAGTTCAAGTCTAGTGGTGATTTCTAGCTAGGTAGCACGACATGCATCCATATTTTTACTACATGGTTGCTACAGGCAAACAGTTTCGTTTAGACCTAGTAATGGATTTTATAGGGCGGTGTACTCAGGTATCAAGTATCAAGTATCAAGCCTCAAGTGTCAAGTATCAAGTCTCAAGTATCAAGTCTCAAGTATCAAGTCTCAAGCAAGCCATGGTTCATGAATCGGAATTAAATAACAAGTTCACGAAGCAAGTTCGCGAATCCATAAGCAAGTTCAAGAACCGCACAATGCGTTCATGAATCAAACAAGTTCATGAGCCGAGTAACCGACTCCATGAATCGAACAAGATACAACAAGTTCATGAACCAAGTATTGGGAAACACGGGGCCCCTTCCGAGTACACTTACCTATATTGTCCACTCTATAGCCTTTCCCATAACCCCGGCTTGTTATTTATTAACTCTTATCGAGCAAGCATACATATGTAAAGTGTTGTGATTTAATTCTAGGAAAAATTGGAGATGTCCTATATGGTGTCCAGCAACTACATATAAAATTTGGAGTCAATCGCTCGCTGTTTACACAGCTAAAATAATGCACAAAGTAATTTTGTACGGCAGTTTTGCAATTCTGCGTCTACTGACACAGCTGCAGTATAACTGCCATAACTCACAGACCGTAGCTCCGAATTCAAAACTTTCGGAGTCTATCGATATCTACACATCCAGATCTACAATTTCTATTCAGGACTCGGGCCCAAATTCGAATGATAAAAGGGCCGAAACCGCGAAAGAACATTCAGACAGCAACACGTATAAATAACCCACTAGTGTAGATTTCATGGAAAATTGTCATTTGGCGTCTAAATTGTTATGTAGCATAAATACATAATCATGGAGGTCAAACCAGCAACTAACAAATGTTTTCAAGTCATAATAATCGCAAGTTCGTCAAGAAGATAAATATATATATTCGTCTACAAATTTTAGGGCTCCTTAATTCATATGTCCATGTGTTCTATGTGTTCAAGGGTATTAGAGTCCAAATAATTATAATTTAATACGAGGAAATTTTGTGACTCTTAGATTTGTCAAATTGAAGGTTCAATATTGATTCACAATGATATTTCAAGAAGAGTCACAATCTAACTATTTGTAGTATTTTCAAGAATTACTTGTACTAGATCAATAAAATTGTACAAGAATACTTGCCTTGAATCGACGATGATAAACTCCACTTGTTGTAGGAATTTGGGTAGAAAAATCCCGGAAGAAGTCCTCAAAAAGCGCGCGCGAAAAACTACCGAAGATCGAGTTTTCCACCCACACAGGATCGGCCCAGAACAGCAAACGGCGATCGGGATCCGGTGCGGCCAAAACAGGAAACAGCAAACCGGACGAATCAGCGAGCTCCTCCGCAGCGGATCTGATCCGAACAGGGGACAGCGGATCCGGGATCTGCTGTGGCGAAACACGGGGCAGCGATCACGGAGCGCGGATCTTGGCGCGATCCAACGGCTGGGATTCGATCTCGCCTTTCCCTCCTTCTTCTTCGTTCGATTCTTCGAAAACGGAGAGCGCGAGGGAGAGGGGAACGGCGACGCACGGGGTTCTTCGACGGCGGTGACTGTGGCAGCGACGGAGTGCGGCGACGGCGGCGACGACGTCGAGAAGCGACGGCGCGGCGATGGCGAGGCTGCTCTGTTCGTGGGTTCGAAAACAGGGGAAGAGGAGAATGGGTTCGATGGTGGTTGTGGGTTTTGGAGTTTGGGACGACGGTGGCTCTGCGGTGGTGAGATGGCGAAGGCGACGGGGCACGGAGGTGGTGGAGCTGTGGGTGTCGACGAGGCGAGGTCGGAGGTGTGGAAGAGTGTTGGCGGTTGATGGGTTCGGAGTTTGGAGGCGCCGGCGATGGGGGAGATGATGGTGGGTGTTGGAGCGATCGGAGGTGGGAGGCAATGGCGAAGAGACGAAGGCGAAGGTGAACGGAGGGGCGCTCGGAGTATGGGGCTTGGGTGCGATCGAGCCAGGGAAAGAGACGGAAGAGAAGGAGATGGAGAAGAGAAGAGGCGGCGGGGTTTTAGGTTAGAACAGTAGCGGTTAGGGTATAGGGTATAGGGTTAGGGGTTTAAATAGTGTGGGTTTGTGGGTTGCGGGTTTTGGGGTTTATATAATAGGGTTAGCGGGTTGTGGGTTTGCGGGTTCGTTTCAAAAAGAAACCAACAAGAGAAGTGGTCTAAATGCACTAAAATGTAGACCAAAGAGATAAAGGAGAAGATTTGGTTCATTTGTCACGATACAATGGCACACAAATGAATTAGATAAAAGGACCCAAATTTGAGTTGAGACGAAAATAACGATTTCATTCAATCGGAACAAATTGCATGATCTCAAATAGACTAGAGAGAACAATGAGGCACAAAACAGTATAAAATACAAATACGGGAAAATAGGAGTTACATGGTGTGTCCATGGTCTCTATGAAATGCGTACGACTTGTTCATGTTTCTTCTCTTGCTGGTTGTGGTTATCTTAGGGGAGGATTATTTTGTCTTTTTACTTCCATGAGGATGGCTGATACGCTTGTATTAAGAGAAGTAAACTTGTCGAAGCGTAGTGTTGGAGGACGGCGTTGAGCTACGCCGTCTTTCTGAAACTTCTTGTGTCCTTCCATACTTGTATTCTTCCATTTGTTCCCGAAAGATGGATCCTTCGGGTCTTGAGGATAAAGGGCTTCCTCAACTCTGATGTAGTTGTCACTCCTCTCCAGGAGCTCGATGAAATCTTTAGGCGGCTTTTTCGCGAGTGAAGCCTTCAGGTCCTTGTGGACGACGTTGTGGCAGAAGGCGGTGACTTCCATTGACGAGTCCAGCGAGGAAATGAACATTGCTTCTACTGTGAAGCGCTTGACAAAGTCTTTTAGTAGCTCTCTGTCTCGTTGCTTTAATTCCAAAAAAGAACTTGTTTTTCAACCTTGTGGCTAATGACAAAGTGCGCTATGAAGAATCATTCGAGTTGATTGAAGGAGAATATCGATTCTGCAGTGAGGCGAGAGTACCACTCCCTCACTGATCCCTTCAAGGCTGCAAGGAATGTTTGGCATAGGAGTGCATCAGTGGCATTGTAGATCATCATGAGAATTTTAAAACTTTCAATTTGATCGGTCGGGTCAGATTCATCATCGTAAGATTCAAACTGAGGAGCTTTGAAGTTCTTGGGAATGAGTGCATTTGGATTCACTGAAAGGAGGTCAGCTAGGGCGATAAGCCCTGCTGGAGCGGTTCTCTTCAGGCTTTATCTGCTCCAGGTGATCATCTACTTCTCGAATGCGGCAAATGACTTAATCGTCCTTCCCCTTGGATCTACTTGAGTCGTTGGACTCTCCCTCTTTTGAAAGAGTAGTGTGGCGGCTCCACGATTGTCGACCATGATCATGAGTACCTTGGATGGCTTGGAGGATGTCATACTTGAAGTTTTCAAGTTCGACTCTAATGACTGAGGCCTCTGTCTTTTTGTTCTTCTAAAAAACTTTCGACTTTCACGAGTCAAGCTTATTTCTTCACTGAGAATATGAGGGTCTTGATCTCTGCCATCGAGAAAAGTTGCTCCTCCGATTCTCCTGATGTTCTGAACGGGATGCCTCACCCTGGGCAAGCCTCTCATTCAAGTTGATCACCTTCTATCTTAAGGAGGGAAAATGGTATTTATAGACCTGAAAATCAGTTAGAAGATTGACATAATTCGATTATCTTTTGTATATTCCCCACTTTAAAAGATAGAACTGGTTGCTCTCTTGTTGGAGATAAGATATTTGACTGACAACCCTAATAGACTGTGTGTCTCATAATGGCCCAGTTGTTTTAATGGGCTCGAATGCAGTCCATATCTTGTTAGTGAGCATGAAGAAGGCCTAGACTTGTTAGAAATGCTCATTACTATTAATCTGCCTTCAGAAGCTTTAAGATGCAAGTGAAAGAAATGAATGAAAGTTCCAATGATCTGAAAGACCAAGGCAGCTATAAATGAACATCATCTGAAATTCCTGTGACGCTGGATGACCACAGAACAGAACAGAATTAGATGGGATCCATTACCAAAATGCAGAAGAAACAATAGCAAGTAAAATTGATGATTGATTAGCAATGAAACAGTAAAATCATTTATTAGATAAAGAAAACTCATCAAGCATATTCCCTGAAAATAATCATTCTCGGGGGGAGAAAAAAGAACGGCATGAGAAAACTCTAATGGGAATAGACAAACATTTAGATCATCCAAGTTTTGAATTATTGACAATAAGAGTGCAACTGTTTTTTTAACAAAGCATAGAAGCATTGTCGTCTACTCTGGGTAAGTGAGTGGCTTAAACATTGGCCACCGGTGAACCTTCATAGAAAACAAAGAGTCCTAGAGTATGAAGGGCGAAGATACAGTCAAGCCTTGCAACTCCATCCTCTATTTCAACTACCCAATGGAAAGCAAAAGAAAGAGAAGGATTAGATAAGGCCACTACATTTCCCCAAACAAAAATGTGTCCTTGTTTTCATTTTCTTCTCTCAATTCATAATACTAAAACAAATGAATGCTCTTCTTATCCCATATGTTTGATTTTCCCTTTGTTATTTTTTACTGTGATCACTATGGTTGTGTCAACATTGGACAAGTAGCTTTAACATGTCCACTACCCATGTTATTCCATCTCGATTCTGCTACCAGTTTTAAGCAACATTGGAAATTCATCACAAATTGTAATGCATTGAGCGAATGGTCTAAGGGGGCACTGTTAATTTATGGAGATTGTAATACATCCAGACAGATGTCATATTGGACCTTCTAATTTGAAAAAGCACATTCAGATAGTTCACCTACATTGCATATGTGCCAAATTTAGTCAACACAAAATTTGAATGTTTAGAGAAAACCCAGGAGGGAAAGATAAATTTCTCTTTTAATGAACTGCTCAGTGTGACTATTTGTCAAACTACAGATTCTTTCGATTACTAAATAGGTACTATATCTTGTTGTGTAGGTTGTTTCTGCACCCCAACTCTACAGTTGCAAAGTTGTTTCCGCACCAAAATGTAATGTATATCCACAGTATCAAAACTATGGATCTACGCAATTTTCAAATTTCATATAATTATATACCTCTAATTGCAGCATATCACAAATTTAACACAAGCAAAACACTAAGAATTGCAATAAATGTGTCTTAAGGTTTGCTATGTAGGAAACACAGACTATAAAGGCATATGTCTACACTTTTGAAACTCAGTTGCCGAGAAAGGAAATGCATTTTAAGAAGGGTACAGAAGCCGTTTTCTCTATTTTGCATCTTTTATCTCATTTTCAGTTTATTTTTGTACTATAAGGCTCAAGGGGGGAGCAAATAAATGTAACTAAATTTGAAGAAAAGAGCTACTACTACTACTTCAAGTTGGGGTATTGAAATGCAGGCCGGAGCATCAAAAAACATAAATAGATTACAGAAAATGGAACCAATGTAAGCAATAACATACTTACCAGTCAATTTATCTTTTCCTTTTGAGAGTTTTCAATTGCTTCAGAACATACTGGATAACTTCTTTCAATTTTGCCTTTCTGCCCTCTTTACAATTCCACAGTTCTGGAATAACATACCTCCCACTGGGATTATAAGCATTGATCTCCATCAGGGCTGTTGTTACTGCACTGTACACCTCTTCACCAAATTCAAGTCTTAGGCGTATAAGTTTTTCGTCATCCTCCTTCAGCAATTCCTGTTAAAAATAGGCAAGCAGAATAAAATTAACCAAACCTACAAGCTTAATAAGTTCTGCAATTTTATTTTGTTTTTTGTTTTTTTGTTTTTTAGGGTGTGCTACTTGCTGACTGTCACACATTTGATTATTTGAAATTCTCACCTGAGATTTATCGCCTTCAGTAATTACTTTAAATGGATGCCAATCTGGATCTTTCAAATATTCTTGCCACTCTAAGCAATACTCCAGAGCTTTAACTTCTGCATCAGATTTCCCAAATTTCCGTTCACATGCAATATGAAAGGCCCTCTCATCAAGCTCGCCCATCCTCTTTATCCCAATTAAAGTGCGTTCACTCAACAAATCTGACAAACCCTATACAAAGAAAATTATGTCAATATATTAGATACATATCTGTATAATGAAATAGGAAGTTGAGCCTCATACAAACAAAAAAGCCCATACCGTAATGAGTTCTTTATGCGCTTCTTGAAGCTCATCATTGCTCTTCCGCTCTTTGACAATAAGAGTTTGATTAAGAGACTCAAGGTCCTCCATTTCTCCAATTTTCTCCTGCAGTTCCTCACTCATTGTCTCCATTTTTTTCTTGACATCAGAGTCATCATCTCCTCCCATGTACTTCATCACATTTAACTTCCCTTTTAATTGTTGAATTTCCAGTTCCAGTTTTTGTTTTGCATCCAGTTGCTGTTCTAATCTGAGTATTTTGTTGAGCGCAGCCTCTTTCTCTCTCTATGCAAATTTGATGTATCAGAAGATGACTTTCACAGTCTGGGAAATGTATTTTATTTTTGACCATATTTACAGAAGATGAACTAGAAAAATTAAGTACCTTCTGTTCTTCAACAAGCTTCAAAACATTTGCGTCGGACTTTTTTTGCTCCTGAGATGCCATTTCAAGCGAACTGTTTCTCAGTGCATACTGCAAAAAGACCAATTGAATATGAAAATTGGTGAAAGCGGTGCAGATAGATACGTGTATTAAACTATGAATTTATTTACACATAATCTTTGGCCTAGAAAACTCGCATTTAAGAATAAGTTTCTGAACAAATTTTAGCCAAATTGACTTTGCTTCAATGTGTCGATATTCATCAAAAGTAGGGATGGCAAACGGGCCGGATCGACCCGCGAACCGCCCGCAACTCACCTGCCTAACCCGGCCCGTGAATTACCGGTTTGGGTTCAGGTCGAACCCGTTAATAGCAACGGGTCGACCCGGGTCTTAAAAAGAACGAAGTGAACCCATTAAACCCGGCCCGATAATCCGCACTACAGTACCCGACCCGCTCACCTAACCCGCGGGTCGACCCGCGGATTGAAGACCGTTTTGTTGACTCTTAGTTTGGTGTGCACAAAACGTGCTCACTTGTACTAATAAGTTTGAATTTAGTGTCAGATTTTCAAGATTAATTAATATCAAAAAGAGATCCAAGAGAGATTCACAAATATACAAACAAGAAAAGCAATAAAGGGAGATTGCATATACAAGCAAAAGAGAAAAAAGCTCTCAATTAATTGGCATCCAAGCAATCTATCAAGTCTGGATTTTTAGCATCATTTTCGTGAGATATTTGTTATAATTGATTGATTAAGGAGAGATGAGTTTATGGTAAGAAAACAAAGTGGATTCGATCTCTACAGCCACGGTCCGATCGACCGTACCTAATGTCGGTCGACCGTCGCAGTCAACCGCAACTTCTATTGGCAAAGACAGCGGTCGACCTTTCATCTCTCTAGCTACGCCAGAGAGCTGAACGGTCGACCGCACATTTTGACCGGTCGACCGCAACTTGGCTGTATATCTTTTTGGAATGTATCGTTACCTCTTTTGATCGATACACTTCCTCTTCTATTAAATAGAACGAATCCACTGTGTCTTCTTCACCTAATCCATCTGAGAAAATTACTTTGAACTAATCTCTTGATAATCAATCCGAGTGTGAGCGTTGAATTAGTTGTATTCTTTAGTCAAGATCTCAAACGATCTTGAGTTTTATTTTCTTTTCTTTTCCACTTCGGTGAGATTGACGAAACTTGGATTAGAAGTCCTGTGGGCGTAATAGATCTCTCGGCCTGAATCCAAGATTCAGTGTACTAAGGGTTTTTTAGTATAGTGGAACGCTTGTAGCGGAGAATTGCTACAAGTAAGTGGTGTGGACGTAGACCTAGGGGTCGAACCACATTATATCGCTGCGTCATCTGAGTTTGCTTTTCTCGTCTCTTGTATTACTTTAATTTACTTTACTTTAGTTCTTTAATTTTTAATTCCGCACGATCACCCTATTCACCCCCCCAAGGGTGATTTACAGTGGTATCAGAGCGAGGTGCTTATAAAAAGCTCAAAAGCTTAAGCGAAAGGTCCAATGGCCGAAATCCCTCCTCCCCAAAACTTGTACTCATCGGAGCCCTTCATCTCCAATGGGACAAGTCTTACACGATCACCATTTTTTTATGAAAAATGCTATGGCATCTGGAAAGTTCGTATGTCTCATTTTTTACAGATGCTCGGAGAAGAGGTATGGAATGTATGCATCAACAAAACTAAAATCCCAGTTAGCGATGGAAAGAAGGCATTCACACCGGCGAAGTTGGCCCTCAAGACAGCAAATTCCAAAGCAATGACGGCTCTTTATGCAGGGTTGAACAATGAAGAGCTAATGCGATGTGGGCGCGACTGCAAAACAGCCTACGAGAACTGGAACAACATGCTGAAGCGGCATGAAGGAACCGCTTCCGAGGTAAAAGCTAAAGTGAATTTGTGCTTTTATAAATTTGATGTGTTTCGCATGTTGTCAGGGGAGAACGTGGATCAAATGCTCGCCCGGTTTGACATCATTGCTCATGAACTTGAAAGGTTAGGTAAGGGGCTTGATGATGACCGAAAGGTCGGAAAGCTCATAAGTTGTCTCACACCAGAGTGGGATGTTAAGGCCGCAGCAATGAGAGAAACACTTGAAGAGAAGGGATTCAATTACTATACATTTCAAGGAAAGCTAAAAACGTACGAAATGAAAATGTTGGAGACAAAACGATATAGACAAAATATCGGGATCGAACCGAAGACTGAGGAGAGAACTATTGCACTAAAAGCTGAAAGGGCCCGACCATCAAAAACTGATTCAAAACATGAGGAGTCAAACGAGGACATTGCACTATTAACAAGACAATTTCGTAAGTACCTCAAAAATATAATGTATGCCAGGTATCAAGAGGAAAGAGAAAAGGAGAAGGAAGAAGTGTGCTACAAGTGTAAGAAGCCCGGACACATCCGTGCAAACTGCCCAAGTCAACAAGACAGAAACAGGGAATATTATCGCTTAAATCCAAGACAGAAGAAGAAGGCGCTAAAGGCGACTTGGCTAGACTCGGACTCAAATGAGGAAGAGCAAGATCACGCCGACGTAGGTTTCATGGCTCTTGGGAGTGGTGAGGTGCAATCACCTTCTCAAGAAGAGGTAATCGAACAACCTACTTATGATGAACTCGTAGACATATGTAATGATTTGAAAGACTATGCCAAGAAACTAAGTCGTGAACTTAGACAATATAAACAAAATTCTAATGAGATACATGACATCTGCATAACAAAAATGACAAACTGAAAAATAAGAATGCCCTAATTTTTGAAAAACTTGAGTCATGTCAAAGAGATCATGATATTTTGCTAGAAGAAAATGAGATCTTGAAACAACAAATTTGTGAATCGCTAGCAAAGCATGATGATCACTTAAAAGAAATTCAGAAGACATCTGTCTATATTGCCAAGCTCACAAATGACTTAGACGAATGTAAAAAAAAACTTGATGAAGTAGTGGAAGGATGTAATGAAGCCCTTAATCAAAATAGGATTCTTGATGCCACACTAGATACTCTTCGTTGGAACACAAAGGACGATGAGATAACTAGAAAAAGACTGTGTAGAAAGGTAATTGAGCTCGAAAAAATTATTAAAAAGCATGAAGAGTCCAGTTACTTTATTACAAAGGACTCAACATCCGATCATGACAACAGAGGGCTTGGTTACAAAGAGCCAATACCTCATCAAAAACCATCATGTCATACACACTTGTATAAAAATCAACACAATCACAAAACAAAAATAAATCATACAAGTGTGCATGACCCAAGGCATACTCGAATCACATGTAATTTTTGCTGTAGACTAGGGCATATTTCTTTTAAGTGTTCACTAAAAGGAAATACTAATCTTGTGTGGGTGAGAAAGGATACAAATGCAGGTTTAAAACAAACCTGGAAACGCAAAGTTATGCCTACTAATCTTGGTGTAGGTACCCCAACGTATCAAGTCTAAAGATCGGTGGTACCTTGATAGTGGTTGTTCAAATCACATGACTGGTGACAGCAGATACTTTTCATCACTATAAAGGGAAAAGGGAAAGGACATCATCTTTGGAGACAATAGCACAGGTCAAACCATTGGTAAAGGTAAAACCAATTTTGGTTCCTCATGCTCCATTGAGGATGTCCTATTGGTAAGAGGTCCAAAGCACAATTTAATTAGTATTAGTCAACTATGTGATAAAGGGTATACTGTTACTTTTGATAAAAACACATGCACTGTATTAGATAACAATAAATTGTTTACTTCTTGCTAACAGATGCAATAATGTATGTCATGAACTCAAATGAATTAGCACAGGAAAGTATGAGATGCTTTGTTGCACGGAACGAGGATGGATGGCTATGGCACCGTAGGCTTGGTCACACGCACATGGACAACCTCAACAAACTTGTAAGCAAGGAGCTTGTGAGAGGAATTCCTAAAATTAAGTTCGAAAAGGACAAACCATGTGAGTCATGCCAATTGGTAAGCAAATAAAAAGTTCTCACAAACCAAAGAAAATGGTATCAACCTCTAGACCTCTTGAACTTTTGCACATGGATCTTTTTGGTCCATCACGAACACGCAGCAATGGTGGTGCACGATATGCATTTGTTATTGTTGATGACTATAGTAGATTTACTTGGGTTGCCTTCTTGCCACAAAAAGATGAGACAGTACATGTATTTCAAAAATTCTGTCTAATAGTGGAAAATGAGAAAAGCCTCACCATTGTTACTATTCGTAGTGATCATAGTGGGAAATTTCAAAACGAACTCTTCACATTATTTTGTGACAAAAAGGGAATAAAACATGAGTTCGCAGATCCTCGCACTCCCCAACAAAATAGGGTTGTTGAAAGCAAGAATCGATCTCTCCGAGAAATGGCCCGTACAATGCTTAGGGAAAAGGATTTGCCTAAGTCTTTTTGGGCAGAGGCTGTCAATACAGCATGCTATACCATCAACCAAGTTATAATCAGAAAATATCCTGAGAAAACTCCATTTGAACTATATTATGGCAAAACTCCCAACCTAAGCTATTTTCGTGTCTTCGAATGCAAAAATTTTATTTTAAACACTCTTGACAATTTGGAAAAGTTTGATCGTATAAGTGATGAAGGTGTTCTCCTAGGATATTCTCTTAATAGCAAAGCATATCGTGTTTTTAACAAAAGAAGATGCACTATTCAAGAATCTATTGATGTTATATTTGATGAAACTAACCCCTACTCGAAAGAAATATTACATGTTGATGATGATGATGAGGCAGGAGTTCGTGTTGAAAAGAAACAGGTGCATGTTGAAGAGGAACCACAAGCAATTGATCAAAATCAAATGGTGCTTCAAGACAAAGATGAACCTAAAAATCAATTAGATGAGATATCTATAGAACAAATTGATGTCATGGGAGATGAAAATATACAACATCAAGGCCCCACAAGTGAGAAACGTCCGGCATGGAAAATCATGGCTAGTCATCCTCCATCTCTTATAAAAAGTGATATGACCAAAGGGATAACTACTCGCACTCAAGCTAATAATTTTATGTATTTTACCACTTTCGTTTCCATGCTTGAACCTAAGAACATTAAGGAGCCCTACAAGACAATGAATGAATCATTGCCATGCAAGAAGAACTTAATCAGTTCGAGTATGGAGACTTGTTCCTCGACCTCAAAATAAGACCATCTTTGGTACTAAGTGGGTGTTTAGGAACAAGTTAGACGAATCCGGTTCAATAACTAGGAATAAAGCCCGTCTTGTTGCTCAAGGTTATAATCAACAAGAGGGTGTAGATTTTGATGAAACTTTTGCTCCAGTTGCTAGGCTAGAAGCTATTCGTATTGTGCTTGCTTTTGCTGCATACATGGATTTCACTCTTTCAAATGGATGTCAAAAGTGCTTTTTAAATGGTTTTATTTCTGAAGAAGTCTATGTAGCACAACCACCGGGATTCACTGATCCCACACACCCAAACCATGTTTTTCAGCTTGATAAAGCTCTTTATGGTTTGAAGCAAGCCCCTCGTACTTGGTATGAACGACTGAGTTCGTTCCTTCTTCACATAGGGTTTTCTAAAGGAAAAGTAGACACCACACTTTTTATAAAACATGTTTTTAAAGACATTTTGATTGTGCAAATTTATGTTGATGATATCATATTCGGGTCTACTAATGAAAATCTTTGCAAGGAGTTTTCAAAGCAAATGCAGGATGAGTTCGAAATGAGCAGGATGGGCGAACTAACCTATTTCCTTGGACTTCAAATTCAACAAAGAAAAGATGAAATATTCATAAATCAATCCAAGTACGCCAAAGAACTTGTCAAGAAATTCGGACTTGAGAATGCAAATGCCTACAAAACTCCAATGGCCACTACCCCCAAGCTATCTAAAGACGAATCTGGTAATAACATCGATATTTCTACTTACAGAGATATGATTGGCAGTTTGCTTTACATTACTGCGTCGCGTCCTGATATTATGTTTAGTGTCTGTTTATGTGCACGTTTTCAATCGTGTTCCAAAGAATCACATTTAGTTGCCGTTAAGCGTATCATTCGATATCTCAAGGGCACACAAATACTGGTCTTTGGTACCCGAAAAATAGAAATTTCTCTCTTGTAGGATATTCCGATGCAGATTATGCTGGAAGCTTAACCGATAGAAAGAGCACTAGTGGTACATGTCACTTCTTGGGCGATTGCCTTGTTTCATAGGCATCCAAGAAGCAAAATTTTGTTACCCTTTCTACTGCCAAAGCTGAATACATTGCGGCAGGATCCTGTTGTGCGCAGGTATTGTGGATGAAACACACTCTCGAAGATTATAAGGTATTCTTTGACCACATCCCCATAAAATGTGACAACACTAGCACCGTACATATGACTAAAAATTCTGACCAACACAATCGCACAAAACACATTGATGTTAGGTATCATTTCATTAAAGATCACTTTCAAAAGGGAGATATTTTACTTGAGTAAATTTCTACTGATTCACAACTTGCAGATATTTTTACAAAACCTTTAGACGAAAAACGTTTTTATTTCTTGAGAAGAGCATTAAATGTCATTGATTTTTCAGCATAAAATTTCTGTTTATTGGTCGTCGACAGGTTCGCCCTCTGTGGCCTTTGGTAGGTTTGCGGTCGACCAGTTTGCTCTCTGGAAATTCTTTTCAAAATCACATGTGACGGTCGACCGTTGCTCTATGGAAATTCTTTTCGAAAAACCACATGTGACGATCGACCGTGCGGTCGACCGGCATGCTCTCTGGATATTGTTTTGCGATCGACCGTCAAGTCGACTGGCTCTCTCTGGTCTTGTTTTTCACCTTTTTATAAAATCAAAGCTTCCTCTCTAAATTTCTTGATTTTCCTGTTGCTTTCATGTGTATTGGGGAGAATCTCAAATCTATGATATTATGTAGAGCTCTCACTGTATATCAAAGAGTCTCGTTATCAATGGTATCATGTAAGAAGATTCTCTTCCATGATTTTTTTTTTTGGATGTATACACTGTAATATTTTAGAATGTTCATCCTCTTTGTTTTGATGATTGATTTTACGAACTATCCAAGGATTATATTACTCTATCTATCCCCTCTTGGTGTGTTCCAAAAAGGGGGAGAATATTGTTTTCGAATGTTTTTCAAACGATTTTCAAATTTCAAATCATTTCATGAATTGATTCTCCCATTCCTATCTTATATTTGTTCATTAAATTCTGTATTACAGGTAATATTATATTAAGGGGGAGTATTCACTCTCTTAAAAATTTTATCTATATGAAAATCTGTTTTTCAGGATGTACTAAATTTAGGGAGAGTATTTGCATACTTTGTTTTAATCTTCAAACATTCGTGCATGTTTGTTCACACCAAAAGGGGGAGATTGTTGACTCTTGATTTGGTGTGCACAAAACGTGCTCACTTGTACTAATAAGTTTGAATTTAGTGTGTCAGATTTTCAGGATTAATTAATATCAAAAAGAGATCCAAGAGAGATTCACAAATATACAAATAAGGAAAGCAATAAAAGGAGATTGCATATACAAGCAAAAGAGGAAAAAGCTCTCAATTAATTGACATCCAAGCAATCTATTAAGTCTGGATTTTTAGCATCATTTTTGTGAGATATTTGTTGTAATTGATTGATTAAAGAGAGATGAGTTTATGGTAAGAAAACAAAGTGGATCTAATCTATACAGCCACGATCCGGTCGACCGTACCTAATGTCGGTTGACATCGCAGTCAACCGCAACTTCTATTGGCAAAGACAGCGGTCGACCTTTCATCTCTCTAGCTACGCCAGAGAGCTGAACGGTCGACCGCACATTTTGACCGGTCGACCGCAACTTGGCTGTATATCTTTTTTGGAATGTATCGTTGCCTCTTTTGATCGATACACTTCCTCTTCTATTAAATAGAACGAATCCACTGTGCCTTCTTCACCTATTCCTTTTGAGAAAATTACTTTGAACTAATCTCTTGATAATCAATCCGAGTGTGAGCGTTGAATTTGTTGTATTCTTTAGTCAAGATCTCAAACGATCTTGAGTTTTATTTTATTTTCTTTTCCACTTCGGTGAGATTGACGGGACTTGGATTAGAAGTCTGTGGGTGTAATAGGTCTCTCGGCCTGAATCCAAAAATCAGTGTACTAAGGGTTTTTGAGTATAGTGGAACGCTTGTAGCGGAGAATTGCTACAAGTGGGTGGTGTGGACGTAGACCTGGAGGTCAAACCACGTTATATCGCTGCGTCATCTGAGTTTGATTTTCTTGTCTCTCTTGCATTACTTTAATTTACTTTACTTTAGTTCTTTAATTTTTAATTCCGCACGATCACCCTATTCACCTCCCCTAAGGGTGATTTACACGTTTGACCCGTTCGACCCGCGCGGGTCGACCGTTGGACCTGCGGGTCCAACGGGTCTTCACCATCTGCCGAGAGCTCAACGGCTCTTTTAGCCGTTTTTTTGGTTTTTTTTTTACTTTTTCCCTATAAAAACCCCTAAAACCCACACTAAAAATTCACACCTTACTCTCTTACTCTCTCTACTATTATTACTCAATTCATTTTAAATTTTGTGAACAATTGAACAAAGAAGGTAGCAACATATAAACGATCAAATGACAAATTCTGATCGTATCGAATTCAACATTCAACTACGTCTTCAAGTCTTCAACTCCTCCAAGTGATCAAACAAAGAAGTTCTCTTCAAGTCTTCAATTCCGAACTTCTACTTCTATTTTTATTTTCACTCTCATTTTATATACGACTATCCGCGGTGAACGGTATCAAAATTTCACAACCCTCTTCTATTTTTATTTTTTTTGTAGTTATAATTTTTTGTATCATATTTGTTTTGGTTTTTTTATCTTCTCTCACAACCCTCTTATTTTCTAAAAATTTTTTGTAACTTATCGCGCCTACATTGTATTTAATTTTTTCACATACACTACTATATATCAACATGTCTAGATCACGAGGTAGCGACCGTAGCCAAAGTGGACAAGATTCCACCGGCACTTCCTGTAGGCCTCCAATTGTCCCACAAAATGAGCCCGCCGAAGAGTACCCTAATCCAATGACCCAACACATTGGTACTCACGATGAGTTTGTAGGAGACAAAGAATTAGAAGAATAACCACAAACACAAGCAACTGAAACAACACCCGCGGCTAGTAGTAGGAAAACTAGAGAAAGTAGTGATTGGCACAAATTTTATAATTATATTCCGGATGAAAATGTACCGGGTGTAGGTTTAAAAGTTTGTAAAACATGTTCGAAGCCATACAAATGGAAGAGCAGAGAGAGCACGGGTACAGTTAGACGACATATCCAAAATGTGCCTAAAGAACTTCTTGTTGACCTACCCGGCCAACAAAAATCCACCTTAGGACCGGTGTAGTTGATAGCCATTCTTATGATCCCGAACTTGTTCGTCGGAAAATGGCCCAATTAGTAATCAAGAAAGAGTTACCATTTTCCTATCCCGAGAGTAGGGACTTCGAAAATTTTAATCAAACCGCCTTAAACCCCCATTTTAAAAAAATCCCTATGAATACTTGCAAATCGGATTGTTTTAAAATGTACAATGAAATGAGAGAAGCTTTGATTGCAATTTTATGGAGTTTAACTTGTAGAGTTTCTTTAACTTCCGATTGTTGGACAGGTTGCAACAATATTCCAATGATGGGAATAACCTGTCATTGGATCGACAGTGATTGGATTCTTCAAAACAGGATCATATCACTTGCCGCGTTGCCCTATCCCCCATAGTGGTAATGAAATTGCAAACCGTATTTTAGAAATTTGTAATGTTTTTCATATTCGTGATAAAATTATATGTATAAGTTTTGATAATGCATCTAACAACAATGCATCAATTGGTATTTTAAAAACCGCATTAAACCCTCCATCTGACAATATTTTTCATGTTAGATGTGCATGTCATATTTTAAATTTGTGTGTTCAAGATGCATTAAAAATAGTCGAACCATATATAGTTAACATTAGAAATTGTGTACATTTTATTGCATTAAGTGGCACCATATTTCAAGAATGGAAAGCTTGGAGTAGGCTTTAAAATGTACAGTTTAAAAAAATTCCAAAGGATGTTAAACACCGATGGAACTCTACTTTTGATTTGTTACAAGTTGTTACTGAATATAAAACATGTACAAATGATTTTTGTATTGCAAAAAATATGCTTAATTTTGAAATGACTCCCCAACATTGGTATTATGCCGAATCTTTGTTGAAATTTTTAGAACCTTTTAAAACCGCAACTTTCAAATTTTCAAAATCTTATGAATCTACTTCTAGTAGCATTTTTATTTCAATAGTTACTATGATGCAAACTTTCAAAGAAATGATCGATGATGCTTTTATTGGTCATATTGTGAAACCAGCATATGTAAAAATTTTGAAGTATTTTAATCCTCCTCCTATGTTGTATTGTTGCTAATGTGATGGATTCTCGTATCAAATTAGAAGGTATGATGAGTTTGATTGAAATGTTTTTTGCTTTACTTAGGCCAGATGAATCTAAAATTGATTGCGCAACATTTTTAGTTAAATATGAATCGACATTAAATAACTTGTATGATTATTATGATAGAAGTTTTGCATCTAGTAGCACAACTTTTTTAGTTAGTTCTTCTTCTGCTACTTCTAAAGGTAAGGATAAGAGTAAATTAGATGATAGAACATTTAATTTACTTGCACAAATTAAATCAAAAAAACCTAGGGCTAATCAACCAAATGAATTACATTGGTATAATCAACAAGATTCTGAGTCTTTTACTTCAGTAGATATTTTACAATGGTGGAAAGACCATGAACACACTTATAGTATTCTTAAATATATGGCTAAAGATCTACTAACTACTCTTGTCTCTACAGTTGCTTCAGAAAGTGCATTTTCTACAAGTGACAGGATTATAACTGATTACAGAAATCGCTTGAAGCTCCAATCGTTAGAGATGCTCGTCTGCACAGAACACTAGCTGAAGGCCGAAGGTAGGACACAAGGAAAAGCGTTCGACACGTCCACAAGTGGGAGCACCTCGCCGGAAGAACAACAATAGCAACCAAAATGAAGAATTCAAGACCAACAACAAAAACAAATTGAAGACCAACAAATTGAAGACAATTGTAAATGTATAAAAAATTGTATAAAATCTTTGTTTGTTATTTAAAATTAGAAAAAATAAAGAAAATTAAAATTGTATTTAAGAAATTTATTATTGTATAAAACAAATTTGTAGAAAATTTTTATTTTTTATTACAAATTGTGAAACTTGTATAAGTTGAAATCACATTAATAATATATAAAAAAAAATGGCAATTTCACTCTCTCAATCTTATTATTATTATTACATTTTTTGTTTATTATTAAAATTACCTTACATTTTTTGTTTAAGTAAAAAAAAAAAATTTAAATAACTTTAGACGGCCCAACCCGTGACCCGACCCGACCCGATCCGACCCGGGTTGGACCCGAAAAGGTTCACGGGTTGGGCGGGTCGTGAATTAGCCCTATCGACCCGGCCCGGTTAACCCAATGACCCGACCCGAACCCGCCCAAGTTGGGTTTCAACCCGGACGGGTTCGACCCAACCCGGCCCGTTAGACCCGTTTGCCAACCCTAATCAAAAGCTATGTTGAATATATGCTTTATATAGCGAATGTATTTGCACTAATGTTGAAGGATATCAGGTTATTAGAAACTAGTTAAATATTAATTCAGAACAAGTCATGCTGATTCTACTAATGTAGTACAGTAAAACTAGGGCCAAGAACCACAGTTAAATATTAATTCAGAGAGTGACAATCATGGGGTCCACAGCCTAGAACCACAGCCAAGAAAATGCAGAGGGCTCCACAACCTTGGTAATTCTCTAATAAACTAGTTCTACATACTATATACTAGCCATTCGCAGAATGATTCGTCAATAGAACCTGTATCAGATGTCTGCAACAAAAATTAAAGTGAATTGAAATACCTTCTGTTTCTCAACATCAAGTTTCCTCTTTTCCATGTCACCCTGAGCAACCAGCTTATCTAGTTGCTGGCACCTAAGATCAAGCTCTTTTCTTTTTGAATCCAATTGTGATCTCAGCCGTTCGTTTTCATCAAAAATCCTCCGAGAATGGTCCCGGGCTAAACACTGCATCTTCTGTATTTCTGATGAATTGCAACACTAATAAGCAAACACAGCCAGTAACTAAAAGAAAATAAAACTAGATGTGCTCAGGGCTGGCCCTATAGGAAAGGCGAGAGAGGCGGCCACCTCGAGCCTCCGATTTTTCGCCATTTTTAGGGCCCCAAAATTTAATTTTTATACCTATATATTACCTTTTTTGCGTATGCCCCTAATAACAAATAAAATCATAGATAAAAAAGTTTAAACGTATTTTGCACGTGCTAATAATAAGTATAACGAGTAAAACCCAATAACACATCATCAATTCTCACGTCTTTTCCCCAATTCTCACATCTTTTCCCCAAATCAGATTTTTTTCTTCATCTTCATCTTCGTCGTCATCACCACCCGCTTCTGAAATCGACGCCTCCTCAACTCTCAGATTCCAAATTGCCGCCGCTTTCTCAACTCTCATCCTCACTATTTCGGATCGAAAAGGTAACTCTCTCTATCTCTCAAGCTGGGGTTTCGAATTGATTTTTTTTAAAAATTTCATCTTCATTTTAGCTTTCTTCAGTTGAAATTTGGTAGATTAGAATTTTTTTCCCCAAATCAGATTTTCTCCTTCATCTTCATCTTCGTCTATCATCGTCATCTTCGTCCGCTTCTCAAATCGACACCTCCTCAACTCTCAAATTTCAAATCGCCGTGCCTCATCGCCGCTTCCTCAACTCTCATCCTCATCGTCCCGGATCGAGAAGGAAACTCTGTCTCTCCAGCTAGGGTTTCGACTTTTTTTTCATGATCGCATTTTTATTTTAGCTTTTTCAGATGAAACTTGGTAGATTAGGGCTTAATTGGATAGATTAGTGCTTTTGTAAGTTGAAATTAGATAGGTTAGGGCTTAATTAAGATTTTTTTTGTTTTCCAGTGTTATCACGCATAGAAAGTAGGCCTCTGAAGCTTCAAAAAGAAAGAAGAAACAAGAGGAAGAAAAATTAAAACAATCTCAAACCGGGGCCTTTGATAAGTTTCTTATCTATAGAGAATGATAATGAGAATTTTGATACTACAAATTGAAAGTAAGAAAGTTAATATGAATGAGGCGGGATCAAAATGAAGAATACAGACCTATAAATATTTATGTTCCAGTGAATTGGGTGAAGACTGATAAAAAATTAAGAGATTTATTAGTTGAAAGCGGGCTCGTTTGAGTTGTTATTGATTTTCCTAAGAATAATGAAGGTAGACATTTTTTTGGGTACACTACACTCGATAGTGGTTAAATAGGGAAAAGCATAATAGGAGATGACTTGCCTATTCGACTAGTTTGGATAAGGTATTTTGTTTTTGCTGTAAGTTGCTCAAGAAAGAAGGGAAGAAAAGAACAATAGTCAAATGGCTACCGAATGATTTAAACATTTGCATAATATTAGTCACAGGCTTCAAAGTCATTATAAGAGTGACAACTTGCATGTCAAGTTGGCTTGAATTGGAAATGAGATTGCAAAAGTGTGAAGTCAATGACAAATATGTGTGAGAATTAATAATCAAGGAAAAAGAACACCGGAGACAAGCTTTGCCAAGGATCATTGTTGTTGTAAAAGCACTTGCTAAAAATGTGTTGACATTTCGTGGTAAGAATGAGAAGATTTATGAAGAGAATAATAGAAATTTCTTAAGCACGATTGAAATAATTGCCGAATTCGATCCAATAATGAAAGAACACATCAGGAAGTTTCAAAGTGGTGAATCTCATATGCATTATCTAAGCCACAAAATCCAAAATGAGTTGATATTTGTTAGCAAGTGATGTAAAAAATGCAATCATTAAAACAAACAAAGAAGCAAAGTATTATTCAGTAATACTCGATAGTACTCCAGATGCAAGTCATGAGGAACAGTTGTCTCTAGTCATACGGTGTTTCAAAAAGCCCGATAAAAGAAGGGAAATTCTTTTTAGAATTTTAGTTAATGATACATCCGGAATGGGACTTTTTAATGTACTTGAAGATGTTCGGAGGGTGTGCAAAACAGACTACTTAATGTTAATCCTAGAGCTTTTTACACACCATATAGTTGCCACGGTTTTAATCTTGTAATTTGTGATATGGCCAACTGTTGTAATAAAGTTGTATTTTTTTTTGGAGTGGTACAACGTTTATATACGTTGTTTCCATCTTCTACAAAGTGGTGGGATATTTTGAAAGAACATGTGTCAAATCTCATGCGCAAGTCATTGCCACAAACTCGTTGGGAAAGTCGTGTTGAAAGTGAGCAATAAGATTTCAACCAATGGAGATTGGAGATGCATTAATTCACTTGGTAAACAATGATACTGATCCCAAAATTAACAGTGAAGCTGGATCCTTAGCAGCAAATGAGATGAACTTTGAGATTTTGTTAGGCATAGTTATTTGGCACAATATATTATTTGTTGTTAATTGTATCAGTACCAGGGAAAGACATGCAAATTGATGTTGATATACTAAAATTGAAAGGGCTCATTTTATTTTTGAAGAGTACAGAGAAAATGATTTGCTAAGAGTTGAAGTTGTTTTCCTAAAAAAAAAAGCATATCATCCACAGAAAAAGGAAATTTGGCGAGAGTGCTAGTGATCAGGCAACACAATCACCTGAAGAAGAATTTAGGGTCCATTACTTCTTAACTATGATAGATCAAGTTATTTCACCCAATAACATGTTTAAACAATTTGAGAAATATGAAAAAAATATTTGGTTTTTTGTTTGATCTGAAGAAGTTGAGATCTCTATATGATGATGATTTGAATATTTGTTGTGCCACTCTTAAAGCTTTTCTCAATCATGACACCCATTATGATATTAATGGAAAGGATTTATATTTAAAGTTGAAACGCCTTAGAGCAATTTTACCGGCGGAAGCAAACGAGGCAATTGATGTGCTTAATTATTTGCAAGTGATGGACGAGACATTCCTAAACACATGGATCGCATATAGGATATTGTTGACCATACCGGTTAATGTTGCATTTGCATAAAGAAGTTTTTCAAAGTTGAAATTGGTCAAGTCTTATCTTCTTTCAACCATGCACGACAGATTGAATGGATTAGGCTTATTATGTATTGAGAAGGGTATGGTAGGAAAACTTGATTATGAACAATTAATTAGTGAGTTTGCTGCAAGAAATGCGAGAAGAAGTCACTTTAAGTAATACATTATTATAATAATAGAATATTTTGTTTTGTCTTGAACAGTGTGCGATTTTTTGTATATATTTTACTTTTTTTTCTCACATTATATATGGGGCCCCATTTCGGGAGTTCGCATCGGCCGGCCCTAGATGTGCTAGAGGTATTGTGCTAAAGAAAACAAAACTTATGAATTTAGAATGGGATTAAAAATTACTACATGGAGGATAAACTTTTTATTTCTAATTTCTCAAACTTGAAGAAAAATAGCTAGTGTCAAATGGCTTAAATGCATTAAGAGATGTATGAGGACAACTGTTTCAAGAAATATTTGCATTATTTAACTAATCTTAATAAAGATCAATGAGGAGATGCAAAAAAAATTGAACGATAATATACTGAAAATGAAATAATAAGTTTACCAGTATGATAAGCTTGAAGGAGCGCCTCCTTCTCCTCCATTGCTTTATCGAGAGACAAATTAGTCTGATTATACTTGCACTCCAGTTCTTGCAGATGTCTATTCTTCGCCACAATCTCATTAGCCAAATTTGCCACGAGTTTGTCAGTCTTACAAGACTCTTCTTTCGTAAGATCAGCAATAGTCTTCAAATCTCCATGCTTGTTCAGGTGCTCTCCAATTGGACCACCTCCGCTGTAATCATCAGCACGTGCAACCCATCCATATATCCCGGACTCATGGCTTTTCTGTTCATACCACTCCTTCTTTCCGAAATGTTTGGCTTCAAAGTGGTTTTCAAATGCCATTGCATCTTTAAACCCAGTCCAATCCTTGCTGAAATTTACAATCGCACACCCTGTGTGCCCTTTGTAATTCCACAAAGGAATGACTTTCAAGGCATTGTAGCTAGACAACTGATCCTTGATCTTAGTGCCACTTTCACCCACGTGTCTACCATTTTTAAACTCGGTAGGTACATTTACCAGAACTCCCATCCAAGGGAAAACAAAACGGTCCTCCTCCTTTGGCTTCGGAGGCTCTGGCTCTACAGCCATCAGCTCCAAACACGGGCTTGATTTAGTAACATCATCCTTCAGAAAAGTTGCTAAAGCCCTGTGATATGCCTTCTTTTTCACCCCACAATTAGATGATGGTGCACCTACTCCATTTGCATGTTGAAACAACTCATTGTAACGATAATTCTGTTTCTTTTTACCAGGGCAAAAAGGACATCTGTAAGAGTCATCTGGGTTTTTTGCTTTGAGTTCACCAGTCTTCAGTCTCTTGTATGATTTAGCCTCGTACTCATCTATCTCCAAATCACTGATCTCCGAGGCATCTTCTGAGCAGTCTGTAGACATGGAAGAAACCTGAAACAAAATGTAGGAAAGAAAACAAAAAGCATCATGACTAAAATAAAGAGAATCAAGTACAATTTAGCATAGTTCACCAGCCCCTGCAGGACAGGTACTATACACAAGAACACACCTGCAGATATGGAGCAGATGATACCGAATAACAATAGGGAGGAGTACTTTACCACATACTAAGATGTTCTATGTAAATAAACAAATACCCTCCTCAAATAAATTCAGCATAACTCTTCATAGTAAAAGTCTACTAGACATTTTAATAGAACACATTCCACATTTACCAATTTCAAGGTTATAAAAGTTTTACTCAATACTAATTAGCATAAGTTCACAAAGTAACATGTTATCATAAAACTCAAAAAATATTATTTACTAATTCCTCAGTTTAATGAAACTCAAACAAAGTCTCACTTGCAAACTTTAGTGGAAATTGATTTGGTCAACTGAACATGCACAGTATATACTTGATAAGCAACGAATCCTACATAATATTAGAAAAAATATTTTTAAATCGGATGATATCAAGAAGAAAACCATATTTCTTTGAAATAAAGGTTAGGTAAATTGGTTTTTCTTAGAGATGAAATTGTCTACATATAAAAACTTTATTATACTAGTGGTTAAAACATTCTTTAACTTCAATAATTCGGTCCACCCGACACTTCTTCCCTGACAAAAATACCACAAGAAGAAAAGCATGTGGCAGAATGATGCCTGAGAATAGTAAAAGTCAGGTTTATGGAAAAATAAAAACAAAAAATCAATGTACAAACGTCGATGAAAAACTCAGTTCTCAAACACTTAGACATATCTGAGGATCACCCACATAGGTCTCCATGTTGATGCTAAATATAATTATAACAACAATAAAAAAATTGGTTTTTGAAACTACCACTAAAAAGAGGGCTTAAACAGAACGGCTATCATGTTTTCTAAACAAAAAAGATCAAAATAAGTTATTGAGTAGATACTCTGAAAGCTATCACATCTAATTGTTCATAATCTAATTGTTCATAGAACATCACATTTGATTAATCTACACAGATTATGCATGCAAGCAAAAACTAGGTCACACTTGGTTACTGATGCAATGTTTTGTAATCATCGGTAAGTCACACTAATTGTTGTTAAAGAGTCTGTACTCCCTCTTCTAGTTCAAACTTTTCCTGGCGTTATATAAAACACACATACCGGCATTTTTTTCCCAAGATTTTCACAACTATTATTACTTTAATTATGTCTAACAGTCTAACACAACTTACTATGTAACGTTTTGCCTTCATCGCCATTTACTAAAATTAAGACAATCCAAGACGTATCTCGCCATGCAGAGGATCCGAATATTCGAATCCTATAGGACAAATATTGTGTTCTTTATGGATCCATCACCTTCAACAACATCTAACATGGATTATGAAGTTTGATCTTGAAGAAATACATGATTCGGAGTGCTATTTTCCACTATTCTTAAAATCCATTTTTACACATTTTTTTTAAAAAAATAATATTTTGCTAGTATACTGAAAATGTAAACATAAAGTGCATGATTCCTATTGCAGGTGTTCTTGAACTAAATAATGAAGTTGAATAAAACTACTTTTCACCAACATTCAAAAAAATTATTCAACTTCAGTATTTTAGTTTAACAACATCCAAAATAAACACCACTACAGCTTGACATTTGAAGCTATTTTCAGTAAGTCGTACACTATTTTTTCTTTTTAAAAAAAAATTGTAAATGAATTTTACAAATATAGAAAACAATACTACTCTAAATTCTTCGCAATGGATGTTGAAAGTTGTAGAAATTGACTGATCCACAAAGAACCACAAGATTCAAGAAGCATTCAACAAAATCGAGACTAAAACCTCGATTATGAAGGAAAAAAACATTAAAAAACAACACGGACTTCGCATTTGCAGTTGGAAATAAACAAAACCAGGAAAAGATCGATAAGGAAAAATCGAGATCAAACCTTCAGGTTTCCAAACAGGGGATTAGGGTTAGGGCTTCGAAATAATAAGTGTGAGGTGGAGCCCATGGAAATTTGTTGGGAAGTATTAAAGTACTCTTAGTTTAGTCCCACATCTGAAATATATCTAGATTACTCTTTGTACTCTCCTATATGTAGGAGGCAGTGTATTCAGTTATTTGCATTCAATAAAGTATCCTTTTCAGTCTTATCTATATAATAAAACACAAAGAAAAGTTATCAAGTGGCTCTCCTTCAATAGTAAGGAAATCAGTGGTCCAGATCTAAGCTCTCAAAAGACATTTTCCCCACAAAAGTTTCCCCCCAAAACTCAAATTCAACCCCCCCCCCCCAACAAAAAACCACTCCTTTATTTATTTAATTATTTCTCTCTCTCTCTCCTATTCAGATCAGTTTGCTCCCACAATTCCCCAAACAAGAGAGCTCCAATTTCTCTCTCTCCCCCTAGGGTTTTTAAGCTGCTAACTTCAAATCCCTAAAACCATTTTCTTCAACCTTCGCTTCCATTCCATTGGTGTAGCCTCCATCGTCCTATCAAGCGCGAATCTCATAGCAAATCCAAATCCAAATCCAACATCGAGTCTCAATCAAGAGGTCATCACCGATATCTGATCCGCTGCTGATTCTGTATCGGCGACTCCCCTCCAACAAATCGAGCATGAATATCAAACGACTCTGTATCGGCGACTCCCCTCCACCGAATCGAGAGCCTCTATATGCGATGCAGCGACTCTAATTTTATCTCATTAACTGAATTCTCATTCTAATTTGTAATTTTGTGTGCAAGGGATTACTCAGTTTTTTGCTGACTTGAATTTCGTGTGTGCATGAGATCTAAGTTCAAAAATGTATGATTGTTTTATTTTTGGGTTTAAAATTTTTTAATTTGGTAATTTATTTGATGAGTTTTTTTTGGGTTTTGATTTAAGGTGTACGCAAGTGAGAGATGAATTATTTGGTGGCCTCAATTTAGGCTTCCAAACCATAGCAGGATAGGTAAGCTGATCAGCAACCTAAAATAACTGGGTAAATATGCAACATTAATTTCTTTACTACAAGAGAATATACTATTTCCCTTCACCGGTTATTAGAAACCATGGATAACATAACATATAAGAACCTTTAGTGTAAGTTTGGATATATAGGATTGGGATGACTGGAGTTTACCAGTGAACTAAGCAGTTAAAATTCCCGATTACGCCCGATTAATCCCCGATTAATCGCTAATCGGAGGCTAAGCGATTATTTTTTTAGCAATTTATGATATTTCAATAGTTAGCGATTTAATCGGGAATAATCGGCCGATTAGTGATTAATCGGCCGATTTTAAGTGATCGATTAACCGATTAAATCTCTTCCTCTAATTTTCATGCTCGTTTGCATTATTTGGGCTCAGTCTAGCCCAAATCCAAAATCCAAATTCAAAATCCAAACCCTTCCGATCCTCACGCAAACCCAAACCCAACATATCACCGCTCTCTTCTTCCTCGTACAAACCCAAACCTAAACTAATTCTCTTCAATCTCAAACCCAAACCCAAACCCAAACTGATTCTCTTCTTCTTCATCGAGCAAATCCAAACCCGACCCGCCGTCTCTCCCCTGCACCGTCGCATACTTGACCCGGCCGGCATCTGCTACACCTCTTGTTGCTCGAAGTGCTCCCTGATCGTTTTTGTTTGAAGGAACCGACCAGCAACCCGACCCGATCCATATCCATAATTCAAACTTAGCTCAAACTAAGTACTCTCTTCTTTTTCTCTATAACTATATATTCATATTTGATAATCTCATAATAGTTTATGTTAGGATTTAGAATTGCTACATAATGAGGATACATCTTTTTTTAATTATATATATACAGATTTTTCCGATTTAATTCCCGATTATTTTCCGATTAACCGATTAATCACTAATCGCTCGTAGACCGATTAGTTCAAAAAACTGATTTTAACTGCCTAGCCAGTGAATGGTGCAAACTCTCCACTCAAGAAAGACAGCTAAAGTAAATTTGTTATTGATCCATTTTGATTTTTTTATAAAGGTAAAAGGTGCAATGGAAAGACAAAGTGGAGATAAAAGAAATGATTAACTTGGATTAGAGTTTTGAGAACTTTATGTATTACATTTTGGTTGAAATAATAATAAGAGGTATTTCAATTGCAAATAGAGTCTCAGACAAACAAATGTTTAGATTATTAGTATTGTAGATACCTTCACACCTGCATTTTGATTACCATTGTATTTAGACATGCTCATAGTGGTTATGGGATTAGAGTAAGCTCTATAAAATCTATATGATCATGTCCTTGCGTAACTATTACAAGCATCTAAAAGTGATGCTGAAGTTTAAAAAAAAACTTTATGCAATGTTTCTAACAAACTATATGCATTCCAGGTAAATTCAAGCTAATGATCAAGAAGGCGATGGTTGAGCTTAAAGGTAGATATGCTGCTTCCTCATATAATATGTTTCCTACTTCAATTAATTTGTTGGACCTCTAAAACTATTTTATATAATCAAACCAGGTGCACCGTTCCAAAGACGTGTCGTAGGCACATGTCAACGGACAACGGACAACGGACAACGAGCAAACCTAGTACTTTAACATGGTATCAGAGCTGAAAAAATATACACACAAATTTTCTACAAAAAATTAAGGCGTCCCCTTTCTCTCCCTCTGAATGAAAAAAATTAAATTAAATTAAATTAAATATTGTTCATCTTCTCCTCTCTTCTTTCTCTGAAAACCCCAACCCTAATCTTTCAAAACCTTCAACTCCTCTCCCTCCCGCCGCCACCAAAAGGTCCCCCCCCACACCGCCGCCCTTTCTTCCTCCCGTTGTCACTGCCCTCCTGCTACCGCAATCTTCTCCATCTGCTCTCGTTCCAGCCGCCGACTACTGCTGCTCCCGCTGCCCCCCCCGGGTCATCTTCTTCCATCTTCCTCTGAGGACTCCTCATCCCCATCTCCTCCCAATCCCGCATCGCCCTATTGTTCCCTCCCGCCGACCATTCGCAACGACGCCCACAGTCGCCGGTGATACTGCCCTCTCTCTCTCTACCACCACAGTTTTGAGTTTGTAAGTTTTTCATCTCTTAAAAAAACTGAAAAAGTCGAAAAAAACACAACAAAACAAAAAAATTCGAAAAAGTTAGGAAAAAAGGATAAAATCTCGTGATGCGCGATGTTTGGTAGTGCGTGCCAGTTCTTGATGCCCTCTTTAATCCTTGTCTATCCTTCTCACTTGTTTTCTCTCCTACAGATCTAATCTAGATCTGCTCGTATGGCGACCTCCACTACTACTACGGAGACCTCTTATCTTCCTCCAATGGTGGACCCTTATCCTTCCACTGCTGCTCAACTGAATGAGTCAACATCCTCCCAATCTATCATTTATGCTGAAGAGTATCAGGACTTCCGCAACATACTGCCCCCTCCTTCCGGTAACTATGTTCACTCGGGTAATGCTCGTCATGTTTCCTCACATCAGTGGATAATTGATTCAGGTACTTTTGAACATATGATCCCTTTACCGCTTTCTCCATATTTTTTGCTTCCAAATTATTATGTGCATATTGCTGATGGCTCACATGTCCCTGTTGAAGGGGTGGGAGATATCTCTCTTACTCCAGACCTTCATCTTGAATCGATTTTGTGTATTCCTACCTTTCCAAATGCTTATTATCAATTCCTAAACTTTGCAAAGATTTAAACTATTCAGTGACATTCTTTTCTTATTATTGTGTGTTCCAGGATACTACGACGAGTAAAGTGATAGGCACCGGTCGTGAACAACATGGGTCATATATCTTGCATTATCCAGTCTCAGCTTTTAATTCTTCTGCTGATCCTGAATTGTAGCACCGACAACTGGGACATCCTTCCTCTATGACCCTCAAGCACTTAGTTTTCGGTTGTGAGCCTTCATTTAAGGTATAATGTGAGTCATGTGAGTTAGGTAAACATTATAGAGTTTCCTACCAAGGACGCATCAATAAACACAGTGAACATTTGTTTGATTTAGTGCATTCTGATGTTTGGGATCCTATTGGTTTTCCCACATTTAATAACTTTTGTTATTTTGTTACGTTTATCGATGATTTCACTCAAATGACGTGGTTGTTTCTTTTGAAATATCGTTATGATGTATTTCAAGTTTTTTCAAGAATTTTTCGTAGAAACTCAATTTGGCACAACTCTTAAATGTTTTCGTTCTGATAATGCTAAGAAATACATGAGTTCATTTTCAACAAATTTTTTCTCAATATGAAATTATTCACCAAACTTCTTGCGCCTACACTCCACAACAAAATAGAGTGGCATAACGCAAACATTAACATTTACTTAGCATTGCTTGCTCTCTGATGTTTAAATGAAGATCCCCAAGTTTTATTAGAGTTTTGCAGTTCTCACTGCATATTTTCTTATTAATCGGATGCCTACTCCTATTCTTCAAAATCAATCTCCATTCAATCAGGTTTCCATCAAAAAATCAATTTTCAATGTTACCTCGTGTTTTTGGTTGCACTTGTTTTGTTCAAAATCTCCACCCAGACACTAATAAACTTGACCTGCGTGCTACTAAATGTGTATTTTTTGAATATTCCCGAATTTCAAAAGGTTATCTTTGCTATTGCCCTTCACGAAAAAAATATTTATCTCAACGGATGTTTCCTTTTTTGAACATATTCCTTCACACAATTATGATTATCTCAACGGGTGTTTATTTTTTGAATATTCCCATTTTTCAAAAGGTTATCTTTGCTATTGCCCTTCACGAAAAAAAATGTTTATCTCAATGGATGTTTCCTTTTTTGAACATATTCCTTCACACAATCATGATTTACCGAGGACCGTTGTAGAGTGTCTTATTTTCCCACTACCACCACCACCGCCGCCACCAATAATACCACCATCCCAACCACCGCCGCCACCAACAATACCACCATCCCAACCACCGCCACCACCATCACCTCCGCCACTTCAAGTTTATGTCAGAAGACGTAAGACTCGTTCAGCCTCGACAATCCAAGATGTATCATCTGTTGGTCAACCAGTGCCAACCACTTCTATCGATAATATCTCTAACATAGATGATTTACCTATTGCTCACCGTCTTGTGCTCACTATCCTATTGCCCAATTTGTTTCTTTTTCTAAACTGAACAGAACTTTTCGAACATTTACCTCTTCCTTGGATTCCATCTCTATTCCTAAAAAATGTTCAGAAAACACTCAAGCACCCTGGTTGGACAGCCGCCATGAATAAGGAAATGCATGCTCTTCAGCAGAATGGTACTTGACAGTTAATTCGTCTTCCTGTAGGTGGTAAGACGGTTGTAAATAGGTATTCACCGTCAAACATAATCCTGATGGCACAGTTGACCGCCTCATAGCTCGCCTTGTTGCTAAAGGTTATTCACAAGAATTTGGGGTCGACTATGAAGAGACTTTTTTCCCGGTTGCGAAACTCACTTATGTTCGTGTCCTTATCTCTCTTACATCAAATTATTCTTGACTTCTTCATCAACTTAATGTCAAAATGCATTTCTCAATGAAGACTTGAAAGATGAGGTGTATATGCAGCAACCTCCTATTTTGAGCGACGGAAGGAGATTCGTGTATGTTCGCTCAAAAAGTCGCTTTATGGCCTCAAACAGTCTCTACGAGCTTGGTTTGAAAAGTTCGGCAAAACTGTGAGCTTTTATGGATACTCAAGAAATAAGGCAGACCATTCTCTTCATAAAGAAAGGAAGTAAATGCACTGTTATTCTGTTAGTCTATATTGATAATATCATTATCATAGGCAGTGATTTCCAAGATATTACAGACATCAAGCAGCGATTAGCTCAAAACTTTCAAACAAAGGACCTTGGTCCCCTTCGATATTTCCTTAGCATTGAGGTTGCACGCATAAAGGATATCTTTCTTTCTCAAAGAAAGTATGTCCTTGATATTCTTATCAAGACAGAAATATTGGGATGTCGCCCCAGTGACACACCTATGGATCCCAATATCAAGTTGTCCTCCTCTAATAATGCATTGTTCTCTGATCCAGGACGATATCGCAGGCTGGTTGGCAAACTTATATATCTCTCAATGACTAGGCCAAATATTGTCTTTGCAGTTAGTCGAGTCAGTCAGTTTATGCATGCACCGACTACCACTCGTTGGAAAGTAGTGGTTCACATTCTTCGCTATCTTAAGAAAGCCCCAGGGCAAGGACTTCTCTTCAGGCCTGGTAAATCTCTTTTTTTACGAGAATATTCTTATGCTAACTGGGTAGGCTCAATTGATGATAGGCGATCTACTAGTGGATATTTTGTGGTCTTTGGAAAAAATCTGGTATCTTGGAAAAACAAGAAACAACTTGTTGTAGCTAAATCAAGTGCAGAATCTGAATACCGAGCCATTGGGCATTTAATTTCTGAAGTTTTATGGCTCGAATCTCTCCTTCGAGACTTGGCAATCTCAGTATCATCTCCAGTTCCACTGTATTGTGATAACCAAGCTCTATGCATGTTTCTTAAAATTCGGTGTTTCATGAGCGCACAAAACACATCGAGGTCGATTGTCACTTCGTTCGTGATGAGTTATAGATGAAAGTGATCTCATTTTCATATGAACAGTCCGGTGAACAACTTGCTTATATCCTAACTAAAGCACTACCTCCTACGCTCTTTCAAACTTTCTTGAGCAAATTTGGCTTCGATAATATCTACACACCAGCTTGAAGGGGAGTGTTAAAGTACTCTTAGTTTAGTCTCACATCTGAAATAAATCTAGAATACTCTTTGTACTCTCTTATATGTAGGAAGCAATGTATTCAGTTATTTGCATTCAATAAAGTATTCTTTCAGTCTTATTCTTTAACAAGAAGGAAAAGTATTCTATGGAGTGCGGCGTATAATGATTTAGTATGGAATGTTTTAAGGCAGTCGAGTAAATTTTAGTGTGGTTCATCAGCTCCTGGAGGACATTTAATTATAGTACATAGGAACACCACCCGCATATATGGAGCAAGATGATACAGAATAACAATACGGAGGAGAAATTTACCATCTACTCAGATACAACAACAGCAACAAAGCCTTTTTCCCAGCAAATTGGGGTCGGCTTACCATTTACTCAGATGTTGTATGTAAATAAACAAACACCTTCCTCATTTAAATTCAACATAACTCTTCATAGTGAAAGTGTAGTACATACTTTATTACACATTCCAGATTAACACAACTTCAAGGTTATATAAGTATTACTCAATACTATTCAGCATAAGTTCAAAAACTAACATGTTACGATAAAGCTCAAAAAACATGATCTACCAATTCCTGACAATTTCATGAAAGTCAAACAAAGTCTAACTTGCAAACTTCAGTGGTAATTGATTTGGTCAAGATGAGCATGCACTATATATACTAGATCGGCTACAAATCCTACACTACAAAAAATATTTTTAAAATCGGATGAGATTAAGAAGAATATCATCCTTCTTTTGAATATAAATGTTATGTAAATTGGTTTTTCTTAGAGATGTAATTGTCAATATAAAAACTTTGTATTAGTGCTTAAAAATTTCTTTAACTTCAATAATTCGGTCTACCCGACAGTTCGTCCCTGACAAAAATACCACAAGAAGAAAAAAAAAGCATGTGCACCATGATACCTGAGACCAGTATAAGTCAAGTTTATAGAACAAACAAAAAAAAATTAAAAATTCAATGTAGAAACATAAATGCTATATGTTCTCAAACATTTAGATATATCCGAGGAATACCCACATAGGTCTCTATACTGATGCTAAATATAATTACAACAAAAACAAATTGGTTTTTGAAAATTATCACTAAAAAGTGGGCTAAAATAGACAACCATCATGTTTTCTAAACAAAAGGATCAAAATAAAAGCTATCACATCTAATTGTTCATAGAACATCACATTTGATTAAGCTAAAAAGATCTTGCATGCAAGCAAGAACTAGGTCATACTTGGTTACTGATGCAATGCTTTTAATCACCAGTAAGTCACACTGTCTGTTGTGAAAGAATCTGTTATCCCTGTTCTAATTCAAACGTTTCCCAATGTTAAACAAGGAAAAACACATAACAATATTTTCTTCAAGCTTTTCACAACTATTATAATTTTAATTATGTTTACCAGTCTAAACATTACTTACTGTAACTTTTCCCCTTCATCGCCATTTACTAGAAATAAGACAATCCAAAAACCACCTCGCATGCAGAGATCCAAATATCCGTATCTGATTGGAAAAATCTTGTCTTCTTTGTGGATCTATCAATTTCAACAACTTTTAACATGGACTATGAAGTTTGATATTGAAGAAATACATGATTCAGAATTGTACTATTTTCTACTATTCTTAAAATCTATTCTATGCATTTTTTTAACGAAAATGTTTTGCAAGTATACTGAAAATGTAAACATAAAGTGGGTGATTCTATTCTGGATATTCTCGAACTAAATAATGAAGTTGAATAAAACTATTTTTCACTCAAAACATAAACATCCATAAAAAATTTATTCAACTTCAGTATTTTAGTTTAACAACATCCAAAATAAAAACCACTACATCTTTACGTTTGAAGCTCTTTTCAGTCAAAAGTAGCACACTATTTTTCCTTTTTTAAAAAAACCTCCTAAATTGCAGTTTAACAAAAATAGAAACTAATACTACTCTAAATCCTTCCTAATCGATGTTAGAAGTTGTAGAAATCGATAGATGCACAATTGATCACAAGATTCATGCAGCATTCAACAAAATCGAGACTACCAACCTCAATTATTAACGGAAAAAACATTTTTTAAAAACACAAACTTCTCGCTTGCAATCGGAAGTAAACAAATCTAGGAATTGATCAATAAAAAATGAGATTAAGAAGGCAAAATCGAGATCGAACATCAGGTTTCCAAAAAAAAAGATTAGGGTTAGGGCTTTGAAATAGAGGTGAGATTGAGAGAGAGTGGATTTTATGGAATGAAAGAAGCGTTGGAGAAACGTTTTGCTTTTGGTACGTTGTTTTGAAAACACATTTTAAACTTTGGTTTTCACAAAAAAAAAATATATAAAGAAGTTTTTTGAGATTTTCAAAAACTTGGGATTTGTTTGGATAACTGTTTTCAGAAAATAGTTTTTTGAAATTGAGAGTATAAAAGGCGTTTCATTAACAATTTAGATTAGTAACAGAATTGTTTGGATAACTGTCATCATACATTGTTTCAGATTAGTAACAGAATTTGTTCTGTTGGTATTATGGTGGTTGACAGATACTGTGGAATACTGCAAGTTACAATTTTGAGGATGCAGGAAATAGCTACAGAAGATCAAGGATATAATTTCTTTTATTCATTCAAACGCGATATACGAACCATCAAACAAATGTGTTTAACAGTTAAATGAACCATCAAACAACAAATGAACCGTCAAACACCATCAGACAACAAATGAACCATCAAACACCATCAAATATATAAAGCTACAGAATTTTTTTTGATAAATACATATGAACAAGCAGTACATTTTTTTGGGATAAAATGAAGCAGTAAATTCTGGGACAATAAAGCAATTGACCAGCAAATGTCTATCCATGACCATAAAGCAAAAATTTTAGCTTCGGCTCCTCTCCTCAAAGTTGAATGCAATGTCCATAAACAGTTGCAGGCTAAAGAAAGAAAACCAAATTTAAGAGACCAAGAACAAACCTAGGTCGAAGTAGGTGTACCAAATCCGGATCTTCAAAGGCCTTTTCTAGGCTCAGATTAGGTTCGATTTGAAAGATCACGAGATTTGGTGAAGATTTTGTGAAGACAACCTCAGAATTTCAGTCGGATTTTTGGGAGTGTTTGGGTTCACTTTCCGAAATATTTTGGGGAGAAGAGAAGAAGGGGAGGAAAGTAAGAAATGAGTAAAGAGGAAAAACTGTGTTTCGAAAACAGGTTTTTTTTTTTTTTTTTTTTTTTAATTATTATTATTATTATTATTATTATTATTATTATTACATCAAAAAAGAAAACAGGTTTTTTTTTTCCTTTTTCAGAAAACCCATTTTAAAATGCGATTTTTCAGAAGAAAAAAATTAGGACCTCATTTGTAAAAAATTCCTATCCAAACAACTTTTTTTTTTAAAAAAAAAAAACTGAAAACGTGTTTTAAAACACAAACCAAACAGACACCACTTTTTAGTGCAGTAAAAAAAAGTGTGAGGTGGGGCCTGCAGGGACTTTGTTGTTGAGAAGGAAAAGTATTCTATGGAGTGTGCTGTATATAATAATTTAGTATGGAAGACAATCGAGTAAATTTTAGCAGAGTTCAACAGCCCCGCAGGCCATGTACTTATAACACGTAGGAACACAACACCTCCAGATATGGAGCAGATGATACAGAATAATATACACCCTTCTTGTTTGAATTTAGACTAAATTTAAAGAGAAAAAAACATATGCAGAAAATTCCTTTGACATTTTTTTAATGCAGAAAACTCTCCAGAACAATTATTGCAAAAAATCACCTGGTCAACGTGAGACTTTCTACTAAAGTTAAGGAAGGTTTTTTGACAAAAATGAGAAAGTTATGTGATATTTTTTGTACCAACTTGTATAGATGAATGAGGTTATTTGATACAAATACAAAAGTTATATGTGGTTAATTTTTTGAAATACTTTTTTTTTAGAAAAAATTTTTGAAATACTTCAGGAGGGGTTTTTGCAACAATCATAGTTCAAAAGAGTTTTCTGCATTAAAAAAAAGTTCATGAGAGTTTTCTGCATAAAGATCATAGTTCAAGGAATTTTTTTCAAATTTAGCCATGAATAATGATTTGGTATAATGATTTGGTATGGAATAGTTTCTTGAAAGGGCGCCACGTAAGGTGTATAATGCTTTAGGATGCGCACTTGTGATGTAGTTGGCTTTTTTGCTTTTCAGATGTTGTCGGCCTTTTCAGGTACGATTTGGTAGAGAAATTTATTTGTATTTTCTATGTAATTATTTTTTATTTTATCTGTTATTCTTTGTTTTAGGAAAATTTTTGGAGTTAGTTAAAATTCATTTGCATTGATTTTGTATGAGCTATGCTAATAAGCAATAAAAATTAAGGCAGGCAATTGACCCGAGCTCGACCAAGCCCAACCCGATTTTAGCAGAACGTGGACCTTATTTTTTTCAAAATTTTTGGCCCCGGGCACAATAGTTGAGTCCGAATTAAATTTCCAGCGGGGTTCGGGTTTGTATAGGTCCGACCCGAACCCGATTTGGGTTTTCAAAAAAATCATATACAAACTCGACTGGAGTCTCTTCAATTCCCCAAATAAAATATTTATATAAAAAAAAAAGGCCAGTGCCTCTCTCCCTCCCTCCCTTTCCCCCTCCTTCAATTCCCAAAAAAAATTAAAAATTAAAAATTAAAAATTAAAAATTAAAAAATTAAAAAATTAAAAACCAACAAAGTAGCTCGCTCTCTCTCGGTCCTCTACTTCCCAAAAATAACAAAAAAAATAAAAGCAGCACTCTCCCCCCTCTCTTTCCTTCAGTTTAAAAAATGGAAAAGAAAAAAAAAATTAAATGCAGCCCCCCCCCCCCTCCATTAAATGCAGCCCCTCTCTCTCACACTCTAAATTAAATGCTGCCTCCATCTCTCTCTCTCTTTCTCTAAAAATTAAATTCAGCCTCTCTCTATGGTTCCTTCCGTTTCAAAAAAAAAAGGAAAAAGGAAAAAAAAGAAAACCAAAATCGGGTCGGGCTCAGGCTTCTCGATTTTATTCGGCCTCGGACTTAGGCCTGAATTTTACAGCCTGACCAAAAATCAGGCCAGGCTTGGACCTTAAAAAAAATTGGGTTTGGGCTCGGACTTGTATAAGTCCGTCCCAAACCTGACCCGTTGCCAGCCATAATAAAAATTGAACAACTCTTTTACTTTTGGAAGCAAAGGGTTCCTTCTTAGTGTATTAGCTTTACTTGCATCTAAATTTCAGAAGGTGTAGGCCTCTTTAGTCATCATTAGTGTGGAAGGCCAAGACACCTCTCGAAGTCATAGTTTTTCGTTGATTACTCAATAACATTGTCTTAACATGACAAAACTTGGTAAAGAGGCTATCATAGGTTGTTATAGATTGTGGTTTCTATAATGCACCATTGGAAACTTGAGAACCTTGTTTTTAGAATGTTCAATGAGCAAAGTGGTTTGGGTAAAGATCCTTACAGCTATGGGGGGTGATGGCTACCCTACCACCTATAAGGGATTATGCATGTTCTAATATATAATTGTCACACCTCACTTCCCATTATATGAAAATATAGGTACGTAACTGAGACCTAGCGAATGATATAAGTATGTCAACTCATATCGTCCATAAACTGTACAATACTGGTAAGCTCAACAACACATAACAATAAAAATCACATGAACAAGAATGGAATAAATAACCAATATCTGAGATACACGAACTTACAAAAAGCCCGAGAATATGCAATGCAGTAAACAGTTCGCCAAAATCCTTCAGTATCCCATCATCTGTACCTGTATAAACATTAACTCAAAAGAAAGAAGGGAGTACCCGTTAGAGCAGGCTTCGGGCGTCAAGTAGTAGCAAGCGGTGAAACAATACGGTATAATATAACAATAAACAAGAAACTGGAACGATATCATAAGTCAATAAATGATTGGCGATAACAAGATCAAAAGTCAATAATCAATGGTACAATGGTCGATAAATAATAGTCAATAATCAGTTAAATAATAATCGATAAACAATAGTCAATAATATGATCAATATTCGATAATCATTGATGCATTGGTCGATAATCAATGGTCGATAAACAATTGTCGATAAACAATAAACAATAATCAAAACAGGGTCAATAGTCGGTAACCAATGTTCGGTAATCAGTAATCAATAATCAATCATCAATAATCAATAATCAATAATCATGTCCTATTCCCGCAAATGCGTATTTTCATGAGTATTTTTCTGTATTTCGAGATTTATAAATTTGTTATTGTTAGATTCATTTTGAATTTCATGATAAAGTATTTTTCTAAACAATAGTTATAATTATTTCGAATAAATCTTGTCTCTGTTTCTACTTGATCAACTATTTACATTTTAAACTCAAATCAAAGATATTGTTTCTGTTTGAACTATATCGACAAATTCATATTTTTATACATCGATATTACTCTGGTGATTGCTAGTATTATTTATTAGTATTTTTATTCGTATTGTCATTTTATTATTAATATCATTAATAGTATTATTATTTTATTGTCATGGTTAGTATTTCTATTCTTATTCTTATTACGATTATTTATTATTATTATTGATTATTAAAACAAATCGATTCTTATATAATAATTGTGTTTATAATTGTCTCAAATAATTTAAGTGATACAAATTGTATTTTGTGATAAATCGTGTTTTTATCAAATATCTTATTCCTTGTATTCGGGTTATATTAATCCATTATATTCATGTAAATCTATTCTACTTATTGGATTTATACCCAATTGCCCAATTACCCAATATCTCGTCTTTTTCCTATAAATACCCTAATCTCCTAATAGACCCTAATCTACTATTAACCTCCTAAACCCAAACCGTAAACCCTTAACCCCATCGCAAACCCCGACCGTCTTCCACCACCGTCATCACCATCTTCATCGTCCCCTCATCCCCTCGACCCTACCATCCTCGTCTCCATCTTCCCGTGTCCTCGCCATTATCCGTCGAAACCCAACCACCGAAGCTTTCCCATCACCGTAACTCCTCGCCGTCGCCCTACGCATCGTTGTGCACCTCACCATTGCCTTCACCGTCCCTCGCTGCTCCACCGTAGTTCCCTAGCATCGTCGTTCGAGTCCTCAAGGTTGCGCGCCGTCGTCCCCCTGTTTTGGACTGAGAAAAAAGAGCTTCATCGTCGTCGTGATTGTCGTCGCCGCCGTCGCTTCCCGACCGTGGTACCGACGTCGCTCCGCCACTGCAGCCGCCCTGTCGCAGTCGAAGCACCCGCCGTCCGCCGATCTCTCTCTCTCTGTCGAAGGAAGGAGAAGGAGTACGATTTGTCGGATTGCTGTTCGGTATTCTGGTCGTAATGGATCCCCTTCGCTGTCCCGTGTTTGGGTCGGATCCGGTGTGAGGAAGAGCACCCACTAGACGATTCCGATGTTCTGTGTTTTGGCACAGCGGATCCTAGCTTGCCATTTGGTGTTCTGTTCGATCTGGTGTGGAGTTCTGAGTTGCTAATTGCTTTGTTTGCTGTTGGATTCCTTCACACGTGTCTTTGGGATTTCGCCCGAGATTCTGATCCCGTTATTCTATTTAATTATATATGCAAATACAGGCAAGTCTCTTCTTGAATCCTTTTTATTATTTGTATTCAAGATTATTTGATCTCCTACAAGTAGATACATCCATTTTGTTATCAAAAACTGCTTTTGGCAATTCCGTTAAGATTATCGAGGGTTTACACGGGCTAATCCGACATACTCTTAACATCGTGCTATCTCTTTGATCTTAAACCCAGTCCCCATTGTTTCATGCAAATGCACATTAAATAACCAATTCCATGCATAGGACTGCTTGATAGATTGGACATGGAAATTGTATGTGCTAAATTGGAGTTACTCGATGAATTGACACCATGACTGTAATAATTGTATTTTAACCCTTAGAAATTACATGTTCACACCTAGGATTGCTTTGATTACCAATTTGCAAGTTATATATAATCGTGTGATTATTTGTTATCTTTTCATGTAAATTTGATTTCTGGACTGCTGTAAGTTTCAGTTTGAATCTGATTTTTTACCCTGTTAATGACATAATTTGAAAGAACTTACTGAACATAAAATGTAGCCCTTGATGTCTAAATAATTTTTCCCTTGTCTGGATTTAGATTCCAATTTGTCATCTGTTAGATAACATCACTTTACTGCAACTGTGTTAGTAATTTCAAACTCATAATTTCATATGTACCCTGATATTTTATCTGACCCTGTTAACAGTAAAGGAAAAATCTGAAATAAATTAGGCTGGACCTAGACATGTATAGCTACTTCCCTGAATATTTGTAGAATTTATTAATGAGTTCTCTGGCCCGAATTAATTAGTAGAACATAACCTACTGCATGCTGACTGAACTTAAAACCAGATTAGAATAGAGTTTTCGCCTTAGTTCCTATACCTTTTATATACCTTAATTATACTCGCTAGAACCGTGCGGAAATCTACTTTATATTCCTTCTGATGGATTCAGGTTTTCTATTTTGTAGTGGCTGTAATCTATGTTTTAGTACAGCAAGGTCATGTTGTCCTGATTATGGAATTTTGTATAATTGACCTATTTGCTTCATGATTTATCTGTAACGCATAGAATTAGACACACTTAGTATTATAAAACATTGACAACATCTTGCACGCTCACATAGGATAAAAATGACTTAATAACAAGCAGGATATTCTGGATAGGACTTGGTAGTGAACGATCGGAAAATGTACTCGGCAAGGCTTTATCGTTATATCGTATTAGAAGGAGGAGAAATATTGATTGGAAGGAGGAGTATTGATTGGAAGAAGTATTGATTGCAATTATTGATTGTTAATTATTGATTGTAAAATTATCGTCATCGACGCCGAGTACACGATCCGTGAATTCACCATCAGTCTAAAATGATCATTGCGCTTGCGCGGAACCTGTAGTATAGGATGTAGTAGTACGCGCACTAGATAGGCTAATAAAATGACTAATAACCTGCATACTTGATCCTATATTGAAATTGACTTGACATCACGCATTACATGTGTGATTATTGCAACCCTTTGATACTACTGCCTACTCTTTGCTTTGTCCTTTGTATTTGACCCTGTCCTTATTCTTTGATATTCATGCTTTTCTTTATCCTCTGTTTTTCTCTACTTGCTGCCCACGACTTGCTCTAAGGGCTCTCTTTTCTTTCTTTTTAGATCCAGTATTAACAGGTACCGAAAGAGCAATACAAGAATAACTTGGTGAGCAAACTCTCTGAAGATTGGAGCTGGACTATTAGACTGCTTAGCTATCTTTTCTTATTTTCTTATTGTATTTTTTTTATCATACTTTGTATTCTTGGGCTTTATGACCCGAAGTTTGTTTTATCCCAGATGTTGGATTATTATTTAGTAAATTTATTTCATGATTATCTTTGAGTTTATTCATTGTTTATGTGATTATATTCTTGCTTGCGTTGTGTTTCTCATGTATACTGTTGAGTTAGACTGGTACAGCTTATAGATGATGTATAATCATTCGCTGGGCCTACGTTACTTGCTCGTATTCCCGTATTTTGAGAAGCAGGGCGTGACAAATCAGTGATCAATAACCAATAGTCAATAGTCGATGATCAATAATATAATAGTCGGTAATAATAAACAATGATCAATAATGCACGTATTGATGCTCGGTGTCAAACTTGAGTCTATCGATCTTTTATTGAGATATCTAATGCACGCAATCGTGTGTTTCATACCACAGGTTCGGGTACATACAGTCAAGTGAACGTTTAGACTATACTGGTAGATTCTACAGGTCATGTACTCGGCAACAATAATCAATAATCAATAATCCATAATCAATAATCCATAATCCATAAAATTGAACCATAATCAATACTCAATAACAATAATCGGTCCATGATACGATACATAATACAATCGGGTTACTGCAGCAGTAGACTGCAATCAATCGATAAAACAATAACCGATAACCATAATCAATATAGGGAAACACGGGCCCCTATTCTGAGTATTGTCTCCTATAATGTCTACTACTATGTCTTACCCTTAATACCCCGGCTTGTTATCATTTTATTACGATCAATTATAAACATGCAATTAATACGATCAATGAGAACGGTGGTATCAAGAATTATGCAATGGGTACAATCGAAGAGAACGGTAGAATTAATACAAGAAGATATCAAGGTTATGCAATACATGAAATATACATAATTCAAATTAATTAAATATGAAAAATAACGGATTTATATGCAAAAACGTAACAATACAAGTTCTGGACTGCAGCACCTAATGGTACTCAAATTTACTTTCCCGCTGCTACGGAAATGTAAATATGATTCCGTCAAGGGTTCTAGAAACTAGACTCACTTCCGGTTCCAACGCATATTCACACGATACATTATAGTTATATTAGCTATGCACATAAATTCAATCTTTACTGGTTCTGTGTACAGTCTAGGTTCTTGAAATTATAACATGACAGTACTAAAAATTCAATAACTTACAATCTATAAATCGAATTGAGAATCTGTCAGATGTTGTGGATTCAAGACTCAATGTGCTAAGATTTCTATGTACAAAGTTCTAAATTTCAGTGTCATGAACTGGGTCAAAACCTCAGTAAAAGGTCAAGCAATTTATAGGGTAGTAGAGTTGAATGTCCGATAATACGATAAATCAACGGTTCAAGATTTAAATCAATAACAATGGCACGATAAGGAGATTATGAATCAATAACATGGTACAATAAAGAAAATAATGAGTCAATAATGGAATTCAATTAGAAACGATATTCAATTTAATAACTGCTTGTCGAATTTCGATAAATATTTTCTTGAACTAGAACAATAAATTGAGTTCAATATACACTTACCTTATTATGCGACGATTCCGAATGTGCAAGGAAATACGGGGCGGCACGAGGGTAGTGACACAACCAAGAGAATAAAAGCAACGCAGCTAGATTGGCGACGATAGTAATAATGGACAACAACTACATTAATGGCATCAATGGAGAACAAAGGCAGCACGACAACGATGAGTAAGAACGGTGTTACACGATAGCAACAAGGGCACGGGATGTAACACCCCGGATCTCCAATACCGGACATCCGTGACACAACCAGAATCACTGCCTTCAAATGCATCTCAACACAGTAAATAACACGGAAATTTAAACACTTTTATTGCTATTGGAGTTATTACATCAATAATTACAATATCAAAAGTCCTTGAACAAGGAATGAAAATTACATAACTTATTACAACTGATCGCAAGGAATATTCAGGCATCTCAGGCAATGCTTGTCAGTTGTCTTCCAGATCAGCAATCGATTGGTTATTGCTGAGAACTCTGCTAAGTGGTCTATCTGCTTTCCTGGAACTTGTCCCTCGGCTTGAACCTTCTGCTGCGCGACTCTGATATTTCTACACCCATTCAAATGGTGGGCACGTATACTGTCATCTCCCCTTGGGTGCCCTGCTGATCTTGGGATCTCCTGCACTTCTGACCTGATATTCATGTACCTAAAATGTGGGGTACGTCAGTAATTCTACTGACGCAAAGCTGATAAGAAAATAGCGATCTCCAAACTGGAAACCACAAACCATATTGAATGAAAAGGAAAACGTGCATCCTAATTCTCTGGTGTTCGTGTATGCCATGGTCTAACAACTAATGCGCTGATCACCTGCCTTATTGTAATACAAGCAACCTTGGGACTCTGGATACGCATGCATCCCATACTACATACGTTCTAGGCCAAAACATGGCATGGTCTAATCTAATGCATGAAACAAGAATGCACACGATGCACTTACTCTAATGTGATTCATTGGGAACGCATGCATCCCATACTGCATACTTTCCCAAAATCAACTTCGATGGACATGTATGCATCCCATACTACATACCTTCCAAGGAGTTCGTTTTTCTGAATATAAGGTTCAATCCCTCGTCATGCAATGCATTCTAATTGGGTCTACTTCCTGTTCCTGATAGTATGACATGGTTGAGGAGATAAATAACATAAATGCTTCGGGGCGCTGTCCATTGTCACCAATCATCGTTGCCTCAGACCCTTCTTGAAGGTCGTGACGAACTTAAGATATGCGGTCCCACCGCTTTGCAGTCAATGGTCCCACCGTTCTGCAGTCAACAGCCATGCCGAACTTAAGGGTATGCGGTCCCACCGCTCTGCAGTCAACGGTCCCACCGTTCTGCAGTCAACGGCAGTGACGAACTTAAAGAGATACCGCAGCATACCTATAGCGCCGTATCCCATACGACCCGTTCGTGTCCACTAGCCTGTGCATGGATCCCATCCGTCCTTACCACGGTACCTCAGGAATCAACAGTACAAGATACGCACAGCAGCACGTATCCTTAATGACAGGAAGAGACAATCCATAGTATCACCACCTACAGCTAATTCTCAGACGAGTTGGATTATAGGGAATCACCCCTAACACCAATTCTGTCTTCGAGCGAAAACAATAAGGAAAACCTAATCAATGCAGTTACTGAAGACAAGTTGTTACCCAGATCACACTTAGTGTCGATCAACCATGTCGAGTCTGTCTGGTCTGTCAGACAACAATCATCACAGAAATTACATCCACTGATTTCCAATACCTTTACAGGTCCGCGATCAATTAGTCCTGGCCCGTGACCCTCGGCGAGTGGTCCAATGGCGCCCCAAGGATGCAATACAATTCAAGTAAGGTAAGCACACACATAACCATCAATTCTTGACCATTGACAGACTCAGGCATCGAGACACCAAACACAATCGACCAGAGCTATATCCCAACTCACTCATGTCCATCATGAGTATTAAGCACATGAACTTATTCAAGTTCCAAATGAATTGCTAAGACATCAATAAAACCCGATAGCTCATGATCACCATTCTGCGGTATGCAGAGGGTTCCTCATCAATTATCCGATGAACAGATTAAGAAGTAGCAGTAGCTGTAACCCCAGCTACGCTCATCGGAACTGCTCGACCCCGGGTCCGATGAAAAGCTGGGAGTGTCTACCTTAACTTCTTAGTTGGACACGTCCTCGGATTCAATCCTTAGGGTCCTCAAAGATACTCATTTTCCATCGGAGGCATAACAAGGAAAAGTTGATTTCTCTATCAACCATTGCCTTGACAAGGCCGAATCTATCCCAACTTCGGAAAATCATAACATCCAACCTACAAACTGAAATTCTAAAATTCCAGTTGGGTTAGAAATCTATGACTCCCTACTGTAAATCTCTAGTTGTCCAGTCGTCCAAATTCTTAATTGATAAGTCCAGGAATATCCATCTCCATGGACTAGACAACTTGCGCTAGGCCGAACATAGCCTACTTCGAAATTCGATAATAAATCAACCTTGAGTCCAATGCGCACGAAAATTGAGATTCTTAATCCACACATGTACCATTTCATTGTATCCAAAATTTATATTCAAATTCATTTCACACAATGATCTATGACTCCTCAAACATGGCATAATTCTCAGCTGTTCTTTTTCTGCAGGGTATTGACTGCCCCTCACTAATTACTTCTGAAACGTCGTCAAATGACCTCTAAAAATTCTAAAAATTGAGATTCACCAAATACATCATACCCCAAGACACTCCCAAAATTTCGTAGCAAAATAATAAGAATACACGGAGTTATGGCTTTTTGAACTTCAGCCCAAAACACAGTCAGCTTCAGCTGACACCTACAGACCAGTCGCGTTATACAATTTTTTCGGGGCATCAAACGACCTCGAAAAATTACGAAATTTAAGACTATAGTTGTAGACACATACATGAGCGTCCACAAAAATTTCCAGCTCAAAATGCCCTGTCATTTCCGAGATACAAAATCGAAAAGACACACAAAAATCCTTACAGCCAGCAGCTATTCTGGCTGCTTACTGTCCGGACTTGGACCTGCTGTTTGGGCTACTAAAATGCATCCAAATATTATGAAAAAAATCATGGATACTCTAAATACATAGAAAAACAATACCCCAGAGTTTTAGCTCAATATCCCAACCCGTTTGGGCGTAAGAAATTCCCCAATATACCCTCACATTCATGCTACTTAACAAAACTCAAAAAGAGTTATTCTTTACCGTACAATTTATCTTTTCCTAGCACTTCTCACACTCAACCATGGTAACAAAATCATATCTACTACTACTACGCATCCATTCATACCAAAAATAATTACCAAGGAGTTCAAGAGATCACCCACTTGAAGTTTTGCAAAAGAATCTCCTTGTAGCTTAGCTTGCTTTTCTCTTTTCCTTGCTCCTTGCTTGCTTGTTTGCTTGTCTTTACTCCTTGTATTTGTGTAGCTTGTCCAACACCCTCTCCTACACTTTTTCTTCTCCTTCTCTACTACTCCTTCTATTCTAACAGACTTCTCCTTTTCCTATATATACATATATATATATTTTTTTGAACAAGGAGGAATGGAGGAGGCTTAGGAGGAGTGTGAATGGAGCTTTGGGAAAAATGGAGTGAAGTGAGATGGGAGGGGGGTTATATGGCCGGTATTTGGATGGGTGGGTGTGGGTTGGAGTGTGGTGAGGTGTAGGGATGAGATGGAGTGTGGGATGGGTGAAGGAATGAATGGTGGATTGAGTGCCAACACATCATGTGGAAGCTTCTTTGGAAACTTCATGGAAGCTTCCCATTCTCATAGTCAACTTACACATGGTGATTTATTTCCACCATTGGATCTTGATATGGCTAAAAATAGGGGTTTAATCGAGACCGTCCAAATTGGACGCGAATCCTGAAGTCCGAGGGTAAGACAGTAATTTCACCTACAAACGGGTCTGAAGCGGGTACTGGTTCTCCTTCTCACAGATCCAATAACCCGCGAACGGATCCACCTCAACTGGGTGCGGGTTTCAACCCGCAACAAACCCGGTCCAGCGGGATAGAATTAGGGTTTCTGATTAATATTAATCAACGGCCCTGATTCATGTCTATCCTTTCACTAGGGAATTAGGGATTACATTCCTTATCTATACACAGGAATTACATGCCTAATCTATTCCCTAAGACGCCTATAAATACCCTCCACCCATCTCCATTAAGAGGTAATCAATCTTTCACCACTTTTTTGCGCTCTTTCATAATCTCTCTGATTACTGACTTGAGCGTCGGAGGGTGCATCGCCGGGAACAACCCCGGTGTCTCGCACTTTTTGCAGGTGTACGGCGGGAGCGACGGTCAAACCTCGACGGAACAGGTATACAGGTTTACTATTCAGTTTCCCTAAGAATCCACAAATACTATCTGTTTGCCCCCACACCAAATTTAGCGGCAACAGATTGGCACCGTCTGTGGGAAACTAACGAATAGAGACCTCTCCTCTTCCCGGTGAACAGATCTTCTCCAGCCATGCCACCTCGAAAAGTCAGGTCAAGGGGGTCCAACCGAGGACCCAACCCTGATCAGCAGTAAGAAGTTCCCCCTAATCTCGCTCAACAGCAAGGGCAACTCCCCCCTGCAGTGGAAGAACCACTCCAACAGGACCTTCCTCCTCCTAATCAGCCACCTCCTAAGGGCCCTAACCCTCAAAAACAGCCCCTTCATCAAGAACACGTCTCCATCCACAACGCCTCCACGGACTCTATGGCCTCCCATCATCCCCGAGCCTCTGGTCATCACAATACCGCCCTCAACCGCCAGAAAGATGATGACCTCCGCCGCCATCTGGATGAAAAGCGGGCCCGAGAGGGAACCTCCCGCCAACACCATCCGGGCGAGCGGTCTCCTTGCCACCGGTACTACAGGTCCCCCGTCCGCAGAGGGAGAAAAGAGTCCCCCGAGCATTACCGAAGAAGGCACTCCCCCATGGGTCGGCAACAGCCCAGGAACAATGAGGCACCAATCACCCGTGCCGAGTTCCAGCAGTTCCAAGCGACCGTCCTGCAGGCTCTCAACCTCCGTCGAAACCCTACTGAGCCCAAGGCCCCATCTCCTCCTCCAGTCCGAAGTCCTCGCCGACGATCACCATCTCCCCCTCCGGTCCGAAGCCCTCGTCGACGGTCCCCATCTCCTCGTCCTGCTCCTAGCAACTCCCGACGCACCCCAAGTCCTCGTCGCTCCCGAAGTTACCGTCGCCGCAGCCCTCGCTCTCCCTCGTACGAAGACGAGTCTAGAGGCTCGGCTGATTACCATCGAAGAGACGACACCATGTGCCGCCGTCTTCATGAAGTAGAGAGGCGCCTGGGTCAAATAAACTGAGAAGAAGAGCTCAGGGGGAGGACCCTACGTCCTAGCCGACCCCCTTTCTCCCGAACCATAGTGGATGCACCTGTGCCTTTCGGCTTCAAACCTCCCCAATTTGAGAATTACACCGGGGAGACCGACCCAGTTGATCACATCGAAAGCTTTAAGACCTTGATGCTCCTCCATCAAGCTTCCGATGCCCTCCTCTGCAAAACCTTCCCCGCGACTCTTAAGGGTCCAGCTCGAGAATGGTACTCTCGTCTTGCCCCCTCCTCGATATTCTCCTTCGAACAGTTCGAGACCCTTTTTGTCACCCATTTCGTAAGCAGCCGAAGGGCTGAGAAGACCAGCATCTCCCTATTGCACCTCCAACAGAAGAAGGGGGAAAAATTGAGAGACTATGTGAAAAGGTTCACGGCTGAAGCCAGATCCATAGCATCCCTCGACCAGTCGGTCGCTGCAGCAGCGTTTCAATCTAATGTCCTCAATTCCAACCTCCGCTCATCCCTCGCTAAGAAGCCACCACAGAACTTTTCCGACCTCCTCCTTCGAAGTGAAAAATACATCCGGGCCGAAGAGGCCGAGCAGCCTCCCAACTGGGAGAGCTCTTCCTCCGGGTTTAAGAGAAAAGGAACAGAAGAGGAAGGAGCTAAGAAGCTCCAAAAGGATAATGCCGGCCAGCGCCGACCTCCCCCCAGATTCGAGAAGTTCACTCCCCTCACAACCAACGTCTCGACTATTCTGATGGAAGTCGAAAAAGAAGGGGTCTTACCCCCTGCTCCGAGGATGAACACCCCCGCCAAGAGAAGAGATAAAGAAAAATGGTGCCGTTATCACCGGGACCATGGGCATGACACCAACAATTGTCGTGCCCTAAAGAACGAGATCGAAGCCCTTATCCAGAGGGGGCAGCTGGCAAAGTTTGTAAGAAGGGACCGAGCCGAACTTCCTCCCCAGCCTCGGGAGGCTAACAAGCGTCCGGAACGAGAAGAGACGCCAGACTTTGAGGAAGAGCGTGTCCTCCACCTCATTCATGAGGGTCCAATGGGGGGCTCCTCGAACTCCTCTCGGAAGGCATTTATAATAGAAGTCAACTCGGTCCGAACCACCCCTCCTCCCAAAGGCCTCGGGGTGCCTGTCACATTCTCCGATGAAGATCTTGAAGGGGTTCGCACCCCACATTGTGACGCACTAGTCATCAACCTCCACATGGCGAACTTTAAAGTGGAGAGGATACTTGTGGATAATGGCAGCTCCGTAAACATCCTCTTCCTCGCCGCTTTCAAAGGCCTAAAGCTCTCCCGAGACAGACTCAAGCCCGCCGGATATACGCTCCATGGGTTCACGGGAGTGCCAGTGACTATCGAAGGGATAATTACCCTCGACGTAACCGCTGGCAAAACTCCTACTACCCGAACGGAGTCGATGGACTTCATGGTCGTAGATGTTCCCGCAGCCTACAATGTTATTTTGGGTCGGCCCGGCCTGGCCGCCTTTGAAGCTGTCCCTTCTGCCTACCATCTCAAAATGAAATTTCCCACTCGAGCCGGAGTAGGGGAAGTAAGGGGCAATCAGGAACAGGCCCGCAAGTGCTACATGACCTCAACCCTCGGACCCGTCCTCTCCTTGGAAACTCTGGAAATCCCCCTAGACGTTGCTCAGCCAACATCCAGCCGGTGGACGAATTGGAGGAAGTGCTCTTCTCTGAGCAGGAGCCGACCCGCAAATTCTTTGTTAGCAAAAGCCTCCTGTCCGCCCTAAACTCAGATGTTGTACAATGCATCCGAAAGAATCAAGACCTCTTCGCATGGACAGCTGCAGATATGCCCGGAATCTCCGAAGAACTATTAGTCCACCGCCTAAGCGTTGATCCGGGATCCAAACCGGTTCAGCAGAAGAGGCGCAAGTTCGCCCCCGAGCGCCAGCTCGCTATAAAAGAGGAGGTAGACAAGCTCTTGAAGGCCCGGTTCATACAGGAGGTGAACTATCCTGAGTGGTTATCGAATGTGGTGATGGTGAAAAAGTCAAACGGGACGTGGAGAATTTGTATTGATTTCACCGACCTCAACAAGGCCTGCCCCAAAGATCCCTTCCCTCTACCGAGTATCGACACTCTGATTGACGCAACCTTGGGACATGAGCTTCTCAGCTTCATGGATGCCTTCTCAGGTTACAATCAGATAAAAATGTTCCCTCCGGATATCCCGAAGACGTCTTTTGTAACCGACCAAGGCCTCTATTGTTACAGAGTCATGCCGTTCGGTCTAAAGAATGCAGGGGCAATATACCAACGCCTCGTCAACAAGGTTTTCCAGGCTCAGATCGGCCGGAACATGGAGGTATACGTTGACGACATGCTGGTAAAAAGCGTCCGAGGCGTTGATCATGTGACCGACCTACAAGAGGCGTTTGATGTCCTACGGAAGCACAATATGAGACTCAACCCGAACAAGTGTGCGTTCGGCGTCTCATCAGGAAAGTTCCTCGGCTTCATGGTTAGCCAACGAGGAATTGAAGCGAATCCGGAGAAGATCAAGGCCATATTGGACATGGCCCCTCCTAGAAATGTCAAAGAAGTCCAAAGGTTGACTGGTCGCCTAGCCGCCATAGGGCGCTTTCTGTCGAAGTCCAGGGAAAAGTGCCTCCCGTTCTTCAAAGCCCTCAGGGGGGCTAAAGGATTTGAGTGGGGGCAGCAGCAACAAGACTCCTTCGACCAGCTTAAAGCTTACCTTGTCAATCCACCTATTCTCAGCAAACCAATACCTGGCGAACCGCTGTTCCTCTACCTGGCAGCCTCCGAGCAGACGCTTAGTGCGGTCTTAGTCAGAGAAGAAGACCGGGCCCAAAAGCCCATCTACTATGTTAGCAAAGTACTTCGGGATGCTGAGCTCCGATACCCGAAGATTGAGAAAATAGCCTATGCCCTGGTGATGGCCGCGAGAAAGCTCCGCCCGTACTTCCAGTCCCATTCGGTGGTCGTTCTTACCGACCAGCCACTGAAGCAGGTCCTTCACAAGCCAGAGACTTCGGGTCGCCTTATGAAATGGTCGATCGAGCTGAGCCAACATGACATATCATATCAGCCTCGGACAGCGATCACGGCTCAGGCACTGGCCGAATTCATAGTCGAGACTACTATCCCCGAGACCAGCCAGACAGTGAAAGGGCCACCCGTCTGGTCGGTTTATGTTGACGGATCCTCTTGCAACGAGGGAAGTGGGGCAGGGGTCATCCTGGCGGGCCCAGACGACTTCATCCTCCAATACTCCCTCCGTATAAACTTCAAAGCCTCGAACAACGAAGCTGAATACGAGGCACTCATAGCCGGCCTTGGAATGGCCCGAAATGCAGGGGCACAACGCCTCCGAATCTTTAGCGACTCCCAGCTAGTCGTCAATCAGGTCCTCGGCGAATATGAAGCACGGGATGACAGAATGGTTAGATACTTAGCCAAGGTCAAGAGCCTCATGGCGTTGTTTGAAGAGGCCCTTATCCAGAGGATCCCCCGAGAAGAAAATGCTCAGGCCGACGCCCTATCCAAATTAGCCTCCTCTTCCCTTCAAGGTCTTGAGCAGACCGTATTGATAGAAGTCCTCCTGAAGCCGAGCATTGAGGACGAAACACTCGAATCCGTTGAAACATTGCCCGTCCTCCTCGAAGACAATTGGATGAAACCCCTCGTCGAATTCTTAAGGGGCGGACTCCTCCCCGAGGATCCGAAGGAAGCAAGAAGAGTCAGAACCCGAGCAGAGCGTTATATATTAATCGAAGGCATCCTATATAAACGCTCCTTCACCCAGGTAGACGGTCGCCCTTACCTAAGGTGCCTCTCCCCCGGGCAAGCGGATTACGCCCTGCAAGAACTCCACGAAGGCATCGGCGGGGCCCATTCTGGGTCCAGGGCCCTAGCACGCAAAGTGTTGAACTACGGGTATTTCTGGCCCACTCTCCTACGGGATGCTGAACGACACGTTCGGCAATGCAGCTCCTGTCAGAAGTACTCCGACATCCGGCGCCTCCCACAAGCACCACTTGCCTCCCTATCAAGTCCGATCCCATTCGCAATGTGGGGGATGGACTTACTGGGGCCATTTCCACCAGCTCCCGAATAGTTAAAGTTCCTAGTCGTGGCAGTCGACTATTTCTCGAAATGGATAGAGGCCGAGCCCCTGGCTATGATCACCGAGCATAGGGTCGTTCAATTCTTCTGGAAAAATGTGATCTGTCGATTCGGCGTACCCCGGGTCATAGTTACGGATAACGGAACACAGTTCACCAGGGCCGCCTTCCGAACCTTATGTGAAGACCTCGCCATACAGCACCGATTCTCCTCCGTCTCCCATCCTCAGTCGAATGGCTAGGCCGAAAATGCCAACCGACAGATCCTCTCGGGCATTAAGAAGAGGTTAGACAAGTGTTCCAAAGGCTTATAGGTCGATCAGCTGCCCAATGTGCTCTGGAATTACCGCACTACCAAGCGGACCCCAACAGGCGAGAGCCCGTTTAATCTCACCTATGGGTCCGAGGCCATCATCCCCCTTGAAGTCGGGATACCCTCTCCTCGTCTGATAGCTTATGAAGAAGAGCAGAACGCTAGAGAGCTCAGAGCAAGTCTAGATCTGATAGATGAAATCCGAGAGAGAGCTGCCATACGCCAGCAAACTTACCGAAGGAGGATCGAGATAGCATACAACAAAAGAGTCCGCCCAACGGACCTCAAAGAAGGGGACCTAGTCCTCCGAAAATTGGCCATCTCGTTCCCAGGGCAGAAAAGCAAATTGGCCCCGAATTGGGAGGGACCCTACAAGATCTCAAGAGTAATCCGCCCCGGCGCATACAAGCTAGAGGATCTCGAAGGCAGGGAGATTCCCAGGACTTGGAATGCCGACCATCTCTTAAAATACCAAGAGAGAGCAACGACGCCTCTCTAAGTAACTCGAGATGTCGAACCATTCCCTTCCTGTTAGTAGTAGTGATTTTCTTTTATTTTTCATTGTAATAACGGCTAGCAACTTTAGAAGCAGCCGATTATTGGATATTAATAAATAAAGTTTTTTCGTATTTTTGCTACTATTGTCTCTCTACCTTTAACTCTCTAATCTCACGATGGTTCAGAGTCCAGCACTCGGCTCGACTTTACTTCCTCGGCTCGCCCATAGGCGAGCCAGAAGTAGATCGCCGTTCGAAATTGCTCCCGCAGCCGTTGAATGGTTCGGAGTCCAACACTTGGCTTGATTCTACTTCGCAAGTTCGCTCCTAAGCGATCTAGAAGTAGCTCGCCATTCGGAACTGCTCCCACAACCCTTAAACTAATCTCACGATGGTTCGGAGTCCAGCACTCGGCTCGACTTTACTTCCTCGGCTCACCCATAGGCGAGCCAGAAGTAGATCGCCGTTCAAAATTGCTCCCGCAGCCGTTGAATGGTTCGGAGTCCAACACTTGGCTCGATTCTACTTCGCAAGTTCGCTCCTAAGCGATCTAGAAGTAGCTCGCCATTCAGAACTGCTCCCACAACCCTTAAACTAATCTCACGATGGTTCGGAGTCCAGCACTCGGCTCGACTTTACTTCCTCGGCTCGCCCATAGACGAGCCAGAAGTGGATTGCCGTTCGAAATTGCTCCCGCAGCCGTTGAATGGTTCGGAGTCCAACACTTGGCTCGATTCTACTTTGCAAGTTCGCTCCTAAGCGATCTAGAAGTAGCTCGCCATTCGGAACTGTTCCCACAACCCTGAAACTAATCTCACGATGGGTCGGAGTCCAGCACTCGGCTCGACTTTACTTTCCCGGCTTGCCCATAGACGAGCCAGAAGTAGATCGCCGTTCGGAATTGCTCCCGCAGCCGTTGAATGGTTCGGAGTCCAACACTTGGTTCGATTCTACTTCGCAAGTTCGCTCCTAAGCGATCTAGAAGTAGCTCGCCATTCGGAACTGCTCCCACAACCCCTAAACTAATCTCACGATGGTTCGGAGTCCAGCACTCGGCTCGACTTTACTTCCTCGGCTCGCCCATAGACGAGCCAGAAGTAGATCACCGTTCGGAATTGCTCCCGCAGCCGTTGAATGGTTCGGAGTCCAACACTTGGCTCGATTCCACTTCGCAAGTTCGCTCCTAAGCGATCTAGAAGTAGCTCGCCATTCGGAACTGCTCCCACAACCCTTAAACTAATCTCACGATGGTTCGGAGTCCAGCACACGGCTCGACTTTACTTCCTCGGCTCGCCCATAGACGAGCCAGAAGTAGATAATCGTTCGGAATTGCTCCCACAGCCGTTGAATGGTTTGGAGTCCAACACTTGGCTCGATTCCACTTCGCAAGTTCGCTCCTAAGCGATCTAGAAATAGCTCGCCATTCGGAACTGCTACCACAACCCTTAAACTAATCTCACGATGGTTCGGAGTCCAGCACTCGGCTCGACTTTACTTCCTCGGCTCGCCCATAGACGAGCCAGAAGTGGATCGCCGTTCGAAATTGCTCCCGCAGCCGTTGAATGGTTCGGAGTCCAACACTTGGCTCGATTCTACTTCGCAAGTTCGCTCCTAAGCGATCTAGAAGTAGCTCGCCATTCGGAAATACTCCCACAACCCTTAAACTAATCTCACGATGGTTCGGAGTCCAGCACTCGGCTCGACTTTACTTCCTCGGCTCGCCCATGGACGAGCCAGAAGTGGATCGCTGTTCGAAATTGCTCCCGCAGCCGTTGAATGGTTCGGAGTCCAACACTTGGCTCGATTCTACTTCGCAAGTTCGCTCCTAAACGATCTAGAAGTAGCTCGCCATTCGGAAATGCTCCCACAACCCTTAAACTAATCTCACGATGGTTCGGAGTCCAGCACTCGGCTCGACTTTACTTCCTCGGCTCGCCCATAGACGAGCCAGAAGTGGATCGCTGTTCGAAATTGCTCCCGCAGCCGTTGAATGGTTTGGAGTCCAACACTTGGCTCGATTCTACTTCGCAAGTTCGCTCCTAAGCGATCTAGAAGTAGCTCGCCATTCGGAACTGCTCCCACAACCCTTAAACTAATCTCACGATGGTTCGGAGTCCAGCACTCGGCTCGACTTTACTTCCTCGGCTCGCCCATAGACGAGCCAGAAGTAGATCGCCGTTCGGAATTGCTCCCGCAGCCGTTGAATGGTTCGGAGTCCAACACTTGGCTCAATTCCACTTCGCAAGTTTGCTCCTAAGCGATCTAGAAGTAGCTCGCCATTCGGAACTGCTCCCACAACCCTTAAACTAATCTCACGATGGTTCGGAGTCCAGCACTCGGCTCGACTTTACTTCCTCGGCTCGCCCATAGATGAGCCAGAAGTGGATCGCCGTTCGAAATTTCTCCCGTAGCCGTTGAATGGTTCGGAGTCCAACACTTGGCTCGATTCTACTTCGCAAGTTCGCTCCTAAGCGATCTAGAAGTAGCTCGCCATTCGGAAATGCTCCCACAACCCTTAAACTAATCTCACGATGGTTCGGAGTCCAGCACTCGGCTCGACTTTACTTCCTCGGCTCGCCCATAGACGAGCCAGAAGTGGTATGCTGTTCGAAATTGCTCCCGCAGCCGTTGAATGGTTCGGAGTCCAACACTTGGCTCGATTCTACTTCGCAAGTTCGCTCCTAAGCGATCTAGAAGTAGCTCGCCATTCGGAACTGCTCCCACAACCCTTAAACTAATCTCACGATGGTTCGGAGTCCAGCACTCGGCTCGACTTTACTTCCTCGGCTCGCCCATAGACGAGCCAGAAGTGGATCGCTCGAAATTGCTCCCGCAGCCGTTGAATGGTTCGGAGTCCAACACTTGGCTCGATTCTACTTCGCAAGTTCGCTCCTAAGCGATCTAGAAGTAGCTCGCCATTCGGAACTGCTCCCACAACCCTTAAACTAATCTCACGATGGTTCGGAGTCCAGCACTCGGCTCGACTTTACTTCCTCGGCTCGTCCTGGGCGAGCCAAAAGTGGATCGCCGTTCGAAATTGCTCCCGCAGCCGTTGAATGGTTCGGAGTCCAACACTTGGCTCGATTCTACTTCGCAAGTTCGCTCCTAAGCGATCTAGAAGTAGCTCGCCATTCGGAACTGCTCCCATAACCCTTAAACTAATCTCACGATGGTTCGGAGTCCAGCACTCGGCTCGACTTTACTTCCTCGGCTCGCCCATAGACGAGCCAGAAGTGGATCGCCGTTCGAATTTGCTCCCACAGCCGTCGAATGGTTCGGAGTCCAACACTTGACTCGATTCTACTTCGCAAGTTCGCTCCTAAGCGATCTAAAAGTAGCTCGCCATTCGGAACTGCTCCCGCAACCCTTAAACTAACCTAACGATGGTCGGGGTCCTATGGCTCGACTTTGACTCACCAGCTCGCTCTCAAACGGGCCGGGGTAAGAGGGTCACTCCGACCTGTCCCCGCGACTGCCGAGCCGAGCGGACGAGGTACCGACCCTCGTATATGGCGAAAAAACCGTCTAAGGCGAAGTCACCGTCGGATCTTCTCGAATTGTGTGCTAGAGTGTGATGAACGGATCTGGTCATGCCACGTATCCACAAAACGACAAGATAACGTTTTCTTGGGATTTGGACCTGCCTCAAGATTCGTGCCACCATTCAACGACTATGATCACTTCACTTCGCTCGGCACCAAAAGCCGAGCAACAGATAACCAGAACCAATCTTCGGCAGAAGACTCCGGTTATCAAGATACGAAGACGCAGCCGACCCGTGCCGAACAAGTATCCAGCCGAGCTTCGAAAGAAAGTTTGGGTTAAGGTTTAGGGGACTTTCCCCTCGGCTCCGGACTTTGGTCGTCACCTCTTCCACCATGGACTCCCCTGACCCTGACATCCGCACAGGGGCCGTCAGAGTCAGGAGAAGACCATGGTGGAAGAACGACCACCCGTCCATCCGAAGAACCTTTCCCTCGGGCCCGGACTACGGTCGCCAACTCTTCGGCCTTATCCTCTCCTGCTCCTAACGCCCACATCGTTACTGTCAGGAACGGGAGAAGAACAAAACAGAAAAGTGACCACCCGCCGGACCCCTCGGGATCAAAATTTTTCACGAAGCTGGCATCTGCCCAAAGGCAGACACCATCGAGGCCACTAGAGCTCGAGATTGCAATGGCAAAAACTACAAGGGGGGTGTGGGATTTATAGCCTTCCCCCAAGACTGTCATTATGACCCTCGGGAGTCCAAAAGTCGCGCCTAGGGAGCTGTGGCGCCACGTATTAATTAAGGGGCACCGTTCCCAATGCCCTTGGGAAGGTGGAACGCCCCCACGATCCCGGAGTGCCATTAGTGCAGTTAGGGGACTGGCCCCTCTTCGCAGAACCACGCTCGGACGTCCGAGGTATCGCACTCCTGATCATGGCCACGTGCCCACAGCTTGGAAACAGCCACACCTTAGTGGCCGAACCGAGCCGCACCTGAAGAGACCGAGCAAGATTCAGAACCGCAGCAAAAGCGAGTTTCGAGGTCAAGATGCTCGACGAAGCGAACACCTGCCTCGCGGTTCATTTCGAGCCTACCCTAGCTAGCGCAACTACCGCACAATAAGAAGCTAGCAGGAAACAGTTCGGATAGATCAACTCCAATTTTATTAATAACTTGGATAAAATTACAAGAAAGATTACAACAAAAAACTTGCAAAAGTCTGAAGACACGACCCGGTCACTGCCTCCGAGGAAGGGGGACGCTCCAGTTCAGCGACACTTTGGGTCGGTGCTTCTTGGCCTCCGAGCTCGTCTCTAGACCGACGAACCGAGACGCCCCCTCGCCGCTGACCCTCACAGTCGCTCCGACTGAAGCACCACTTGAGGACACCGCTACGCCACTTTGTGCGTCGGCGGCTGACCTGCCTATGATAGGAGTCCGGCTCGCCGCTTGATAGAACGTGATTCCTCGCTCGATCTCCTCGCGAGTGCACGAGGTGCTCTGGACGTTAGCCCTCACGGGCCGAGGCTTGAGCCGAGCAACCTCTTCCTCCAGTTCGACGATCCGATCCTTCAGCGTGTCATCTTTTACTATCACTTTAAACCGAGGAAGCTTTGCCGAACCAGGATACTCGGCGCTGTCGGATATAATGCGGCGCAAGTGGGTCACCTCGATGCTCTTGTCGACCGTCACCCTTTGCAACTGCCCCACCTTCCTTGCAAAGTCGTCTTGTTCGGCCGAGACCCGGACCAACTCTTCCTCCTTAGCAGATAGTTCGGCCTCGACTATCCGTAGATGGTGCAGCTCGGCCAACGCCTCACTATGCCTAATCTCTAAGTTGTGAAGTATCCTCCTCGTCAGATGAACCTCACCCTCGAGACGGTCCTCCAGCGACTGCCGAAACAGCTTTGCACAGCGCCGAGCCGCCGCGGAGATAGCGGTAGGCTCGGTGATCTGAAATAAGAAATAAACAACATTGAAGTACTGAATAACCGGACCAAACACTTAGACAGATCCAAGATCCAATATCAAAACAACACTTTTCATTCATTATCAAAAGCGGTGGCCAGTCCGCAAAAGGCATTACACTTTTGAAAGAAACTACAAAGAATTTGCGAGGGGATCAGGGGTCCACCTGCGTCGCCGCGTCGACCTCGGGCGCGTCGTTAGATGGCCCTTCGATCCTCCCCTCGACTCGGGCATTTGCCGCAGGGGGGTCGGTCTCCTCCTCGTCGTCGCCTTCGTCCTCGTCGCCTTCGCCCCCTTCCTCCTCGCCGCCTGAAGGCGATCCTGGCCACAGTCTGTAGCCGACCCGCTCGAAGCCAGGGACACGACCCTGAACATGATCGAGTGCCATCTGATAGGACCTCTCCATGTTCTCGGCTATGTGCTTCTTCGCCTCGGCCTCGGCCTCCTTCTCCACCTCGGCCCTGATCTTCGTCGCCAAGGCACCCTTCTCCACCTTCTCTTCGGCCAAGGACTTCAGTGCCGCAGCCAGCTCCTCGGCGGCCTTGGCGGACTCCGCGTCGATGCGCCCCTTGGCTTTCTCCAGGTCGGCAACAAGGTCGGCCACCCGGACTTCCAGGGCCTGGGCTCACCTCTGCTCGGCCTCAAGTTCCTTGACCGCCCTGACCTTTGCCGACCTGTCTTTGTCGCTGGCAGCCCTCAGCTCCTTCTCCTGCGCGGCAAACGTCTCGAGGAGGTGGCCGAAGTGGCAGGTGGCCTACAAAGACAGCAATCAGAATGATGCGCAAGCCGAACAAAAAACTTGAGAAATTCGCAAGAAGACACTTACCGAAACGAGCGACCGAGCGACCTCATAGGTGTCGTCGCCGACTGTCCCCACCTTCAGCGCGGCTCTATCCTTCGGGGTCGCCAAGTGCTTGACGACCTGCACTGACATCTGCGAGTTGCCGAGGAATCCGTCATGATTCCTCACCCGCCAGTTCGGCACAAACAACTGTTTGTGCTGTTCGGTCAGGATTTCCTCGGCCGCCTTAGTCAACGGAGGAGCCTCGAGCGCCAGCGCCGCGTTGACGTCAAAGGCCCCCTCAATCACGGTCGGGGCGACAGGGATCGAAGCCTCCTCGACGACAACCACCTCCGAAGGCACCTCGGTGGCCGGAGGAGGCGGGGTGGTGGTAGAGGCGACAGTGGGCTGCGGAGTCGACGAAGCAGCCTCGGCCGCCCTCTTCCTCTTCCTGCCCCCGGCCAACTTGGACCTGTCGGCCATCATTGCGTTGAAATCAATCTTCATCGCTTCTGCATCGGACAACAAAAAATAAATCAGCAAGACGAACTAAAGACTTGAAAAACAGAAATAAATGAGATGTCAGGGGCATACTCGGGTCGATGGGGCTTAGGCCGGACCCGAACAATACCTCCTCCGTCAACTCCCTCCAACTCAACAACGGAAGTGCTATTATCTTCCTCGCCACCTCCTCCTCGGCCTCGGATAATACAGGGTCGGCCCGCGCAAATTTCGGCACCTCCACCTTCCACCGGGTCGGAATATGCCGAATCGCCTCGCCCTTTATTATAAAATACTTCTCTTTCCAACCCTTAATCGAGTCGGGGTTTTCTATAATCCTAACACCCTTCCTCGGCCCCAAATAGTACCGATACTCCGTCCTTTGCTGTCTGTTTATCCGATACATTCCTCGGAAGACCGTTAGATCCGGCTCTACTTCGGCTCGGTAGCACTGGAGCAAGAAGCGTTCACATGACGCCATGTGTTCGGCATGAACTGGGTCGGCGCGAGGCAGAACCAGCCGAGGATCTGAAGGATGAAAGGATGCAGCGGGAAACGTAGCCCGGCATTCAAGGAGTCGACGTCGAACATGCACATATCCGACGAAGGCAGCTTGGAATTCGCTCGCATCCCGGGACCGGGGAGTATCAGTTTGTACTCCGGAGGGATGACGAAGGCCTTTCTTATCCGAAGTAGATCCTTCTCGGACAACACCGAAATGAGCTCGTCGGCTTCGGTGGGAAGGGCCGGGTTAGGTTCCTCGACGATCTTCGACTTCCCATAGATCGCCTTCTCCAAAAGGTCGCCCTCGTACTGTCGAACCCCCGAATGCCCGGACAGGACAGAAGGATATCGTCCCATCTCGGGAGCATGCTTCGGGTTTTGCACCACCACCTCAACCACGGGGGACTGGGTCTCCACCCTCCTCTTCTTCTTCCCCTGCCTCGCCTCGGCTGCAGACGGTTCGGCGACCTGCTTCCCCTTCCTCCGGGCTTCCGCCCTTCTCCTCTCCTCGGTGCCATCATCGCCCGAAGACGAGGCCCCACTCTCCGAGTTCACTCGTGACATCTCTAGAAAAAAGGCTTAGACTAAGTAAACTGACCTTTGAAGTGATGTTCACGGTCGGAATGCGCTCGCCGGAAATTGCCTGGCCCACGCGACAGCTAACAGCAACGCCTTGGAGCGAAAGTCGCCGCTAGCAGAGAACTTAGAAAACAAAAGTAAAGACTTGAGAGTAAAGAGTAAGAAATGAGCTTGAGAGTGGGGGGGTGAAAACTTATAACCCCTAAAATGTTGGGCCTCCTTGGGAAACGTAAAAAGCCCATGAAGCTCAAGCGCCAAGCGGAGAATTGCGACGTTTCGATGAACTGAAGGGCTCCCCAAATCACCAAGTAAATGACTCGGCCACCGGTCTGCCAAGCCGAGCTATCGAACAGCCTAGCTGAGCAACCGAGCCACTGTGCCTCCTCAAAACAGCCAACTCAGCACCTCGGCCAAACAGCCCTGATGCGCCGAGCCGAGATGACGAGGTACCGACCCTCGTATATGGCGAAAAATCATCCCGAGGCGAAGTCACCGTCGGATCTCTCCAAAATCCGTGACAAAATCTGATGGACGGTTCAGATTGCGCCACGCCCACAAAACGACAAGATAACGTTTTCTCGTGATCTGAACCCCATCCTCGTGATGCGCGCCATGATGAACGGCTCAGATCCGGCCACGCGTATCTTCCGAACTGCCTGCCATCGGCTTGCCCAGCCGAGCTACCGAACAGCTCGGCCGAGCAGCCGAGCTACTAGGCACGGAAGGGTGGAACCCTCAAGACATTTCCTTCAAAACAGCCAACTCAGCACCTCGGCCAAACAGCCCTGATGCGTCGAGCCGAGATGACGAGGTACCGACCCTCGTATATGGCAAAAAATCACACCAACCCATATCAGCCGTTGGATCTTATGAAAAAGCGCGCTCGTCATGATGGACGGCCCAGATTTGGCCACGTCCACTAAATGACAAGATAGCATTTTATGGAGATCCGCACTGAGATGGACGGCCCAGATGATGCCACGCACCTCGGATCCCCCGAGCCGAAGCGCTGACCCTCCGAACCGAAGCGCTGGTCCTCCGAGCCGAGGTGCCAAGGTACCGACCCTCGTATATGGCAAAAAATCACACCGACCCATATCAGCCGTTGGATCTTGTGAAATAGCGCACTCGTCATGATGGACGACCCAGATTTGGCCACGTCCACTAAACGACAAGATAGCATTTTATGGAGATTCGTGCTGAGATGGACGGCCCAGATGATGCCACGCACCTCGGATCCTCCGAGCCGAAGTGCTGGCCCTCCGAGCCGAGGCGCCGAGGTACCGACCCTCGTATACGGCAAAAAAGCTTGCCGAGGAGTAGGGACCGTCTGATCGTTTCGAAGTTCGCGCTCCGCCCTGATCAAGGGCTCAGATGACACCACGTCATAAATAAGTATTAAAAATCGATTTTTATTTATTTAAATCATTTTATTTATTTAAAAATTGCGAAAAATTACTAAAAATTCGGGAAAATTAGCTAAAAATTCTAGAAAATAATTAAAAATTCGGGGGATATTTTTGAGCCTCCGAACGAACAATTATTGCCTAGAATATACAGCCAAGACCCCCGAACGATTAGTCAACACATCGCAAAATCAAATAAATAGCCCGAAAAAATAGATAAAAACTCAATACACCATATGGCTTCAAAAAAGAAGAAGGAGTTACCTTACCACCTACTTCGGGATTCAAAAACACCCATTCGGACTCCGATACAACCCCACTAGCCACTAAAACAGTCAAACTACTCCTCAAAGACTGATCTCCCTCAGCCTTTAGGAGTGGGGGGCTCGTGATATGGCTAAAAATAGGGGTTTAATCGAGACCATCCAAATTGGGCGCGAATCCTGAAGTCCGAGGGTAAGACAGTAATTTCACCTACAAATGGGTCTGAAGCGGGTACTGGGTCTCCTTCTCACAGATCCAATAACCCGCGAACGGATCCACCTCAACTGGGTGCGGGTTTCAACCCGCAACAAACCCGGTCCAGCGGGATAGAATTAGGGTTTCTGATTAATATTAATCAACGGCCCTGATTCATGTCTATCCTTTCACTAGGGAATTAGGGATTACATTCCTTATCTATACACAGGAATTACATGCCTAATCTATTCCCTAAGACGCCTATAAATACCCTCCACCCATCTCCATTAAGAGGTAATCAATCTTTCACCACTTTTTGCGCTCTTTCATAATCTCTCTGATTACTGACTTGAGCGTCGGAGGGTGCGTCGCCGGGAACAACCCCGGTGTCTCGCACTTTTTGCAGGTGTACGGCGGGAGCGACGGTCAAACCTCGACGGAACATGTATACAAGTTTACTATTCAGTTTCCCTAAGAATCCACAAATACTATCTGTTTGCCCCCACACCGAATTTAGCGGCAACAGATCTTTATCAAGATCAAGCCATGATCATCATGATGCCAGGGTTCTTAACCCTAGGTTAGGTCAAGGAACCATAGGTCACCACACTCCGATTCTAACCCTAGTGCCCAAACTCATACCACATTCACTTCAAGCACTAGCTTAATTGAAAATAACCAATACATATATATTAAAATCCTATAAAATACATGTTTTATGAAAATTATAATTTCCTCCCACAAATTGTCTGGTCAAAACAATCGGGACAAAACCACAGTTTAATCGAGACAATATTCCGAGTTTACCTTATCGGATTCAGAACAGCTCGTAAGTCTGAAATCTCTCAATTTAACTGATAATTTCCTCGGAAATATGTAATCGTGTGCAGCACTCAGATGTGAACGGATTACAGTGCAAAAATAGTCATATGCTATTTTGCGGGGTATTACACGGGAAGCTAATGGTGACCAACGGCAGCAACAATACCAACAAGTGCAACAACTACAGCAACTCGGCACACAACAATGAGCAAGACAGCAACAACGGCGACAACAGCAGCCACGGCAGCGAAATGCAACCGCAACAATCCCACATCAAGAACGGCGACACCCGCAAGCGGAGGGTGCTCGGTTGCTGTTGTACCCCGTATTTTTAAATATTATTTTTAAGATTTATAAATGAATTAAAATTATTTTTGGAGATTTAATAAATATTTTTCTCAAGATTTATCTTTTTACACGTGCAAAACAGGTGCAAATATTTTCTTGGGAAGTTCAAAGTCAAAAATTATTTCTTGGAAAATCATTATTTATTATTAGATATTATTTGTAAATTTTATAAATTTTTCTGATATTTATTGGACTTATTTGCAAATATTTCAAAAAAAAGGACTTTCGGGCAAAATTACTAAATGGGGGTGAAACTCCAGATTTTCGGATTTTTGGGCTAGGTATAATGACTAGTCAACTCAAGGTGAAAAACTTTACTTTTGTCTTGATGAATTTGATTTATTTTACAAGTTTTGATAAAAAAAAAAGGATCTTTTTGCAAAATTGTCATTTTGAGGGGTAAAAGTGAAAATTCGTTTTCTGGACTTTTTAAACAGTGCCGGCTGACTTTATGAAGGTTTTTTTTATTTTAAATCTCAAATAAATTAGTTTTATCAAGTTTCCAAGTATAGAGATCTCTTTATGTAAAGGTATATTTTAAAAAGAGTATTTTGCAAATATGTTCAAAACCCTAATTCTCTTATTTCCTGCCTATTTTTTTAAAAAAAGGTGGAGTGCAGCTGTCTTTCGCTGCACAACACAAAGGATTTTATAATTATTATTTCTTGAAGATTTAAAGAGAATATCTTAGATTTCTTGCGAATGAGAGGCTTTTCTCATTTTTTAATTTGTCTTCATTTGATCTCTTCAGCAAGGTGAGTGACATGTTTTATTTTGATTTATTTTATGTATGTTGTATGTGATGATCTATTGATCAGAAAGCATGTTAGAGTTTTGATATGAATATATATGGTGATTGGATGAATTGATAAGTTAAAAATTGGATCTTTTGTGAAAATCGTAGTTATTTGTGAGTAGAATTGCATATGGATGATTTTAGTTTATAGGAGAACCCAATATAAATTGTAAGTAGGCTATTTCTGTTGGATTATTGCTGATTTGATTGAGTATGGTGAATATTATGCATAAATTGATTCAAGATGAGATTTTTGACTATTGGTGAGTTGGATGAATACAACTTGGCCATGTTAATGATAAATTTGTTTTTGTTCATGAATTAACTATTGAGAATAGTTGAGATTGCGTTTGAGAAATTTTGAGAATGAGTAATGGATTAAAAGACCATGTCGAGTTGTGATGACTAGATTTGGGTTTGATACACTTTGACTAAATTTGGGGATTTTGTGATTTTGTGAAAGATTTTATTTGAAATTGGATTTTTCAAATACTAAGATTAAATTTGAATATGTTGTTATTTCTAATCGATGGATTTTTGAAGTTTTCTTTGGTGCACGAACAAGCACAAACAATTTACATGAATATCGTATTTCATTGTTTTTGAAGAAATTGAGTTTTTATATGTTTTCGAAGGATTTGACTATATCTCAACTTATTTTGATATTCATATGGTTTGGAATATTTTACAAAGTTATTTTGATGTATGATTGATTCTTAAAAACTCTAGTTTTGATATATGCACACATTCATGTTTTATTTTGATGGAATTCATCAAAAAGCTATTTTTATCAATTCAAAGTGGTTTTGATTAGTTTTGTGGACTCTTATATACTTTACAAGTCGTATTTGAACAAATTAGAATTGTACCTTTTACAGATTTGGTTTTTATAAAGTAAAACTCCATATCGGTTGAAATGTGCACAACTAAAACTGCAGTCTGGAGGACTGACAGTCGACCGACCAATGTGGACAGTCGACTATTGGGGTCTTGGCTGAAGTATTTTCTTGAAGTCTCTGCTCTGAATTAAATGTTTTCTTTAAGTGTTGGATTTTCTTGCAGAACAGTCGACTGTCCAGATTATACAGTCGACTGTCACTGCTCAGATTTGTATTTTCTTGGTGTATCGGATTTTCATGCGGGACAGTCGAATGACCACCTTACACAGTCGACTAGTCTGCTCCGATTTATGTTTTCTTAAAGTCTTCAAATTTTCACGCGGAACAGTCGACTGACCAATTTTTACAGTCGACTGACTCTGCTCTGTTTTGACCTTTTCTCGAAGTTTTGGATTTTCACTCTGGACAGTCGACCGATGACTTTTCATAGTCGACTGTTACTGATGTTTCTTGAGTTATCCTGATGTTCTTTATACGATTGATTGTTTAAAAGTTTTTGGATCTATAACTTACTATTCTAAATATTATCCTTTCTACAGAACCTATGTTTTCAAGATGTTTTATTGTTGGGTTTGGATTCTAGAATTTTATAAAAGATTTGGGTTTTGTTGATTGGAGAAGTTTCTTCATATGATTTTTTTGACGATAGATTTGTGGGTTTTGGTCTTGATGATATCTCTAGAAGTTGAGTAGGAGTCCTGTGAACCGGCAGTTGAGATTTGTTGATTTAGACCAGTTGGGTCTTGGGATTGTTGTTGAGTATTTAAGTCCGGCAGGATACACTAACTCTAGAGATGGGGATTTTGTGTTTTAATAATGATCAACTTAAGGACAGGCACTAGTGGAGATGTGATGGAACTCGAGAAGCGTAAGTATATGCTCTAGTCTGTTTAGTCCAACGGATGCGTTCCAGGACTGTTTGTGTTCTGTCTCGAGAGAACATTTGTATGTTCGCGTGTCGAGGGTCTGCAGGCCTACACGGAGCATGCAGGGTGCATTCGCGTGTCAAAGGCCGACAGGCCTATTCACGGAATGTACCTGGTTTATCTGCACGTCGAGGGTCTTGCAAGCCTATTCGTGGGGTACACGATTGGGAGGTGATTCTCTGATTTTTGTGCTATTCTTGCATGATTCTTGCGCGTCGAGGGCTGTGGTGCCTATCCACGGAGTATTCTGGATCTTGTTTTCCATCACCGTAGTAGGATTAGCTGCATAATGAGGGGTTTAACCCTATAAAGTGGAGATCGTTAAGGGCTTGCATCGGACCTATGTACTATGGAATGCATAGAATCCGACAAGTATGCATTAGAGGGCCAGCATATAGCATTGTTGTTTTCTTGACTTGGTTTTATGCTTGTGTTTTCCTGTTTTTCCTACACTTGACACTTTGTCTAGATTCACTTGATGATTTCATGTGTTACTTATTACTATCTTATATTTCTTGATGTTTTCATACTTTACTTATTTTTATTTCTCATTTCATTTATTCTTGTTGTTAATACATGTTGTTGATGACTCTAAGCTCTATGCTTTAATTATGTTGTTTTATTTTTTATGTCACTCACACTGTTATGGCGGACCCCTGTAGTTTTGGGGGTTAGAGTTATCTCTAGCCTCATATTTTACAGGTGATTACCTATAGCTTGGATTTGGATGCTTGAGTTAAAGTGATGTAATGGATTGTATGATTTTGTAAAAGAAAGTGTTGTAAAGAAAGAAAGTTTGTAATTCAAGGTGTATGTATTCCGCTGTGCTATGTAAATATTATTGTAATAAAATTTTGAGAAAAAATTTACTAGTATTTTGGGCTGTGTTTAATATTACATTTGAAGTTGATGCTGGAAATTGTGCCACGTATTTCTGAGATATCATATTGGAAATTCGGGGCACTACAGTTGCGGTGACAAGGAGGTGAGGGCTTGGGAAACATGGCCGTGAAGGAGAAGATGAGGTGGTGCTCATGGGTTGTCGGCAGTTGGTTTGTAACAGTCGAGTGGTGATGGTGAGATGACTACGGGGATTGCAACATAGGGAGATGGTAGCAATGAGGTGGTGCAGTGAAGGTCGGTGCTGTTTGGCCAAGACGGTGGTGCAGAAGGTGTTGCAGCTTGCTAGTGGTACTACGGCGGTGTTCGGGGAGCAGGGAGGGGCGTCAGGGTTGTGTGCGGTGGCAAAGCAGCAAGGGGGGAGGAGATCGCAGTCGAGATGGTGTTTTGGCTTTATTGGGGGCTGCGATGGAGGCAGCAGCATGGGGCAGCAACGGGGATGAAGCTTGGAATCGGTCGTCGGTGGTGAGGCAGCAGCAACATGGTAGTGTATATAGTGGAGGTCGGCGAGGTGCAGGCGTCGACAATGGTAGCGAATGAGAGGGCATGCAATGGTCGGAATGGTGGGGAGGCGCTGACTGATCATGGCTCGGGATGAGGGTGCTGTTGTGCAGTCGGGGAGGATGAACCTGAAAGTGAGGGCGGGTTTTTAAGATCCCTAAAACCCGCATGAAAATTAAGGTACTTAAACCCGAACACGAACACACTGGTTCGGGCAGGTTTTGGGTTCAGGTCGGGTTTTAAAAGTCGGGTTCGGGTTCAGGTTCGGGTTTGGGCGGATGAACCTCATTGAACACAAATATTGGAACATTTTTTGTAGTAACATCAAAATATAACAATATCGTTTAATATTTAACTCAAAAATGCACATGTTGACTTCAACGCATAACATTATGTATCATCCCAAAATATACAATCTCCATATATATATACATATATATGGGAAATGCTCCATTGAAAATGCAAATATTGTGAAAACACGTGAAAACCACTGGTTTTCCACGTTTTCATCGCTACAGTACATTTTCAATGGAGCATTCCTCTCTCTCTCTCTCTCTCTCTCTCTCTCTCTCTCTCTCTCTCTCCCTCCATATATATATATATATATATATATATATATGGGAAATGCTCAGTTGAAAACGCAAATGTTGTGAAAACCCATGAAAACAACCTAGGCCGTTGTTGAAAACAACGGCCTAGGTTATAATTTCAACAACGGCCTAGGTGGTTTTCCACGTTTTCACACACATTTGCGTTTTCAAAGGAGCATTTCCCTATATATATATATATATATATATATATATATATATATATATATATATATATATATATATATATATATATATGGGAAATGCTCGGTTGAAAACGGGTTTGTTTTCAACCGAGTTGGAAAACACCAATCCTAGCCCTCCGATCGGATCAGATCGTGATGAGCGGATGAGATTCGCTCCGCTCTGATCGAAGAGTTTTAGCGGAGGGGTAATTTTGGTGCTTCACGCCAAAAAATGCTTCGATTTTTTAGCATCAAGTTTTTTTGTGGAAAAAATCACTTAGGCCGTTGTTGTAACCGTTACAACAACGGCCTAGGTTGTTTTTTTATATATAAAAAATCAACCTTGGCCGTTATGTACAAGTGTTTTTCCAAACACTTGTACATACCCAGATCTCCCTCACTCCATCTTCGTCACAAACTTTCTCTGTTTTTCTCTTGAGCTCCCGAAACCCATCCCCAAACCCTAGTTCTCTCTCGAACCTCCTTTTGTCAATCTCCTTGCCTTCTCAATCTCGCCCTCTTGTCGTAGCCTCTCTATCTCTCTCTTCCTCTCCCGAATACCCTAAACCCTAACCTAACCCCATATCCCAAATCACCTGAACCCTAGCACAAATTCTCCAATGCCTTAGCCTCTTCAACTTGTTCGTCTACAGCAGCGGCTTCTCACATCTTCGCCAACTCTCTCTCTTTCTTTGTACTAGGTATTTACTTAATCACAATTTACTATAATGAACTATGTTAATTTATTGAATTTTTTTTCGATTTTGAAGTTTGATTTTTTGTATTATGCGTAGTAGTCAATAATTTAGAAAGTATACAATTAGCTCGGATCATGTATGTTGTATATATTTTGTTAATATTTTTGTAGATGTAGTGTTAGTTGTAGTTGTGGTATATAGGAAAAGGAAACAAACGAGATCCAAAAATTAACAAATTTTACGAGTAGGTTGGACTCATCGCGTAGAAGGTAACGGAATTTGTAGATGCGATTTCCGTCTCACGGTTTGCAAGATACGTCCGTTTATAATTTTTATTCAATAAAATGGATATAAACCGATACACGGCCTTATCTTTCAAACCGACTAACCTCTGCAAGCTCCGTTGACTTGTGTTTGGTGTGCCAGACTTGACGGCTCAATTTAGGAATTTTTCCATCTCGTTTGTATTATTTTGACGCATATATGAAAAAACTTCAATCTACCTCAGAACTTTTTTAGTACGTTGTCAATAGAAAAATGCTTAAATGAAGTCCAAAAAATACGAAATCATGCGAGTAGGTTGGACTAACCATTCACAACCCAACAGAACTTGTATTTGCGAGTTCTGACCCACAGTTTGCGAGATACGTCAATGTATCGCTTGCCGCTCTTTTTTCAAGAGTGAAAGCGAACACGACCGTATCTTTCAAACCGTGGGTCGGAACTCGCTTCTACAAGTTGCATTGGTTTGTGTTTGGTGTGCAAGACTTAACGGTCAAATTTTAGAATTTTTGCATCTCGTTTGTGTTGTTTTGACGCGTATATAAAAAAACTTCAATATACCTCGGAACTTTTTTAGTACGATCTCAATAGAAAAATGCTTAAACAAAGTCCAAAAAATACGAAACTGTGCTAGTAGGTTGAGCTAACCATTCACTATCCAATGCAACTTGTATTTGCTAGTTCCGACCCACAGTTTGCGAGATACATCAATGTATCCCTTGCTGCTCTTTTTTCAAGAGTGAAAGCGATACACGGCCGTATCTTTCAAACCGTGGGTCGGAACTCACTTTTACAAGTTGCGTTGGCTTATGTGTGGTGTGCCAGAGTTGGTGGCCAAATTTTAGAATTTTGCATGTCGTTTGTGTTGTTTTGACGCATACAAGCGAACTTTTGAAATTTTTGCATCTTGTTGGTTTGTGTTTGCTAATTTTTGGTGAATAATTTGTTTTATACATGCGAACTTCCTTACAGAGAAATGTCTAGAACGAGGGGAACCAGAAGGACTTCTAGGGATGCTTGGGGGGAACATTCTACAGAAGTAAGAGAACTATTAATTTGTATTGTGCATTTTGTATTTAGTGATATTGTTAGTACACTAATAATAATTGTATTTTTGGGTTCGTGTAGGTTGGCGCATCCTCTTCGATGGCACCACGTCGTGGTCTAGGACCAATATATCCCGATGAACTGACCTTGTAAGACCGCCACAGATCCGCGGCAGTATGGGGTGGGACGATGCAGAGGTGTAATTTCCGCACCCATGAGACCATGAAGGTGCACCCACATATTGTCGAGTACCTAGTTGCGGCCGGTTTTTACGAAATCAGCATGATGGGCCAGGTTAAACTCGACCGAGAACTTCTCTTAGTACTCGTGGAGCGATGGAGGCCAGAGTCGCACACATTCCATCTAACGGTCGGAGAGATGACGGTGACTTTACTGGATATAGCGATGATCTCCTGTCTTCCAATAGATGGGTTGGTCGTGATGGGTAATATAAACTTTGATAAAATAGAGCTGTGTAATAAACTCCTCGGTACAGAGTTTGATGAGGATGTCGCAAAAAATAAGGATATTTTTGTCGGACAATCAATCCGACTATCTTGGTTGAAGGCATGTTTTGATGGGACGTTGACCGATGTATCGTCCGACCACTATGTACAGTCCTACACCAGAGGTTACATTCTAACGGTGCTCGGAGGGGTTCTCTTGCTTAACTCATCCGGGGATACGGTGCACCTCATGTATCTATGATTGTTCGCCGACCTAGGTTGAGCTGGTCACTACAGCTGGGAAAGTTGCGCGTTGGTAACGCTATACAGGTCATTATGTTCTGTAGCGCTAGATGGGACTGAGATGACCGGTCCAATGGTTTTGTTACAGATTTGGTCATGGGAGTGACTGCACTTGGGTCGTCCCCGAATTAGGAGACCGGCGGACGGTTGGATGGCCGAACCAGAAATCCTCATATGTTAGCACCCTTATGGGTATATTAGGCAGGTAGTCAGAGTTACAAAGACAACCCAAAAGGTGTACTAACGTACTACAGAGACGAGCTCGACCAACTATGAGAAGAGTTCGTAATTTGGGTGCCATATACACCCGAGCGGGTGGGAAGACTACCACCGATGTGCACGACCGAGTCGCAGTTGTGGATGACGACGGCTCCACTCGTCAACTTTGGTATAGTGGAGCATCCGTGGCTGGAGAGAGTCCTTCGGCAATTCAATCTTGAACAAGATAGTCCCCCAAGCTGCGCAAATATATACGACCATGAGTTACACGCCATGAGAGGTACCGGTCGCTTGCCTACTCATGATTGGGCAGATTTTCATCGTGTTCACGTTGCAGAATGGAACAAGCGATGGTTTGAACTTGTAATTGAGGATGTTCCAGAGTACGATGGCAGAGAGCAAGGGAAGTACATGCGATGGTTCAGATTATATACATATTTGTATATCTCTCCCGATACAGAACTACCTGCTGGTGTTCAACGAGTAATTAAGGAGAGGGAGATTGAACCACCACCCGCCTATTCTAGTTCACAACCCATGTTCCAATCGAAGGTCTCAGCTATACGTACAGTGGTAAGTATAATCTTTAAATTTTGTTAAATTTTTGTTATATTTAAAGTTATTAAATTGTTTACTTTTCCAAATCTGTATAATTTTTTTTGGGGGGTTTCTGTTTTAGATTGATAATACGATGGACATGGCAAAAGAATGTGCGGACGTAATCAAAAGTAATGCGGGTACGGCTATGAAGAGGTTCGCTCAGAGAATACTCTCTTCATGCCGTACTAATTTGGATGCTTTGGGAGAGGCTAAACATTTGGATAGAGCATTAAGGTATCCGAGAGGGCGACGTAAGAGCGTGAGGGGTAGGCCAGCTACGGTGATGGGGCAACAACAGGAACGTGGACTCAGAGAACAACAAGCTACATCTTCACCTCCATCTCAAGAACAATAGCAACAAGATGAGAATGAAGAGAGGGTTGTTGGAGACGTACAAGAGGAGGGAGGAGAAGAAGAAATAGCTAAGGCGTCATCCCCACTCCGGTGACGAAATCCTGCTCGGAAGATGCGAGCACCACAACCATACATGCCCGGTGTTTAGCTAATACCGTATACAATTTGTTTGTTGCAGTATTTTATTCATATTTTGTTTTTTTTCCTGTTGTAACTTAATATGTGGTAATTGTTGTTCGTAAGTTTAAGTGTTGTTGGTGTTGTTGTTATGTATTGCTAGTCTAATTCGTACGTTGGTGATTTTTGTGGCCGTAAGTAGAAATTTAGTTGGAGAGTGTAGGTGATGGGAAAGTGTTTGCATTTTGGGAAAAACTCAAGTGTAGCAATTGTAGCTGCTGTGTCGAGATGTAGATAAATTTTTTTTTAAACCTAGGCCGTTGTCTTTGTTGAAATTTTTATTTTCATCAATAACTCTCTGTGTTTTGGAGCATGAAGACAGAGAGGAAGACCCCTATATTTTGTATACCTTAGGCCATTGTCTCCAACAACGGCCTAGGTAATAGGCCAGAAGTTGAATAATTTAGGGTGCTCTCTGACTTGTTGGACTTAAAAACATCAACAAGTCAGAGAGCAAAACCCCATATTTTTATACCTTTGGTCGTTGCCTCCAACAACGGCCTAGGTAGTAAGCCAAAAATTGTACATTTTGGGGTGCTCACTGACTTGTTGGACTTAAAAATAGCAACAAGTCAGTGAGCAAGACCCCATATTTTTTATACCTTAGGCCGTTGCCTCCAACAACAGTCTAAGTAGTAGGCCAAAAGTTGTACAATTTGGGGTGCTCTCTGACTTGTTGGAGTTAAAAACAACAACAAGTCAATGAGCAAGACCCCTTATTTTTTATACCTTAGGCCGTTGCCTCCAACAACGGCCTAGGTAGTAGGCCAAAAGTTGCACAATTTGGGGTGCTCTCTGACTTGTTAGAGTTAAAAACAGCATCAAGTCAGAGAGCAAGACCCTATATTTATGATGCCTTAGGTCGTTGTCTCCAACAATGGCCTAGGTAATAGGCCACGAGCTGAACAATTTGGGGTGCTCTTTTGACTTGTTGGAGTTTAAAGAGCAACAAGTCAGAAAGCAAGACCCTATTTTTTTAAACCTTAGGTCGTTGTCCCCAACAATGGCCTAGGTAATAGGCCAAGTTTTGAAGTTTTTTGATTGCTCTCTGACTTGTTGGAGTTAAAAAGAGCAACAAGTTAGAGAGCAAGACCCTTATTTTTTTTACAACTTGGGTCGCTGCTTCCAACAACGGCCTGGGTTATAGATAAACATTTGAATTTTTTGCTTTTCCCAACTTTCTCTTAACTCTTTACGAACAGTGTCTCTGCAACTATATACCAAAGACAGATGATCTATGCTTGTATATCGTTTATATTTTTTATTACGGTCCAATTTTTTCCATCTATCTAACCAATATAAAAATGATACAGTTCATATGTTTAAAAATAATTCCAAAAAATAAAATTTGATCTTATCATTTGTAAAAAACAATTTCTTAAATATATTCTTACCCCTAATATGTAAATTCTTCTGCAATGCGTACATCTATCCGGTTACTGTTGAGTGTAGGGTTTCAACACAAATAATAAGGGTTATTGTAGGGTTAGGGTTAGGGTTAGTGTATTAATAGGGTTAGTGTTAACGGGTGTTAAGGGTAGGGTTAGGGAAAGCGGGGGTTAGGGTTATTGTAGGGTTAGGAGTGTAGGGTAACTCCAACAAGCTAAAAATATGAAGTTTTTGCATTGCTGTCTAACTTGACCAACTTGAAAAGATCAAAAAGTCAGAGAACACCAACAATATATTAATACCTTAGGCCGTTGTCACCAACAACGGCCTAGGTTTGAAGTGTTATGCTTTTTATAATTTTCTCTTTACTCTGTACGAACAGTCTCTGTGGAACTTTATACCAAAGATAGATGTTCTATGCTTGTATAACGTTTACATTTTTTTTTAATTTCCAATTTTTCCCACCTAACCAACCAATATAAAATCATGATGGTTAGATGTTTACAAAAAATACCAGAAAATAAAACATGATCTTTTTATTTATGAAAAATAATTTCTTACATATATTGTAGAATTTGGGTTAGGGTTATTGTAGAAGATATTTAAGTTCTATCAATGCTCTTTATGACCAATATATAAACCGTCGTTTGTGTTATGAATGGAGCATTAAACTCTTTTCAGTAAGTGCCACTCAGAACATTCAGAATTACTGAAAAATAGAGGGAAAACAGAATCGCAAACAGATCATCTATTATTTTATGATAATTTTTTTTTTGCAAAGTGGGCTTCACATGTAGATCCCATTTTGCAAAACCGCCCGCATTTTCTCATTGGCAGGAATACTCACCTTCAACCCAAGTAGTAACTTGTAGGTTGTTTAAGGATAGGGTTAGGGTAAGATTAGGGTTAGAGTTATGTTTTTTATGTTTTTTACAACTGTCTCTCCACTCTTTACGAACATTGTCTCCTGAACTCCACAAAATAGACATTCATATGTATGATTTTTTGTTTATATTTTTTATTTATTTCCATTCATAGCCACCTAACTAACCAATTAAAAATCGTTAAGGTCAAACGAATCACGTGATTATTAAAAAAAATTGAAATTTTGATTCGTAAAAATCAATAAAATATGATATGTAGGGTTAGGGTTAGTGGTTATAATGCTCTTTGTGGCCAATATATATGCAAAATCTGTTACAAGTACAAAGAGCAGTATTACAAGGATCACATGTAGAAACCCACATGTAGAACAAGTCCAATATAAAAAAAACCTAAAGTACATAACTTGCTTATTATTACATTTGTTATTACAAAGTGGGCACCACATGTAGATCCCCACATGTATAACCCAATAAGGGAAAAGATTCAGATGGATTTGAAAAATGGAATGTTTTTATAACCACTAACCCTAACACTAACCGTGACCGTAACCCTAACCCTACACTCCTAACCCTACAATAACCCTAACCTTACCCCTAACCCCCGCTTACCCTAACCCCCGCCAATATATGCAAAATTTGTGACAAGTACAAAGAGCAGTAAAACAAGGATCATGTGAATGAGAATGGAATGGAGTTTTATCAACTCATGGATTCCAAAAGTTGCACCGCATGTAGATATTAAGTCTATGTCGAGGAATGGAGTGTTCATTTTGTTTAGCATAACTTTGCCTACTATTATTGGAGACTCTTCAATGTGGGCATCACATGTAGAAACCCACATGTAGAACAAGTCCAATATGGGAAAAACCTAAAATACATAACTTGCTTATATTCACATGTAGATCCCCACATGTATGAGAAAAACCACATGTAGATCATATATGGGAAAAACCACATGTAGATCCCCATATGTATAGCCCAACAAGGTTAAAGACCAAATAAATAGCTATATATTTACTTCACATTGGAGGTTTATCACTTCATATAGCATCATCGGTCCTTGCTCTTTTTCTCTTAATAGTTTCCCCTTCATTCGGATGGATTGGAGACTGTACAAAGTGGGCACCACATCTACAAACCCACATGTACAACAAGTCAATTATGGGAAAAACCACATGTAGAAATCCACATGTACATAACTTGTAACGCCCCGAATCCCAAAACACTGAATTCGAGATGTTCTACAGGATATTTTCACTTCATTCGTACAATTTTACAAGGAATTTAAAACTTTTATTTCAACAATAATTACATCAGAGTTTTTTTTTACATCAATAAGCAGCGGAATCAATAAAATACAACAATAATGAATGTACAATTGTTACAACTTTAACATTTAAGTAATCAATAGCATCATCAATCATCTGTATATCTTCATGTAACTCCATACCCTGCATATAAACTGTGGGCGCGTCAGTTGCTTACAACTGACGAAATATTATACACGGCCATCCTCTCTATGCCGGAAACAGTATAACGATTCTTAAATACTTTAGCAAACACAAACTTGATCACAAACAAAGCTACAAAGGGACTATCCTGTTGATGTCGTGTTGTGCGGTGCACTTAGTCCTTAATGCAATTATTTATATTACATGACACTAATGCACACTTGTTCGGATTCTATGCATCCCATACTACATAGGTCCGAGGGCAAGCCTCTTATTCGTTCTTCATTATTGTAGGGTTCAATCCCTCGCCATGACTTAATCTACTACTGTAATTACGGTGAGTATCCTAGATGATCTATGAGTACAAGCACGTGCACTGGACCCTGGAGGGGAACCCCACGCCATGTCTTGACTCATCAAGCATGCATTCTGTGGTAATTCAGCCTCCTCCCTGAACACGATCCTCTTGCAGTCACCAAACATCCCACAAGCGTGGCTAAAGTCCGATCATTACTGAGTTGTGCCCACGCCATGTCTTGACTCATCAAGCATGCATTCTGTGGCTCACACACCCGCACCGTAAACTCTAGTTCTCATACTTATGTTTTCTCTCACTTTCATCACATCTCTACTATGTATCTATCTGTAATTTCGATAAGTATCATAAATGTTCTATGATTACAAGCACGTGTACAGAAAACCTGGAGGGGAATCCCGCGCCATGTCTTGACTCATCAAGCATGCATTCTGCGGTAATTCAGCCTCCTTCATGGCACACAATCCTCTTGCAGCCACCAAACATCCCACAAGCATTGCTACCAGGATGGTACTCTGGAGTAGTATCCACGTCATGTCACGACTCATCGTGAAGAACCTGTGCATACCCTCAACAACACCCATCCCATGGCCCTCATACTCATGTTTTTCTCTTACTTCCATCACAGCCTTACAAAATTTGTTTTAAAAGAAAATCATCACAACCTAGAGCTAGCTTACCCTACCGGACTTAAATCAACAACAGAGACAGTCAGCCTACCTGGCTACTTCTCAAGAGACGCTCAACCCTCAACGGTTAGCTCTCAAATCATAAATAAAACTGCCGGTCACTAGGGTCTCGCCTAGCCTCTAGATTCCAACAACTATCTCTTCCTAGAGATCAACAATATTTCATAATCAATCTCAAATAATCATTTCCATTTCTTTTGTTCACAAACTCTTTCTCAGAATATTTCTTTTATAATCTCATAACATGAGAACAATTCAATTCGATCAATTTCATCTTTCATATCCTTGTGTGCATTTCACAATAAAACTCAATCAAATCTTAAAATCTCGTATTCAAACTTAATTAACTTTCATTTGTCAAAATCAGATCCAAACTCAAAACCAAAATAAACAGTTCGGTCCAGTCGACCGGTGACAGTATCAGTCGACTGTTCAGTGAACATCAAAATATCTCAGTCTGTTCAGTCGACTGGTGATAGGGAATCAGTCGACCGTTTTACAAAACTTTAAAACATCAATAATACACAGTCGGTTCAGTCGAATGGGTATAGTATTAGTCGACTGTTCCGCAAGTACTTTGAAAATTCAAACACCAAAATTCAGTACAGCAGCAGTCGACTGTGAAAGTAGTTGGTCGACTGTCCTGCCGACGAAAACCCAATTCCTTATACTTGACAGTCGACTGTGGAAGGTAATCAGTCGACTGTCAAATCCACAAATTGCATCTTTGCATACATTTTTCGACCTTTTAATCGATTTGTACTTCCATATACAAAATATAAATTATTTCCAGAATATATTCATTTTAAAACATTATCGTATATATTATCAAATTCTCAAGTTTCTCATTTTTCAAATGAAATCCTTAAAATGTATCAAAACATATATTCAATCAATTGTTTTCTTTTATCAAAATTACTTTATAAAAATCTATATACTCATATAAATAATATTTTGAGGTCATAATCACACTTCTTTGCCACATTCTCATCAAACAACATATTTGCATTACTCTAATCATGTCTCAACATGCATCAATTTTCATGCAATCACTTCAATTCTAGCAATTCAACTAGCAATCATAACAATTTAAGGAATAGCATAGCAATTTGCATCTACCACAATCAATCAAAATTTAACGATTCATTTCTACATTAATTTGTATGCAATCAATTCAATTTCAACCAAATAAATTATTTATCATCTATCATATATTTCTACTCCTAAATTAGAAAGCATTTAAGAAACACCCACCTAAATTGAAGATTTGCACTCACATGAACTCCTAGAATTAGGAGCTCCTAAAGAAAGCTCCAATTGCAACTCCTTGAAATCCGTACCTCCAAGCAAGCCTCCCACATCCTTCCGGTCAGCAATAGTGAGCATCTTCATCTCCATTCCATTACGGCAACAACAAGGACAAACTCCCATCTTCTTTCACATACACATACTATGTATGTACAAATATATACATTAGTATATGTATATAGGCAAGTGGAATGGTGATTAGGTGGAGGAATGGGCAAGGCTATGCTATTTTTGGTGGGTTTCTTTTCGGAAATGGCAGGAGAGAAGAGAGAAAAGAGATGAGAGAATGAGAGACTAAGGGGGTATTTTTATAAGAGAGTAGTAGGGTAGTTAGTATAACTACCTCTACATGAACACCACTAACCCCATATCTAAAACTTGTTTTCCCTCCTTCTTTTCAAAATCAAACTTCAGAATTTTCCCTCCTCTAAAACAGCCCGGCCCCAGAATTTATGCACATCGCACGTATGCACGTGCACGTGCTTTGTGTACAAAAATGATTTATTTATTTAATCCCTTTAAAACAATTTATTTATATATGTAATAAATATAAAAAATTAACTTAAAAATTATACTTTTCATGCACAATAAAAATAGACACAACAATTTCATGAAAATTTATTTTAAAGGAAGAACGCACTTAAAACACGTCCACCGAAACACGTGCATCGCCCAGAAAATCTCAAAAATACAAAAATTGACTTTATCGACCGAATTTTTTTTATAATTAATCGGAATGCAACATAAGAATATATTTAATATACATATATGATAATGTACTCAAACGTACAGAAAACACGTGTATTGCACGTAAAAGTTTATTTTTAATTAAAATAGACCAAAAATTGAATTCCGTTTACAAAACGAATTTAAAAATGTTTATAAAAATAAATAATTGAAATCCATCGAAAACTTTGCACACAACGATGGAATACCCAAAATCGACACGTGCATCGATACATACGTAAAAAGCACGAAAAACTCAAAGATTGAAATTTAGCATTTGAGTTGTCTCAAATGGGATTTTATGAATACGGAATTACATAAATAATTGGAATTCAAAATACATATCAAAATGCATTATGGATATAATCAATAACAGTACAAAATGCACGTGCATAACACCCGAGGGCAAAATTGTCATTTAAATTTTGCGGGGTGTTACGTAACTTGCCTACTTTATACGTTTGTTATTACAAAGTGGGCAACACATGTAGATCCCCACATGTATAACCCAATAAGGGAAGAGATTCAGTGCGTCGTAGAACGGAGATTCATCAGATCCAATATGGAAAAAACCACATGTCCATAACTTGCCTACTATTAAACTTGTCATTATAAAGTGGGCACCATATGTAGATCCCCACATGTATAACCCAATAAGGGAAGAGATTAAATCTTATATTTCTGACACGACTATTCATTTCATTTCCACTCCAAATACAGAAACCAAAAACACAGAGAGTCTTTCCACTTCCACTTTGAGCCTTATTTGAGGAGAAAAGACGTCGCCTTTCGTGCAATATCAGCGACGACACAGTGCTGATTTTATTTAAGAAGATACAGTGCTGATTTTATTTTTCTTAATCAACCAATAACCCTTAACCCTGCCATAACCCTAGCTTACCCTAACCCTACCCCTAACCCCCATTAACACTAACCCTAACCTTACACATATAAACTTCTTCCTTTTATTTTTTGGAATTATTTTTAAACATATAACCTTGTTAATTTTATATTGGTTAGATAGGGGAAAAATAGAAAGTAATAAAAAAATATAAACAATATAGAAGCATAGATCATCTGTCTTTGATATATAGTTCCAGAGATACTGTTCGTAAAGAGTTAAGAGAAAGTTGTAAAAAACAAAAAAACAAAAACCCATAACCCTAACCCTAACCTTACCCTAACCCTAACCTTAAACAACCTAGATGTTACTACTTAGGTTGAAACCCTACACTCACCAATAACCGGATAGGTGTATGTTTTGCAGAAGAATTTACATCTAATAGGGATTAGAATATATTTAAGAAACTTTTTTTACAAATTAAATGATTATGTTTTATTTTATAATATTTTTTGTAAATATTTAACCACCATGATTTTATATTGGTTACTAAGGTGGAAAAAAATGGGTCAATAAAAAAAATATAGCTAAACAATATACAAGTGTAGATCATCTGTTTTTGTGATAAAGTTCCACAGAGACTGTATGTAAAGAGTGAAGAGAAAATTGTAAAAAATATGAAACTTCAAACCTAGGTCGTTGTTGAAGACAACGGCCTAAGGTATTCATATAAAGGGGTGCTATCTGACTTTTTGCTCTTTTCATGTTGGTCAAATCAGAAAGCAACGCAAAAACTCTAAATTTTAAGCTATAACCTAGGCCACTGTTGGGGACAACGGCCTAGGCTATAAATAAAAGGGGTGTTGCTCTCTGACTTGTTGCTCTTTTTAACTTGTCCAAGTCAGAGAGCACCCCAAGAACTTCAACTTTTTGCCTACAACCTAGGCCGTTGTCGGAAACAAAGGCCTAAGGTATAAAAAAATTATTGTGTTGCTCTCTGACTTATTGCTCTTTTTAACTTGTCCAAGTCAGAGAGCACCCAAAAAACTTCAACTTTTGTCCTATTACCTAGGCCGTTGTTGGAGACAACGGCCTAAGGTATTTATAAAATAGGGTGTTACTCTCTGACTTGTTGTTCTTTTTAACTTGTCCAAGTCAGAGAGCACCCCAAAAACTTCAACTTTTGTCCTATTACCTAGACCGTTGTTGGAGACAATGGCCTAAGGTATTTATAAAATAGGGTATTGCTCTCTGACTTGTTGCTCTTTTTAACTTGTCCAAGTCAGAGAGCACCCCAAAAACTTCAACTTTTTGCCTACAACCTAGACAACAGCCTAAGGTATAAAAAAATTATTGTGTTGCTCTCTGACTTATTGCACTTTTTAACTTGTCCAAGTCAGAGAGCACCCCAAAAGCTTCAACTTTTGTCCTATTACTTATGCCGTTGTTGGATACAACGACTTAAGGTTAAAAAATTAAGGGTCTTGCTCTTTGTGTTCATGCTCCAAAAACACAGAGAGTTATTGAAGTCCAAAAAAATTTCTACAAATAACCTAGGCCGTTGAACGACCTAGGTTTTAAAAAAAAATCTACAACTACAACAGCAGCTACAGCTGATACAATTGAGTCACCCCCAAAATGAAGCTAAATTATATACAACCCATCAGCTACAAACTCCCAACAACAACAACAACAATATTAACAAACGACACAAACAAACAACACTTGAGTCTTAAGAATATTTACAGTTAACAACCAAAAGTAATTCACCATATGGGCATCAATCTGTAATATACTGAAACATTACATTAAATAAATTTCAATTCATAGTGGATCATCATATCTCTCGTCAGAACTCTCTTCATCGAATGGAATTACTTCTTGCGGATTGTTTGGCCTTCATTCAAAGATAAATTTTAGTTAGTGAGAAACGCATTTACCACAAATGAAGTATAATAAATTTAAAAGAGGGACAAACAAATAAAGTACGAGTCTTACCCCTCAAATAAAGTTAGACAATTTCTTGAATCATGATTCATTTGCACAATGCCGCATCTTCGGTACCATCTCGGTTTTTTTATGCGGAGTTGCCCTCTTATCGACCTCAATCTTTTGGCGCGAGGCCTTCCTTTTGTCGTGCATAGCTGTGAGTCACTTACGCGTGTAGGTATGTGTCCACTCCCTTCATCATGAGGTTGTGCACTACCATGCGGTTGTGAACTACCTTCCAGTTCTACACTGTCATGTGGTTGTGAGGCATGTTCTGGTTGTTCACCCAATCCGGGTTGTAGCCGAGAAACCCCGTCAAAGATCTTCTGCAAATTCTCCAACATATATTTGTAACTTTCATTGGAGGAACAACCGAGACCAACAATCTGCTTTGCATGGTAGCTCAACTCACAATATCGAGAAGCAAAATTCTCGGTATTGGGTTTGGTTGGAACAGATATATAACTTCTTTTCATCACATCACGGGTCCATCTTCTTTTAATATATACATCTGGAAGGGAAGTGTGATGGCTGAAACGAAGAGCGGCTAAAATATGCCTGCAAGGAATGCCAACGAAGTCGAAGAAGTGACATGCACATGTAATAATTCCATTGATTTTGCATAATTGAAGAAGGCGAGCCGGTTCTGATTCTTCACAGAGTATCACATGGAATGTTGAACTTTCCGGTGTCTCAAGATCGCCAACGTAACTCACATTGTACGAAGCTTTTTGTAACTTCATCTTGGAATTTGTAAAAAAAAGTGTATGTTTTCGCCATTTGTGCCTCCAAAGCCCATTCGCTCTTCAACTTCAGTCTCTTCTCACAGTTACGATGTTTTTTTTCTTCATTTCATCGTGTCTTTGCCTTCCCAAAAAATGGTCGAAGATGACGGAAAATTCATGCAAGGAATATTTCTTTTCTGTATGATGCTTTAGGACAGAATGCGCTGACTCAACCCGTTGGCTACTCAACATGCCAGCCCAAAAAGAATCTTTAGCGTAGACGGGTGCCCAACTTTCATGGATATCAAATAGATCATTCAACCATTTGTTACTCTCTAATCCGTATTGCAAAATCAACAAATTCTATTTTCCTACAAAGTCATGTACATATTTGGAATTGTAGATGACATTCTTCAAAGATTCTCTAAACATGTCGACATCATTCGAAATACGCACATCCTATGGTAACTTATCCAGAATGTGACAAATACAAAAACGATGCTAAGTCTGGGAGAAAACTTTCTTAACTGCGGCGGCGATCCCACGGTCTTGATCGGTGACGATACCGGATGGAGCACGATTCATAATTCCTAACCACTTTTCAAAGAACCATTCAAACGAAGAGGCCGTCTCTTTTGGATTGAACCTACCTCCTAAGAAAGTCGATTGTCAATGTTGATTCACTCCAATAAAGGGAACAAATAACATTCCATAACAGTTTGTATTGTACGTGATATCAAAGCAAATTACATCGCCAAATTCTTGATAATTCATCCTAGAAATAACATCAACCTACATACAATGTGACAACCGCCCTTCGGGATCTACTTGAATGTCATAAAAAAAAATGAAGGATCCGTCTGTTTCTTAGATTCAAAAAAATCAATTAGCATTGTAGAATCATGTCCTTTCAATGCTTCTTGCGAATCTCTAAGTAAATTTCTAACATATTTTTCTATGAATCCTACTTGATCATGACCACCACTAGCACTTTCGAAGAAGCTCATTTGTCGACATGTCTGGATATTAGCTTGGTTGAGTTTCTCTATTATCCTTTTATCCGTATTTGATACGGAACGGTTTCGGGATAAAAGATGCCTTCTACCGGGTGAGGTGAATTCGTGATTGTGTTCTTCGTGAAATGAATACACCACCCACGTATTGCTTGCTTTGTTTAATTTTATACGAACGCAAGCCTTGCAACCCGTTCTACAAGTTGTTCTCCGTCTACCATCACTATGTTGACTTAGCGACGACCCGGCTTTATTATAAAGATATGACTTATCTACTTCCACTCCTCCCTTTAATTTATTCTCACCCTTACGCATTGCAAAACCCCCACAACGAGCATATGAAGAATAAAAATTTTCGGCCTCAACTAAAGTGGGAAACGTCATACCTAACTTTGGTTTTAGATGTTCTTCGTCTATCGGCATGGAATCAATGATTGGTTCTACCATCACAAAATTACCGCTGGCAGCAGAACACTCCGTATCGTTGTTCATCTGGGTTAAAAATATATTATTGGTAAATTAATATACACATCATATATAAAATAGCTTGTTAACAAACGATTGCGATATATATACATACAAAACAAAATAAGTGACAAAACATCAAAAACGACATCATAAAAATATGAAACTCTGCTATTGGGTCCGGCTTGCCGCACACAAGGTAACGGAACTTGTACAAGCGAGTTCCGATCCACAGTTTGCAAGATAAGGCCGTGTCTTACTCGCTTTCACTCTTAGAAATGAAGAGAATGCGATACACAAACGCATATACCAAACTGTGGATTACAACTCGAAACTACAAGTTGGTATGACTGGTGAGTGGCGAGACCGACCTACTCGCAAAATTACGGATTTTTTGAAGTGGGTTCTCTATTGAAAACTCCCTCAAAATAAAACAAAATTCATGAGAAAACTGCACAATTGACTGCAAAAAAAAATAATTAGACTTTGTGATTGGGTCGGGCTCCCCGCACACAAGGCAACACAACTTGTACAAGCGAGTTCCGATAAACGGTTTGCAAGATACGGCCGTGTATCGCATTCATTCATGAAAAATGCCAACAATGCGATACATTGACGTAGGCCCCAAACTGGGGGTCCGAACTCTCAACTACAAGTACCGTTTGGTAGAGAGCGGTAAGCCCAATATGCTCTTCAAATTTTTTTTGGATGTCGTTTCGTACTGAAAAGTACCATTGAAAGAAATTAAAAAACTTCAATTGAGGTTGTTGTTTGATATACGGTACAAATCCGCACAAACGAGATCAAAAAATTCCGAAACTTTGGGAGTAGGACGAACGCAAAATACATGAGCCAACAAAATTTGTAGAGGTGAGTTTTGGCTCACGGTTTGCAAAATACGCCGATGTATCGCTTTCACTCACGAGAATTACTCGAAAGCGATACACGGCCGTACACTTCAAACCGTGAATCCAAACACACTTCTACAAATTGCGTTGGCTTGTGAGTAGCGAGCTCGACGTACTCGCAAAGTTGCATAATTTTTGTTTTCTCTTTGTGCGCAATTACTAACATCGAACAACGACCAACAACAACTAATACTACATCTACATCCTCAATAAAACTAGAATTATCTACTCTATAAATATCTACGCATAATATAGAAATTGTACACTCAAATATTGGAGAAAAATTTCTGATCAATTAGCCTAGTTAGATCTACTCAAGTAGGAACAAATTAGTACCTTTAACAATGAAGGTGTTCGGAAAGGAGATAGGGGAGGCTACTGCGCGCTGCTGTAGAGAAAGGAAGGGGAGTAGGGTTTGGCTAATTTCTTCAGGATTAGGGTTTTAGGGTTGGGGAGATTTCGTATGGGTTAGGGTTTTTTGTATCTTCAAAGGAAGAGGGCAAGAGTCAGAGAATAGGGAGAGATTTGGTTAGAAGCAACGATCAAGAGAGAGATAGGGTTTTCAGATCGATAAAGAGAGAGCTAGGGTTTGGGAAAATGGGTTTCTTGAGCTCTACTAGCGAGAGAGAGAGTTTTGAGGGAGATGGAGATCTAAGTATTTACAAGTGTTTGGAAAAACACTTGTACATACTTAGGCCGTTGTTGGGAACAACGACCTAGGTTGAAATTTTTGTTTAAAAAAATAACTTAGGCCGTTGTTCCAAACAAACAACGGCCTAAGTACAATTTTTCCCAAAAAAAAATTTGAAATAACTTAGGCCATTGTTCCCAACAATGGCCTAAGTATAGGTAACTGACAAAAAAAACTTCACGCCAAAATAACGCTAAGTGTAAAACGTTTTTTGGCATGAATTTCCGAAATTGCCCCTCCGCTTCTTGGACTGTTAGTGGGATATTTTAACGGGTTTCAATCACAACCGTTCATCAAGATCTGATCCGACCGGAGGGCTTGGATTGGTGTTTTCCAACCCGGTTGAAAACAAACCCGTTTTCAAAGGAAAATGCTCCATTGAAAATGCAAATGTTGTGAAAACACGTGAAAACCACCTAGGCCGTTGTTGGAAACTACGGCCTAGGCTTGTTTTCACGTTTTTCACGCTACAGTACGTTTTCAATGGAGCATTTTCCATATATATATATATATATATATATATATATATATATATATATATATATATACTAGGTTTGCCCGTTGACACGTGCTTACGGCACGTCATTGGAACGGTGCAGCTGGTTTGATTATATAAAATAGTTTTGGTGGTCCAGCAAATTAATTGAAGTAGTTAACATATTATATGAGGATGTAGCATATCTACCTTTATGCTTAACCATCGCCTTCTTGATTATTATCTTAAACTTACCTGGAAAGCATGTAGTTTGTTAGAAACACTGCATAAAGTTTTTTTTAACTTCAGCATCACTTTTAGATGCTTGTAATAGTTATGCAAGGACATTATCATATAGGTTTTATAGAGTATACTCTAATTTCATAACCACTATGAGTATATCTAAATATATTGATAACGCAAGTGCAGGTGTGAATGTATCTACAATACCAGTATTCTAAACATTTGTTTATCTGAGACTCAGTTTGCAATTGAAATACCTCTTATTATTATTTAAACCAAAATGAAATACATGAAGTTCTCAAAACTCTAAACCAAGCTAATCATTTATTTTATCTCCACTTTGTCTCCCCATTGCATCTTTATAAAAAAAATCCAAATGGATAAATAACAAAATTACTTTAGCTGTCTTTCTTGAGTAGAGAATTTGCACCCATCACTGGTAAACTCCAGTCATCCCAATCCTATATATCCAAATATACACTAAAAGTTCTTATATGTTATGTTATCTATTGTTTCTAATAATCAGTGAAGGGAACACTTCACGATAGTATTTTCTTTTGTAGTAAAGAAATTAATGTTGCATATTTGCCAAGTTATTTTAGGTTGCTGGTCAGCTTACCTGTCCTGCTATGGTTTGAAAGTCCAAATTGAGGCCACCAAATAATCTATCTCTCACTTGCGTACACCTTAAATCAAAACCTCTCTGAACTTAGATTCCATGCACACACAAAATTCAAGTCAGCAAAAAACTAAGTAATCCCCTGCACACACAAAATTAAAAATTAGAATGAGAATTCGGTTAATGAAATGAAATTTGAGCCGTCGCATCGCATATAGAGGCTCTCGATTCGGTGGAAGGGAGTTGCCGATACACAGTTACTTGATATTCGCGCTCGATTTTGTGGAGGGGAGTCACCGATACAGAATCAGTAGCAAATCAGATATCAGCGACGACCACTTGATTGGGGTTCGACATTGGATTTGGATTTGGATTTGCAGTGAGATTTTCAAATTTTCAAATTATCAAATTTTCAAAATTTTAAAATTTAAAATTTTTTTTTAAAAAAATTTAATTTATTTATTTTTTTGAAATTTTAAAATTTTAGAAAATTTTCATTTTTCATTTTTATATTTTTTTAATAATTTTTAATAAGTTTTTGACTTTTCTGAATTATTTTTAATGTATTTAAAGTTTTATTTTTTTTTTATATTTTTTATATTTTTAATATTTTTTAATTTTTAAAATTCGTAAAATTTAAAAAATTTGTAAAATTATTTTTTTATTATTTTTTGAATTTTTTAAAAAGTTTTTCAATTTCTTATTTTTTTAGTTTTAAAGTTTTAAATTTTTTAGTTTTAAAAATTTTAAAATTTTTATTTTCTTAATTTTTTGAATATGAGAGAGAGAGAGAGAATGAGAGAAATAATTAAATAAATAAAAGAGTTGTTTTGGGTGGGGATTTGAATTTGAGTTTTGGGGGGGAAATGTATTTTGTGAGGTTAGATATGAACCTTTAAATTTTTGGAGATTGAAGGAGAGCCACTTGATAGCTTTCTTTGTATTTTATTATATATATATATATAGGCAAATGCTCCATTGAAAACGGGTCTAGTTTTCACGGGTTAGACCACATAAATCTGAGTCATTGGATCGCTCATAATCGCGATCAGTGACTCAGATCGAGCCCCCCATCACCCGTTTCAATTGATGAGCGAAGGGTTATTTTGGGAATTTCATCCCAAATAACTCTTCGTCTCACTGATTCTAAAACAAATGATATAACCTGGGAACAACGGCCTTGGTTATAAAAATTGAATCATAGTTCTCAATTTTTATAACCTAGGTCATTGTTGGGAACAACGGCCTAGGCTATAAAATTTTATAGAAGTTTATAGAAATTTTATAACCTAGGCCGTGGTTATAAAAATTGAGAACAAACAACGGGTTATATCATTTTTTTAAGAACGAATCAGGCGAAGAGTTATTTGGGAAGAAATTCCCAAAATAACCCTCCGCCACTTAAGTCATATTGGGTGATGGGCGGAGGCGATCTGAGCCGCTGATCGAGATCATGAGCGATCCAATGGCTCAGATTCGTGTTTTCCAACCCGTGAAAGCAAACCCGTTTTCAATAGAGCATTTGCCATATATATATATATATATATATATATATATATATATATATATATATATATATATATATATATATATCAGTTTATACCTCAATTTATGCATAGTTGAATACTAGTAGGTTTGTACCAGTTCATACCTCAATTTATGCATAGTTGAATACTAGTAGGTTTGTACCAGTTCAATTTGGGGGTGGGCCTACATTCTGGAGCCATCATCTATATAATAAAACACAAAGAAAGCTATTAAGTGGCTCTCCTTCAATCCCTCCAAAAATCAAAGGCCGAGATCTAACATCACAATATATATTTTTCTCCCAAAAAGTTTTTCCCCAAAACTCAAATTCAAATCCCCCACCCAAAACAACTCCTCTATTTATTTAAATTATTTTTTCTCCCTCTCTCCCTCCCTCTTCTATTAAAAAAAATAAGAAAATACAAAATTTAAAATTTTTTTAAAAAATTAAAAATTTAAAAACTTTAAAAATTATTCAAAACAATAAAAAAAATCATATAATATGTTTTTTGCTGGACCCTCAAAAGTTTCTCATATAATATGTTTGCTACTTCAATTAATTTGCTGGATCTCCAAAACTATTTTATATGATCAAACAAGGTGCACCGTTCCGAATACGTGCCGTAGGCACGTGTCAACGGGCAAACCTAGTCATTTTATGAAGAGGATAGATAAAACAATTAGCCATTCTTCTGAGATGAATGGTTGTGAAATTAAAAAATAAGACTAGATATATTATATAGCATGTATTCTGTATATTCATACCTTACATATTATTTGAGAAAAGAATCTTATATATAGAATGCACCCGCGCCATTTAATCCATTACCTTATATTTAGGATGGGCAGGTTGGGCGGTTCAAGTTCAGGCAGGTACAAGTTTGGGTGGCTTTATTAAACATATGAAGCCTGCCCACAATAAAATGGGTTCAGACGGATTTTTCAAATGCGGTTTCAGCTAGGCTTTACTAGAGTTTTTAAACCTTTGCTTGCGGGTCGGGTTTGGGCAGGTTCGGGTCAAACCCGACCCGATGAACGACACTAGTTGTAGTTAGCAATGTCACATTTACCCGTGACCCGGACTCGACCTGGACCCGATATTAGACCGGAACCGACCTGATTTAAGACGGGTAGGATTAGAGTCTGATGATTTTTGGACCCGATCGGACCCAGACCCAAGCCATGGACCCATTAGTTGACCAATAACTTAATTTTTAATATAGAAGAACAAAATAGTTGTCTGTGTTAAATTTTTTTTGGTATAGTTTTTTGATAGAAAATAAAACTTAATATGTTCATATAACTTATTAAAAAGTGTGTAATCTTTTTCTTTTACTCCCAATTTGCATCGCTTAATCTTTATTTTATAAAATAAACTTAATTATATTCGTTTACATATTAATTAATTTTATTTTCACTTTTAGTATGTAGCTAATTCATGTGGTTCTCTAGAAGGAAAAAAAAATGTTAGGAATTTGAATATTTGTAACTTTTGTAAACATTGTAAAAAATCATTGTCGTATATTATTAGACTCGTTGAGTACCTGGAAACCGATTGGACCCGAATCAGACCCAGAAAAATTAAATAGACCTGAATCCATACCTGAAACTATTGTCATAGAATAAGATCCAGATATCCCACTACCCGACCCGACCCGACCCGATTGCACTGCTAGTTGTAGTTGCATCTGGATGCAACTAGAATTGAAAACACTTATGAATATATATAGAATAATGTGGCCCACTTTACACCGTCATTAATTGTCTTGTATCTCTTTACTCAACTACATGTAATAACTCTATCAAAATAAATATTAAAGAATTATATCTATACCTTATTCTAACAGGAGAAAAAGTATATCCCTCTCTACTTTTTTTATTTTGAAATATACAAAGGAGAGAAAATTTAGGATTCATATATTTAACTAATACGTGCGCACAATTTTATTAAAAAGATCAAAACAAAATAAAAAAAATTCAATCCCTCAAACACATTCACTTCCTCTCCCACTTTCTCAATCTCATAAAATCTCACGTCTCTTTCCAAACTCATCTCTTTCCCCTAATTAACTTAAAATTAGATTTTTAAGCAAACACAATTTATAAAATTATTTTTGTATCATTTTCTTAGTCTATCATCTTTATCCTGACTTGTGCTATAATGCATGGTTTATAATGTATAACCTATTTACTGAATGTTAATGATATTATAATATACATGTTAATATAAATTAGTTGAATTTGCAAAAAAAAATCATTGCATGCATTTTTTTTAGCTTTAGTAATATTCAATTGGATAACATTATGATTTAGCAGTAATTCTCTAAACTATTTGTTTATATGAAAATGATAATGAAGATTTCAGTAATTACGGTTTAATGATATTCATAAGTTTCTTCCAATTCTCTCACATTTTTTTAGAATTTTATATAATTTTATGAGTCACTCAAAACTATTTTTATATAATTTTTTTAGAGTTCGGGGGGTGGACTTCGTCCACATTTTTTGTGCGGATTGACGTAAATTGTCAATTTCAGGTATCATGCGACGATTTTTAGCTATTTTTGGGCGATTTCTGCCTAATATACCCCAACTGCTATTAGATTATTTCCCATAATTAGATGTGCTTATTACCACATTCTTCTATCTCTACTATTTTAATGGGAGAGTCTGTTACCAAACAAATTCTATTTGTAACCAAATAAATATGTGAATTGTAATCAAATAAATACGTGCAATACACATGCATAACTAATATAAATGAGGTCTTAGGTTCGATACCATACAAGGTTTGAATTTTTTTTTAAATATATATATATATCTACTATTTTAATGGGAGAGTTTGTCACCAAACAAAATCTATTTGTAACCGAACAAACACGTGCATTGTAATCAAATAAACACGTGCAATACACATGCATAGCTAATATAAAGGAGGTCTTAGGTTCGATACCATACAACGTCTGATTTTTATTAAATATATATTTATTTATAAAGATGTGCACCGCACGTGTAAATTACTAGTTTAAAAAATGGAAAATAAAATCTCTAATCTCTAATCTCTAATATTATAATGGGAGAAGGCCTTAGTGTCATTTGTAAATGTTTGTCATTCTACCAACCCGTGCAACGCACGTGTTGGTAGATTTTTTTTTTTTGTCCTTTTCATTCCCCCTCCTCATTTTCCCCACGTGCAACGCACGTGTATGATACTAGATTATTTTTTTTGTCCTTTTCATTCTCCCTTTTCATTTTCCCCACGTGCAACGTGTATAATACTAGTAGAGAGAATGTGAAGAGTTGTTTTCAGTGAGCATATCTAATTTTTTTTCTTCTGTTTTGTTAAGTTGTAAGAGAGAGGAAGAGTGTGTGCGTTTAGACAAGTCAAAGCATGGGTATAATGGTCAAACTAATCAAAGTTGACATTGTTAGCGCTGAAGCGATGAACCACAACAAATTTATATGTATAGTTCACCGAACCACACACAAAAAAAATTTGGGTATATTTATTTATATGCAAATTTCTCATCCAGTTTAAGTCCCACAATATCATTTCTCTATGTTCTGTTTTTAGAGTTCAAAAACCTGGATTTCTAACCCCTGCCAGAATTTTCAAATTTGTTCTCCTTTTTTTTTATAAAATTTGAATTAAACAAATATAGAATATCAGATTGAGTAACGAACGAGTGCTCTCTTGGCTGAGTACTTTAATAATACAACTAAGCTTCTTTTAGAGCCCTAACCATCCGCCGCACAGAAAGGAAACCCTAGATTCTCCTCTTCTGAGAATCACTATCGCTATGCAATCGTGGAGGATGAAGAGGATGAACAACATAGCCAGTTAAGAGTAAAAAGGGAAAATTCAGCAGTTGTTGATAAAGAGAATAATAAGTGTCTTCGCTCCATCGATATATACCAACAGGCTCACAGAATTACACAATCACAAACATGAATGCTCAATAAACAACACAAACACGAATTCAATTTTCAGTGAACCAAGTTCGTTGAAGCATTGAAGCTCATATCCAGAAGAAATTTCGATAACTGGAGGCAACTAGAACAAGGCATTCTCTGAAAGGCTGAAACCTTGGATTGAGCTCTACAAACCATAAGGGAATCAAGCTCAGCAGCAATAACCCACTTGGAAGCATCTAGAATCATAGTTAGATTACCAGTACCAGATTTGATCTTATAGTACAACACCGGTGGGCATAATATTGAAGATTAAAGATACATTAGACAAGTAGAGCACAAAATAGCTAACAAAGATTAGAATCTGCTGTCATCAGAAAGTATTTAGCCTTAATTATTCATTACAGAAACAGGGGGTAACAAGTCTTCATTACTAATAAAACAACCACAGAATGGGACTTGCAGAATAAACTTAACTTCCTTTCTCCTAAAAAAATTTAGCTGATCTCCAGTTAATGTTATCCCTGGATCCCAATTTCCAACCACTTCTCTTTATCCTTTGACATTTCCACTTCCTGCAACAAGGTCAATCAATCCAAAAAGTTAATTAGAAGAATGCATAAATAGCCAACCACTTAGTGCATAACTTCATATAGCAAGGCTTCTCACTGCAAAGTGGTGGGAAGTTTCATGTTCGATTCCGGCCAAAACAAGAATTAATTGGGGTGATGGAAATCCTTTCCCTCTTCCCAACGTGGGGGGTTACGACCAAAACACAAAGAATAAAGCATAAGTAGCTAATAGCTCTCAGCAGCTCACAAACTAATCATAACTCCTAGAGAAAGAATGTTTAAAGCTGACCCCAATCTATTGTGTATGTGAAGCCAACCACTTCCATACGATTACATTACTATACACGTGCAATCCACTTGATTTTTCATCTCGAGCCAATACTTTTGGAACTAGTTAACATTATTAAATAACTTACTCTTTAAGTTGCGGAGAATTTTTTTCTTTTGGGAAATGAAGTTGCAGGTAATTGATAAAAGAAAACACATGCAATACAGATTAAGCATGTGTCACCCTTCACAGACGGAAATTTCTGTTTCTTAGAACTATTAAACTGATCAAGGGCGAAAATTTCACAGAACTTCAAGAGGAACTTATCCGATTGGTTGGTAGCCTGCAATCATGGTCGATGTTGCCGCTAAATTTGGTGTGGGGGCAAACAGATAGAACTTGTGGATTCTTGGGGAAACTGAATAGAAAAACCTGTGTACCTGTTCCGTCGGGCCTTGATCGCAGTTCCCGCCGTGCACCTGCAAAAAGTGCGAGACACCGGGGTTGTTCCCGGCGACGCACCCTCCGACGCTCAAGTCAGTAATCGCAGAGATTATGAAAGAGCGTAAAAACTGGTGAAAGATTGATTACCTCTTAATGGCGATGGATGGGGGGTATTTATAGGCGTCTTAGGGAATAGATTAGGGATGTAATCCCCGTGATCTGATATGGAATAATCTCCTTGTAAACAGATTAGGAATGTAATCTGATAAGGTATATTCCCCGTAATCAGATAAGGAATTTAATCCCCAAATCCCAGTGAAAAGATAGACGTGAATCAGGGCCGTTGATTAATATGAATCAGAGACCCTAATTCTATCCCTTCTGGACTGGGTTCGTTGCGGGTTGAAACCCGCACCCAGTGGAGGTGGATCTGTTTGCGGGTAAGTGGATCTTCGGGGGAGACGACCAGCACCCGCTTCGGACCCGTCGGTAGGTGAAATTACCGTTTTACCCCTGAGCTTCAAGATTCGTGCCTCATCTGGACGATTCCGATTTAACCCCATTTTTAGCCATATCACGAGCCCCCCACTCCTAAAGGCTGGGTTTGATTAGCCTTTGGGGAGTAGTTTGACTGTTTTGATGGCTAGCGGAGTTGTATCGGAGTCCGGATGGAGGGTTTCGAATCTTAGAGAGGGGTAGTGAGGTGACCTCTGAAGCTGTAGCCTGTTCTTAAGCATCTCTGAATATCCGACGATCCTTATCTATTTTTTCGGATTATTTATTTAATTTTGCGACGTGTTAACCAGTCGTTCGGGGGCCTTCATAGTACGTTCTAGGCAATAATTGTTCGTCCAGGGGTTCGAAAATATCACCCCGAATTTATAATTATTTTCTAGAATTTCCAGTGAATTTTCACGAACTTTTAGTAATTTTTTAACAATTTTTAAATAAATAAAACGATTGAAATAAATAAAAATTGATTTTTAATACGTATTTATGACGTGGCGTCATCAGAGCCCTCGATCGGAGCAGAGCGTGATTTTCGGAGAGATCGAGTGGTCCCTGTTCTTCGGCTCGCTTTTTCGCTGCATGTGAGGTTCGGTACCCCGGTACTTCGGCTCGGCATCTCGGCACCTCGGTTCGGATGACCAGTGCCTCGGCTCGACGGTTCCGAGGTACGTGGCATCATCTGAGCCGTCCATCCCAACGCAGATCCCCGTAAAGCGCTATCTTGTCGTTTAGTGGACGTGGCCAAATCTGGACCGTCCATCATGACGAGCGCGCCTTTTTACAAGATCCAACGGCTGATATGGGTCGGAGCGATTTTTTGCCATATACGAGGGTCAGTACCCCGGTACCCCGGCTCGGAGGGTCGGCGCCTCGGTTCGTTGGGTCGGTGCTTCGGTTCGCTGGGTCAGTGCTTCGGCTCGGTGATTCCGAAGTACGTGGCATCATCTGGATCGTCCATCTCAGCGCGGATCCCCATAAAACGCTATCTTGTCGTTTAGTGGACGTGGCTCAATCTGAACCGTCCATCAGATTCTGTCGCGAATTTTAAGGAGATCCGACGGTGACTTTGCTCGGAGTGATTTTTTGCCATATACGAGGGTCGGTACCCCGGTACCTCGGCTCGGCGCGTAGTTGCTTCCCGACTGCGTCCACGTGGCCTAATCAGGGACGTCTGATATTTGCACGGATCTCGAGGCGGGTCCAGTTTCCAAGAAAACACTATCTTGTCGTTTTGTGGACACGTGGCTGAATGAGATCCGCTCATCACGCCCTAGCGCACTTTCTGAGGCGATCTGACGGTGGCTTCGCCTCGGAGTGATTTTTTGCCATATACGAGGGTCGGTACCCCGGTACCTCGGCTCGGCGCGTGGGGGCTGTGATTTGTCCCTAATTCCGGCCCGACAGAGGGTGAGTCGGAAAGATTGGGTCGAGGCGTCGGAGAGAACCGATCGTTAGATTAGCCTAAGGGATGCAGGAGCAGTTTCGAAAGGCGAGCTACTTCTAGTCCGCTTAGGAGCGAACTTGCGAAGCAAAATCGAGCCAAGTGTTGGACTCCAATCCATTCAACGGCTGCAGGAGCAATTTCGAACGGCGATCTACTCCCGGCTCGTGTATGGACGAGCCGAGGAGGAAGAGTCGAGCCGAGTGCTGGACTCCGAACCATCTTGTGGGTAGTTTAAGGGATGCAGGAGCAGTTTCGAATGGCGAGCTACTTCTAGTCCGCTTAGAAGCGAACTTGCGAAGCAAAATCGAGCCAAGTGTTGGACTCCGATCCATTCAACGGCTGCAGGAGCAATTTCGAACGGCGATCTACTCCCGGCTCGTCTACGGACGGGCCGAGGAGGAAGAGTCGAGCCGAGTGCTGGACTCCGAACCATCGTGTCGTAAGAGAATTAAAGGCGGAGGTATGTGATAGTATAAAAAATGTGAAAAACTTTATTTATTAATATCCAATGGTCGGCCGCTTCTGAAGTTGCTAGCCGTTTATTACAATGAAGAAAGAACAAAGGAAAAATTACTACTAGTAGCAGGAGAGGAGTGGTCCGACATCTCGAGTTACTTAGATAGGCGTAGCCGCCTTCTCTTGGTATTTCAAAAGATGGTCGGTGTTCCAAGTCCTGGGAATTTCTCTGCCTTCAGGGTCTTCTAGCTTGTATGCACCGGGGCGGATAACTTTGGAGATTTTGTATGGTCCCTCCCAATTTGGGGCCAGTTTGCTTTTCTGTCCGGGGAACGAGATGGCCAATTTTCGGAGGACCAGATCCCCTTCTTTGAGGTCTGTTGGCCGGACCCGTTTGTTGTAGGCGAGCTCGATTCTTCTCCGGTAACTTTGCTGCCGTATGGCCGCTCTCTCCCGGATTTCGTCTATCAAGTCTAGGCTTGCTCTGAGCTCCCTGGCATTCTGTTCCTCTTCGAAGGCTATCAAGCGAGGAGAGGGTATCCCAACCTCTAGCGGGATGAGGGCCTCGGACCCGTAGGTGAGATTAAACGGACTCTCGCCTGTTGGGGTCCGCTTCGTGGTGCGGTAATTCCACAACACATTGGGCAGCTGATCGACCCACAAGCCCTTTGAGCACTTATCAAGCCTCTTCTTCATGCCGGAGAGGATCTGTCGGTTGGCATTCTCGGCCTGGCCATTTGACTGGGGATGAGAGACAGAGGAGAAGCGGTGCTGTATGGTCAGGTCTTCACATAAGGCTCGGAAAGCGGCCCCAGCGAACTGCGTGCCGTTATCTGTAACTATGACCCGAGGAACGCCAAATCGGCAGATCACATTTTTCCAAAAGAATTGAACAACTCTATGCTCGGTGATTGTAGCCAGGGGTTCGGCCTCTATCCATTTCGAGAAATAGTCCACTGCCACGACAAGGAATTTTAATTGTCCGGGGGCTGGTGGAAATGGCCCCAGTAAATCCATCCCCCACATTGCGAAGGGGATCGGACTTGATAGGGAGGAGAGTGGAGCTTGTGGAAGGCGTCGGATGTCGGAGTACTTCTGGCAGGAGGTGCATTGCCGAACGTGTCGTTCGGCGTCCCGTAGGAGAGTGGGCCAGTAATACCCGTAGTTCAACACTTTGCGCGCTAAGGCCCTGGAGCCGGAGTGGGCTCCGCCGATGCCCTCATGGAGTTCTTGCAAGGCGTAGTCGGATTGTTCGGGGGAGAGGCACCTTAGGTAGGGTCGACCATCCACCTGGGTGAAGGAGCGCTTATATAGAATGCCTTCGATCAATATGTAACGCTCGGATCGGGACCTTACCCTTCGGGCTTCCTTCGGATCCTGGGGGAGGAGTCCGTCTCTTAAAAACTCGACGAGGGGCTTCATCCAATTGTCTTCGAGGAGAACTGGCAGTGTTTCGACGGAGTTGAGAGCCTCGTCCTCTATGCTCGGCTTGAGGAGGACTTCTATCAGAACTGTTTGTTCGAGGCCTTGAAGGGAAGAGGAAGCTAATTTGGACAGGGCGTCGGCCTGGGCATTTTCCTCTCTGGGGATTCTTCGGATGAGGGCCTCCTCGAAGAGCGCCATGAGGCCCTTTACTTTGGCCAAGTACTTTACCATCCTGTCATCACGGGCTTCATATTCGCCGAGGACCTGGTTGACGACCAACTGAGAGTCGCTGAAGATCTGTAGGCGTCGTGCTCCTGCATTTCGGGCCATTCCAAGGCCGGCTATGAGTGCCTCGTACTCGGCTTCGTTGTTCGAGGCTTTAAAGTTTATACGGAGGGAATATTGAAGGACAAAGTCGTCCGGGCCCACGAGGATGACCCCTGCCCCGCTTCCCTCGCTGCAAGAGGATCCATCGACATAGACCGACCAGACAGGCGGTCCTTTCATAGTTTGCTCGGAGTCGGGGATAGTTGTTTCAACTATGAATTCGGCCAGCGCTTGCGCCTTGATTGCGGTCCGAAGCTGGTATGTTATATCATGTTGGCTCAGCTCGATCGACCACTTCATGAGGCGGCCGGAAGTCTCTGGCTTGTGAAGGATCTGTTTAAGCGGCTGGTCGGTAAGGACGACCATCGAATGAGACTGGAAGTAGGGCCGAAGCTTTCTCGCAGCCATTATCAGGGCGTAGGCTATTTTCTCAATTTTCGGGTACCGGAGCTCGGCGTCCCGAAGCACTTTGCTGACGTAGTAAATGGGCTTCTGAGCCCTTTCTTCTTCTCTGACTAAGACCGCACTAAGCGTCTGTTCGGAAGCTGCCAAGTAAAGGTAAAGTGGTTCGCCCGGTATGGGTTTGCTGAGAAGAGGCGGATTGACGAGGTAAGCCTTGAGCTGGTCGAAGGATTCTTGTTGTTGCTGCCCCCACTCGAATCCTTTAGCCCCCCTGAGGGCTTTGAAGAACGGGAGGCACTTCTCCCTGGACTTCGACAGGAAACGCCCAATGGCGGCCAGGCGACCAGTCAATCTTTGAACCTCCTTGACGTTTCTCGGGGGGACCATGTCCAATATGGCCTTGATTTTCTCCGGGTTTGCCTCTATTCCTCGTTGGCTAACCATGAAGCCGAGGAACTTCCCTGATGAGACGCCGAATGCACATTTGTTCGGGTTCAGTCTCATATCGTGCTTTCTCAAAACATCAAATGCTTCTTGGAGGTCGGTCACGTGGTCGATGCCTTGGATGCTTTTCACAAGCATGTCATCCACGTACACTTCCATGTTCCGGCCAATCTGGGCCTGAAATACCTTGTTGACGAGGCGCTGGTATGTTGCCCCGGCGTTCTTTAGGCCGAACGGCATGACTCTGTAGCAATAGAGTCCTTGGTCGGTCACAAAAGATGTCTTCAGAATATCCGGGGGGAACATCCTTATCTGATTGTAACCCGAGAAAGCGTCCATGAAGCTGAGGAGCTCATGTCCCGAGGTTGCGTCAATCAGCGTGTCGATGCTTGGCAGAGGAAAGGGATCTTTAGGGCAGGCCTTGTTGAGGTCAGTGAAATCAATACAGATTCTCCATGTTCCGTTGGATTTCTTTACCATTACTACGTTCGACAGCCATTCAGGATAATTCACCTCCTGTATGAATCGGGCTTTCAACAATTTGTCTACCTCCTCTTTGATAGCGAGCTGACGCTCGGGGGCGAACTTGCGCCTCTTCTGCTGGACCGGTTTGGACCCCGGATCAACGCTGAGGCGGTGGACCAAGAGTTCTTCGGAGATACCGGGCATGTCTGCCGCTGACCATGCGAAGAGGTCTTGGTTGGCTCGGATGCATTTTACAATATCTGAGTATAGGGCGGATGGGAGCGGAGGTTGGAATTGAGGATATTGGATTGGAACGCCGCGGTAGCGACCGACTGGTCGAGGGATGCGATGGTTCTGGCTTCAGCTGTGAACCTCTTCACGTAGTCCCTCAGTTTCTCCCCCTTCTGTTGACGGAGGTGCAATAGCGAGATGCTGGTCTTCTCGGCCCTTCGGCTGCTAATGGGTGATGAACAGGGTTTCGAACTGTTCGAAGGAGAATATCGACGCTGGGGCAAGGCGAGAGTACCATTCCCGAGCTGGGCCTTTGAGTGTTGCAGGGAATGTTTTGCAGAGGAGGGCATCGGAGGCTTGATGGAGGAGCATCAAAGTCTTAAAGCTCTCGATGTGGTCAACTGGATCGGTCTCACCAGTGTAGTTCTCGAATTGGGGAGGTTTGAAGCCGAACGGTACAGGGGCATCTACTATGGTCCGGGAGAAAGGGGGGCGGCCAGGACGTAGGGTCCTCCCCCTAAGCTCCTCCTCTCGGTTTATCTGTCCCAAGAGTTTTTTCACCTCGTTCAGACGGCGGTTCATGGTGTCATCTCTCCGACGGTAATCTGCCGAGCCACGGGACTCGTCTTCGTATGAGGGGGAGCGAGGGCTGCGGCGATGGTAGCTTCGGGAGCGACGAGGACTAGGGGTACGCCGGGAGTTGGTAGGAGCGGGACGAGGAGAGGGGGATCGTCGACGAGGGCTTCGGACTGGAGGAGGGGACGGGGCCTTCGGCTCATTAGGGTTCTGACGGAAGTTGAGTGCTTGTTGTACCATTGCTTGGAACTGTTGGAACTCGGCACGGGTAATTGGTGCCTCATTGTTCCCTGGCTGCTGTCGACCCGCGGGAGAGTGCCTCCTTCGGTAACGATCGGGGGAGTCCTTCCTCCCTCTTCGGATGGGGGACCTCCTGTACTCTCGGCGACGGGGGGACCGCACTTGCTGGCGAGAGGCTTCCCCCCGAGCCCGCTTTTCTTCCAGATGACGGCGGAGGTCATCATCTTCCGGACGTTTGGGATGGGCATTGTGGCGACCAGAGGCTCGGGGATGATGGGAGGCCATGGAGGCACTGGAGGCGTTGTGGATGGAGTGATTCTCTTGATGAAGAGGCTGTTTCTGAGGGTTAGGGCCCTTTGGATCAGGAGGTGGAGGGTTCCGTTGGAGCGGCTCTTCCATGGTAGGGGGAAGTTGACCTTGTGGCTGAGCGGGATCAGGGGGGACTTCTTGCTGGTCAGGGTTGAGCACTCGATTAGACCCTCTTGACCTAACTTTGCGAGGCGGCATGGCTGGAGAAGACCTGTTCACGGGGAGAGGAGAGGTCTCTATTCGTTAGTTTCCCACAGACGGCGCCAATCTGTTGCCGCTAAATTTGGTGTGGGGGCAAACAGATAGAACTTGTGGATTCTTGGGGAAACTGAATAGAAAAACCTGTGTACCTGTTCCGTCGGGCCTTGATCGCCGTTCCCGCCGTGCACCTGCAAAAAGTGCGAGACACCGGGGTTGTTCCCGGCGACGCACCCTCCGACGCTCAAGTCAGTAATCGCAGAGATTATGAAAGAGCGTAAAAACTGGTGAAAGATTGATTACCTCTTAATGGCGATGGATGGGGGGTATTTATAGGCGTCTTAGGGAACAGATTAGGGATGTAATCCCCGTGATCTGATATGGAATAATCTCCTTGTAAACAGATTAGGAATGTAATCTGATAAGGTATATTCCCCGTAATCAGATAAGGAATTTAATCCCCAAATCCCAGTGAAAAGATAGACGTGAATCAGGGCCGTTGATTAATATGAATCAGAGACCCTAATTCTATCCCTTCTGGACTGGGTTCGTTGCGGGTTGAAACCCGCACCCAGTGGAGGTGGATCTGTTTGCGGGTAAGTGGATCTTCGGGGGAGACGACCAGCACCCGCTTCGGACCCGTCGGTAGGTGAAATTACCGTTTTACCCCTGAGCTTCAAGATTCGTGCCTCATCTGGACGATTCCGATTTAACTCCATTTTTAGCCATATCAGTCGATACAACTGCAGTTTTACAGTTTTGTGCAATTGCACGCATTCCATTTGCTACAACTGCGCATGTGTTTCCAGTCGCAGTTGAAAGCATTTTGTTACTTACAGTTGTGCAAATGATGCAACCACAGTTGCAGAACTATGCAATTGAGAGTTGCAGCGAATATTGCTGCAAGTTGAGGTATAAGCTCCTTGCAACTAAAATGAGTGCCGAATCAAAGTCAAATCAAACATTTCTATAGTCAACGAATGGTAGATAAATGTTTTGAGTTGATAGCTGAAATTTCTATGTTGGTCTTTCCCTTGATCTTAGCTACAATTGAGGTTGCAATGAAACAAATAACTGCAAATACAATTGCTGCAATTAACTTTCTTTCAACTGGAACAATTTTGCAACTGGAATCCTGTAGGTAACCAGTTCAGCTATTTGCATCAATTGCAAGTTAAAAGGGGTTGTAACCTTAAAGCCAAATTTATTCCCCAGTTGTGACATTAGAATGTGCAAGAGAATTTCGTACATGCGGCCAGGAGACAACTGCAGTTGAAATTATAGTTCAGTGCAGGGATCAAACCACCAATTGAATCCTATTGCAATGCAATTATGATCAAGGGCTACAAGGGAATAAGTGGTCGACCACCACATTTCCTTAAGCAGGGTTTTGGGTGTAGCTTAAACAAAAATAAGTGTTTTAACTACTTTTTAAACAAAAAGAGGACTAGAGCATTTGGAGTAGGTGTATCCAAGTATCATCTACAGGTCTGTTAGAAACGGGTAAGAAAATTAACCGAATAATGATTATATTAAAACCCAAAAACGATGCTAAAGCATCTTTGAGCCGTTTAAGCACGCCTTCTAGCGCTTTTTAAAACTGTTTTCTGATAAATCAGCTCATAAAGCTTTTCTAACAACTTTTCCGTAAGTTAGTGTCGCCTTGCCACTTAACGCTTAGGCTTTTTTGAGCATTTTAAAATTATGATTACGGTCACAGGGTTTCAAACAGAGTACACAAAACCCAAATAATATCACTATTCAGGAAGTTCAAATGTTTTAAAGAAAGTTTTGCATAGAATGAAAAGTACCTCCATATACTTCATAGAAGTTAACACACATACAACACAGCATTATTCACCGTCTGCTCTTGAGAGTCCTCATTTGCTTCATCAAGTATTGCACAACCTCCTTCATTGTAGCTTTTCGATTTTCTTTGAAATTCCATAACTCTGGAACAACATACCTTCCACTCGGATTGTACTCATTAATTTCAAGGAGAGCTTCCTTCACCGTGTTATAAACATCATCCCCCAAATCAATCCAGAGATGCTTTAAATTTTCATCATTCTCGTCAATCACTTCCTGCGACATTCAAGTTGGAGATGAGAAGGTTAGTCAGACAAAACTGTGAGGACAAATATCAACAACGGTAATTGTCAAAGTTTTTCAAGGAAATTGTCTAAAAGATCAAAATATTAGAAAGAAGAAGAATCAAAACCCCACCAGTTAGCTGGCAATAAATGAAGTTATATACTAGACTATCAACAATCACCAACATGCATGCCTATATATAATGTATGAGTCCAAATAGATTATGTCAGTCGAATTTGTGCTTTTGAGAATAAAATGGATAACTGATTAAAACCTCTGATAAACATATAAATAATCATGGGGCATTGCAGTAAATTAAAATTATACTAACTCATAATTCTAAAGTTCTATTTTGGGAGATATTTTTTCCTTAAAATGTATTTCTCCATGAGATATATTTAATTTAACCTTGAGTTTTAATATTTTCTTGCATTATATTTATATATGATAATGCACGAAGATTTGTTTACACAGACTAACATGATACTGTCCTTTGAACATGCAAGTGCATGTGTATTATATACTTGTATATAATGTTAGTACCATTTTAGTAAATAAGAATAAAAATATAATGTAGGTACCAGTATTGATAAGTTTCTTAATTTGTTGGTCATACCTTCGCCTCACCACCAGACTGCACAATCTTGAATGGATGCCATGATGGCTTCTTCAGTTCCTCTTGCCAACTAGAACACAGCTCTGCGGCTTTGATATCGACATCATCAGCTTGAAACTTTTTCCTGCATGCAACCCGGAAAGGCTTTTCATCCAGTTCACCCATTCTTTTAATTCCAATCACTGTACGACCTTTCAACAACTCATCCAAACCCTGTCAGATAAAAGTTAAAACACACTATAATCAGAAAACCCACTGAAACTTATTAAAAAAAGAAAAAAAATTCAGAAAAACCCCTTGTACGATGTGTCGGATGATTCGCAGAAAACATCCATATACTAAAAGATGCTCAATGCAGTCCCCTGCATAGGTCATAGACTTTTTATTAAGGGGGTCACCTCCATGGCATATGACCCTCAAATCACATGGCAATCAAATTTTAAGTGCATACCATTACACAATTATCATAATTAATATGTGACTACGGTGGTACTGTGCATTGCACTATGTAAAACAAATGGCGTAACCCTCTAGGGCAATAGAGAATACGCAGGGGCATCTTTCAGTACAATAGTGTTTTCTGAGAACCCCTTAGAATACAAGGTGGATCTTTGCGATTTACCCTACATTAATGTGCATCAGATTTTTGTTACATCTCTTGAAATATTATGGACTTCACACTATATCAAAGGGCCAAAAGGAAGGAAACTCACATTTATTAACTCCTTACGAGCTTCCTGTAACTCATCATTGCTCTCTCTCTCTCTTTTCACAAGAGAGCTGTACATGGATTCCAGCTCTTCCTTTTCTGTTTCAAGCTTCTCGCTCAGTTTTTCCATCTTATCATGTAGGTCAGTATCATCTTCCTCTTCCAAGTGCTTCAGGACCAAGACCTGTCCTTTCAATTGCTCTATTTCCAATTCAAGTTGTTGCCTTTGATCTATTTGTTTCTCTACCTCCAGCATTTTTGAGATATTAGCCTCTTTTTCTCTCTAAAAAACAATATTGCATAAGAATCAGTCTATCAGAGAAAGTCGACACATTGGTGAGTATTATGAAAAGACAAAAGGCAAGAAAATAAATATAAGTTAACCTTCTGTTCTTCAATCAGTTTCAGTACATCTTCATCAGCTTGCTGTTGAAGCATGCTTGCCAATTCAGCCTGAAGGAATTACAACAACCTGTTTAATTAGACAATTCTTGTGCCGACTCTAGTAATTTGTAGCCTCATAAGAAAATAGGCCGCACGATATAAGAGTAAGATATATCAAACAAGCTTCAAAACTGGTTTCAGGTACAGCCACAGCAAATATCTTAACATATACAATGAAGTCTCAAAAAAAAATCAACTTTTTATTACCTTCTGTTTTTCATCATCAAGTTTCTGTTTCTCCACATCGTTCTGTGATTCTAACTTATCCAGTTCTTTGCCTCGTAAATCAATCTCTTTCCTCTTTGAGTCCAATTCCAACCTCAACTTTTCGTTTTCCTGAAAAACCCTCCTGGCATTATCACGAGCTTCACACTGCATTTTCCGCATCTCTGATAGGAAAACGAGTAAAGTTAGCATCATCACTACATTAAATCAAATGCATAGTGATAAAGATAACCATCAGCCAAATAGGAAAATAAAACCTTCACAATTAACCTAGACTCGGTATTAGAGACTGTTTAGCTGTTAGTTATACGTCACTGTAATTTAGAGGACTTTGGATGCTTTATAACAATGTAGTAAAATTGATAATGCTACCTGTGTAACGCCCCGAGCCTCACTCAGCTGCATACGCGACTACACGTGCGCGCATACGCGAACTATAGATCCTAACAGCTACCCACCACAGGCGTGCCTCACAAAAGGTGTCATGACTATTCAGTGCCCTTTTGTTCATTGGCAATACTACTTATACTCACTCAATCCCAAGCTATTTTCCGATGTGGGACTTTTTAATCCCACACACCACACACCACAAACACGTGCACACACACAAACCAGCACACACCAAGCCCTTCCCTGGCTCCACGTCAGCAAAGAAACCGGGCCGTGCAGCCACTTCTCATTCTAATCTTGGCCTTATTCCTATGCAACCAAACCCATTGAACCCCCCCATGGGCTCAACTACCTCTTCTCACTATATATATATATATATATATATATATATATATATATATGAGAAATGCTCCATTGAAAACGTACTGTAGCGTGGAAAACGCGAAAACAAACCTAGGCCGTTGTTGGAAAACGCGAAAACAAACCTAGGCATTATAACCTAGGCCGTTGTTTCGAACAACGGCCTAGGCGGTTTTCACGTGTTTTCACAATATTTGCGTTTTCAATAGAGCATTTGCCTATATTGAAAACGTACTGTAGCGTGGAAAACGCGAAAACAAACCTAGGCCGTTGTTGGAAAACGCGAAAACAAACCTAGGCATTATAACCTAGGCCGTTGTTTCGAACAACGGCCTAGGCGGTTTTCACGTGTTTTCACAATATTTGCGTTTTCAATAGAGCATTTGCCTATATATATATATATATATATATATATATATATATATATATATAAAATAGTATATATATTCTCTCAATATAATAGTATATATATACTCTTAAGTACGGGGTGTTATACACACCCCCCTTAAGAACTCAGCATCCTCGCTGAGCTCGGAGCTTGCAATCTAGCACAGGATCATCTTTCTAGCCGACGTGGAGTAGAGTATCCTGATTCTGCTAGCAGAACAACCCTACCCGGAACCTGTACATCTACTAGCTCCATCTCAAGCGTACATCTAACCCACTCTTACCCACGATCGATGTCGAAAGTTGGCTCCGATACCATTTGTAACGCCCCGAGCCCCGAGGAGCTATGCATGAGACTACACGTGCGCGCATACGAGAACAATAGATCCTAACAACTGCTCACCACAGGCGTACCTCACAAAAGGTGTGTCATGACAATTCGGTGCCCTTTTGTTCATTGGCAATACTACTTATACTCACTCAATCCCAAGCTATTTTTCGATGTGGGACTTTTTAATCCCACACACCACACACCACAAACACGTGTACATGCACTCTATGTGCACACACCAAGCCCATCCCTGGCTCCACGTCAGCAAAGAAACTAGGCCCACATAACAAGTACAGCCACTTCTCATTCTAATCTTGGCATTATTCCTATGCAACCAACCCCATAAAAACCCCCTATAGGCCCAACTACCTCTTCTCGCTATATATATATATATTCTTAAGTACGGGGTGTTACAACCTGCACCTCAATTATAACCATCTAGCAAGTTCTCACATAAAAAATTTAGAAATAAATGAGGGAGCAAGAATACAGGCCTAAATTTTTGGCTACACTTGTAGCTTGTACGACTTGAAATCCATGGTCTTTCATATAGATTTTGGATTTTTGAATCGTACACTTCATGTAATTAAGGAGGGATTAGCAGGTGGATTGATTTAAATTAATTTAATATTTTGTTGACATTGGGGAGAAGTGGAATCATTTAACTGGTACTGATTACAAAGTAAGGATTAACATAATGACACCTGAAGTTTAATCTAATTCCTAAATAACACCTGAATTTTTCATATTTCCCAAATAACACCCAAAGTTTATATATATATGTCAAAATAGCACCCTAGTTCCTCTGTTAAGTGAAGGAAAAATTCGAGGAATATACATCTTATCGGGTTTAAACACATGTGAATTGACGAAATTGTCCTCATCTCTATCACCATCACCTTCTTCAACTCCAAACACCAACAAACTTCTTCCCCTCACCCCTTTCACCGAACCCATCACCATCACCTTCAAACACAACCAAACTTCAACTCCAACTCCATCATCATCTCCTTCACCACCGGCCTCCACCCAGTGGCGAAGCTAGACAATTCAAAATGAGGGTCCCATTTTAAATTGTCTAGGACATCATCATAATTGTTGCCGAAAATTTCCCACTTTATTTTGTTTTGAAAAATCATGGTAATTTGATCAAATATAATCATAAAACCCATAAATTTATAACCAAACGACATATTGATGGAGTTATTTGCCTTGGGTTTTTTTTCAATTAATATTCAGTTATGGGCTTGGACTTGGATAGGCTGGGTAGGGGTCCCATATTTTTTTTTCTTGTGGGGGGGGGGGGGGGGGGTGGGGGGGGGGGGCAAATAGAAAACCTGGTATATAGAAGGGGTTTTTTGCAAATGTTTGGGGGTCCCATTTGTCCCCCCTGATTACAAGCTGCCTCTGCCACTGCCTCCACCTCAATCACCAGTCTTCATCTCCACCAACCCCGACCACCTCTCCACCAGCCCCAACCTCCATCTCCACTCTGACCTCCACTTCGACTCAACAACCCCATCCACCTCCATCTTCATTCCTAACAGCCCCCATACATTTCCATTTCCATTCCCTGCCTACCATCCAAATCCATTCGAACCCGACCTTATTCAAACCTGACCCAAACTCGGCCTCGACCGAACGCTGCCTTCACCACTGTCACTGCCATTGATGGTTGCTGTCGTTGCTGTCTTTGCTACCAACAACCGCTTAACACCCATTCGATAAATAAAAATTGAAGAGAAAAGGTAAAAAAGATGGTAAGAAGCAGTACTGAAGAGGCAGGGGTAAATTAGTCATTTTACCCCAGCCATGAAAAACTTAATGGGAACTAACGTCGGGTGTTATTTTGGCATATATAATAACTTTGGGTGTTATTTTGAAAATATAAAAATTTTGGGTGTTATTTAGGAATTAGATTAAACTTCATGTGTCATTATGTACTTAAACCCAAAAAGTAAATATTGAAGGAATTAGTTATAGTAGTAACTAAGTTGCAATTCTAGCTACAGTTCACTAATCAAATGGATACTGAAGGAATTAGCAAGTGCATAGATTATGAGCTTCTCTAATTAGAGAAAATATACAATTAGATTTATCATGAGATCATTCACTATAGTAACCCAAACATATTTAGCCATGGCCAAGGATAAAGATCTGTTCTTCTTGTCGTGTAAGATATGTTTACTCAAAACCAGCTGGGTTTAACTTAGACCCTTGACAAATCAAAACATATTGGTCATTTGCAAAAGGTTAGCTTAATAGAACCCGAATAAACCAACTAGAATAGTACAAATTACGGTTCTAAATGATCATCTGGCATTTAGGGGTGGTTTGGTTGGATGTAGATTTACTGTAGTGAGGGAAGAACACTGCAGCGACAGTAAATCCTTGGATTTGATTTCTTAAAATAGCTTTGGTTGGATGTAGATTTACTATAACTGGAATTGTTTTCCATGAAAGATTAGCTTTGGTTGAGTTGTAAGAGTACTCTAGCGACCGTAATTTAAAATACTTTTTTTAATTTTTTGTTGTATTTGAAATTAATCTAATCTAATCTATTCTTAATTAAATAATCCGATTCTTTAGTATTAATCTAATCTAATCTTAATTAATCTAATATAATGATGTAAAACTAACCCTAAATAGAGAATTTCCAAGAATCTTAAGGGATTAATTTTACCAACATGTAGTGCGGATCAAAGTTAGAATTTAAACAATTAATCGGTTTGATGGATTTCCAAGAATTGAATTAAGTTTAACAAGCCCAATTAATAATCCAGTTCTAACAATCAATAATTAAATTCCAAGCGTTCTTAGTAAGTAAAAAATTCAATATTGATTCGTACTCTAATTAGGCAAATGAAACACTCAATCTCGATATTTGTGGTCGACAGTTAAATTAAATAATATAATAGAGATAATAAAGCAGTATAACACAAATATTTGAAAAGTGGAAAGAATATACCGGGGTTCGAAGAAACCAGCGTTAGATCTCAGGTTGGCAGCAACGCAGAACACAGCAATCATCAACAACAGTAAGAGATAGACCGGCCACAACAGCAAGAGGAGCAAGGGCGACGGTCGGCGGCGGCGGCGGCGGCGCTGACTGGCATCGACGGTCGGCGGCGGCGGCGCTGACTGGCGTCGACGGCGACGGGGACAGAGCGGCGCTACGGCGAGGGCGTCGAGGAGAGGGAAACAGAGACAGCAGCAGTGGTGGTCGCTGCTGTCGATCGGAAGCGGAACATGGGAGGAGCAGGGGGTCTGCTGTGGTAGCGCTGCGGGCAGAGGAGGTCGGGGGGTCGGCGGCACGAGGAGAGCGATGAGGTTACCGAAAACTGGTCGGAGTTGGCCGGGGAAGAAACACAGGAATAAGGGGTTTGGAAATTTCAGCGGAGAGGGCGTCGGAAGGTAGAGGAGGAGAGGAAGGGGAGACGGTGGTGGATCTTGAGGTCGGGATTTGAAGGAAGAGTAAGAGGAGAAAGGGATTAGGGTGTTGGGTAATTTTATTTGGGGATTAGGGTTTGATTTGAGTTGGTTTGGAAATTTGGGGTAGTTTTAGAGTTTATCACAAACCCTAAAATTTTATTCGGATTTATCATAAACCCTAATAAGTTGGATCTCAATTGTATCACACAAAGGAGAGATGAAGAGACAAACTCAACACAATAATTTTTTTTAATCAAGAATGACAAACTTTTTCATTAATCTCAAGGCCTATATATAGGCTCAAAACAAATCTTGATACAAATATCAAAATATTCTAAAATCTCCAAAATATTCTAATGCATAAAAAAAATTACATATGGCTATAATTGCCAAAACTAAATATGGTACTGAAATAAAATACTAAACTAAATATAATGGATATCCTCATCATTCTCTCCGGGTGGGAAAGAGCTCGACCCAGTCGAGTCAAAACCAGTAATCCTGTCATGGTGCTCCAAAAGATCTAGATTCAGTTGCGAGAGTTCCTCACGATCACTGCAATTGTCATCTGACTTCGGCTTGTTCTTCCACCTCACCAAATACTTATGCATACCACCGTCTCTTGTAGTGATTATCGGATAATCTAAAATATTATTCAATTCTTCTGTCAGTGGGTAAATAATATCAGGTAGAAGGGTAAATGTGGAAAACTCACAATTAGGCTGCAGGATAGGCTCATCTATAAGAAAATTTTTAGGGTTGAATTTTGAGCTTTCATAGAGTACTAGATCCTCAATATTGAAAGTATTACTTATGTCAAAGCCTTCAGGAAGGTCAACGACGTAGGTATTATCATTGATTGTCTGTAGAATCTTAAATGGGCCTGCAGCACGTATGTTCAAGTTCTTAACGGATCCAACTGGAAACCGTTCCGGACGAATCCGAACCATCTCTTCGTCACCAATATCAAAAGTCATAAATTTCCTTCTAGTACTGCTATTAACTTGTAGTTAAAATTATTCTCATTAAGTTACTTGGAAATTTATCTATGCAAGTCATGAATGTGATATGCAAATGTGGGTGCAGATTCTATGACTTTAGGATGTTCTAACACATGGATAATTTCTATAGGTTGCCAAGTGACTTGGAAAGGGATGGGTGACTCAAGTACATTCAATGGAGGTGACTGGACAAACTGAATACAAATGAGAGACTGGTCATCCTCTTTTTCATCAAAGTCATCACTTACATTAGGTTCATAGGTAAACTCATTGTTGGGCTCATCAGCGATGACTGCGGTACCCTCTACTATATTGATCCTACTTGAACTGGAATAGTTGCCAGCAACATGGCCGTATCCCTTATATTTATAGCACTTAGTGAGAGGATCAATTTTAGAATAGTTTCTTTCAGTGTTCTTACCCGTGTTGTCACTTCTAAGTGGATAGGAATTTGAAGTATGTTTGTTTGGGTAAGACTTATTAGGGTACTGAGAAGAGGAGTGGTCTAGAGGGATCAGGAGAATTCATTCTGGAGGAATGATCCATCGAATCGCTGGACTTGTAATGGGAACTTGCTTTAAGAAAATCCATATCGAGGACAATAGCATAAGCTACCGCTAATGAGTCCACATTTCTATGAATTAGCTTGTTCCTCAGATCGGCTCGTAATCCAGCCCTGAACCTAGAGAGTTTGTTCTTCACTCTCTTTACCCAAAGCATTGCACCGAATAAGGAAGTCATCAAATTTATCAACATATTCTTGTGTGGATTTACTTCCTTGATAAGTTGATTCTACGAATCTAGCAATCGGGTGTGGAACGATAACGATACATATCTCTCAGTGAGTTTCTCTTTCATGGCTTCCCAAGTGGCTATGGGTGTCAGGCCTCGACCTCTGCGGGCGTGTTCAAGATTGGTCCAGTGTTGTTGAGCTTTTCTAGTCAATTTCATCGTGAAAAATTTAACTTTCAGGGTTCCGCTCATGTCAAACCACACAAAGTAATGGTCCATGGCACGGATCCAATCGAGATAAGCTTGGGGTTCCATGTGACCTTCAAATTGGGAAACGTCAGCCTTAACGTTCTTATATTGTTCGTCAGGGTCACGTTCTTGACGTCGATCGTCACTAACATTCTCTTGAGGGATCTGACGATTAGCATGAAGCTCAGGGACAACAGTTTGATCTAATTCCACTTTCTCAAGCCTTTGATTGATATTGGCAAGAGTTGCTTGAATGGCAGCTAGGGCAGAGGAAATATCAGAGTTGTCCATCTCAGTTCGGGAAGGTCTAGGGTTCTTAGTTGGGTGGTTTGGAAGGGACAAGAAATGCTCTTCGGGATTTGTAATGGTGCTGCGAAGACGCATCCACCAACGGTGGAAACTAGGATTTTTTTTTGTTTTTTTAAAAAAAATTAATAATCTGAAATAATCTAAAATAAAGCAAGAAAAAAAATACTCTAAACGATCCTAAATGAATGCAAAAATTGAAGCCTAAATAATGCAAGAACTAGGGTTTTAAGAACTTTCGCTCTGATACCAAAATGATGTAAAACTAACCCTAAATAGAGAATTTCCAAGAATCTTAAAGGATTAATTTTACCAACATGTAGTGCGGATCAAAATTAGAATTTTAAACAATAAATCGGTTTGATGGATTTCCAATAATTGAATTAAGTTTAACAAGCCCAATTAATAATTCAGTTCTAACAATCAATAATTAAATTCCTAAGCATTATTAGCAAGTAAAAGATTCGATATTGATTCGTACTCTAATTATACAAGTGGAACACTCAATCTCGATATTTGTAGTCGATAGTTAAATTAAATAATATAATAGAGATGATAAAGCAGTATAACACAAATATTTAAAAAATGGAAAGAGTATATCGGGGTTCGAAGAAACCAGCGTTAGATCTCGGGTTGGCAGCAACGCAGAACACAACAATCAGCAACAACAGTAAGAGAGCCCGGCCACAACAGCAAGAGGAGCAAGGGCGACGGTCGGCGACGACGGTGCTGACTGGCGTCGACGACGACGGGGACAGAGCGGCGCTACGGCGAGGGCGTCGAAGAGAGGGAAACAGAGACAACAGCAGTGGTGGTCGTTGTTGTCGATCAGAAGCGGAACATGAGAGGAGCAGGGGGTCTGCTGTGGCGGCGTTAGGGGTAGAAGAGGAGGTCAGGGGGTCGGCGGCGCGAGGAGAGCGATGAGGTTGCCGAAGACTGGTCAGAGTTGGCCAGGAAAGAAACACAAGAAGAGGGGGTTTGGAAATTTCGGCGGAGAAGGCGTCGAAAGGAAGGGGAAGACGGTGGTGGATCTTGGGGTCGGGATTTGGAGGAAGAGGAAGAGGAGAAAGGGATTAAGATTTTGGGTGATTTTATTTGGGGATTAAGGGTTTGATTTGAGTTGGTTTGGGGATTTGGAATAGTTTTAAAGTTTCTCACAAACCCTAAAATTTTATTAGGATCTATCACAAACCCTAATAAGTTGGATCTCAATTGTATCTCACAAAAGAGAGATGAACAACAAAACTCAACACAATAATTTTTTTAATCAAGAATGGCATACTTTCTCATTAATCTCAAGCCCTATATATAGGTTCAAAACAAATCTTGATACAAATCTCATAATATTCTAAAATCTCATAAATATTCTAATGCATAAAAAAAATTACATATGGCTATAATTGCTAAAAACAAATATGGTACTGAAATAAAATACTAAATTAAATAGAATGGATGTCCTCATCATATAATCTTAATTAATTGATCTTAATTAAATTATTAAAAAAAAAAAAAAACACCAAGCTAAATAAACCCAATTAAACTAAAAGTAGAAGCTAAAAAAACCCTGAAAAAAAAAACCCAGGTCAAAAAAAAAACCAAAGGGGACTTTAGTCCCACATCGCCCAGGTGAAGGGTTTTGTTTTGGTTTATACAGCTTTTCATCAATTCCCCATATGACAAAGCCACTGTGGAGTGGAGAGAGAGAGTGTGTTGGATTTAAATGAATTTAAAAATGGTGAATAATGTTTTCCTGGATGTTTTCGGAGCTAAAATGGCGGAATTGAAAACAGCAAAAAAATACACAATTGTGGATTCTATAGTAATGCAACAAAAAAAAAACTTCCGCACCCAACCAAAGCGGCAGCTACAGTGCTCCCCCATGGAATTAGTTTACAGCAAAACAAACCACCCCTTAGAGTTGAACTGTTTGACAATAATAGCACTTAGTTGAACTGTTTGACAATAATAGCACTTACTGTACAGGTTATGAGGACAAAACTAAACTAAAACGAAACGTAGTTCAGAAGAGGCAATGCAAGTGTGCAATCATGGTTCCAAAAAAAGGGTAAAACCCCGGTTTAAACGAATTTTGAGCTTACCGTTCCGTTTATGGGTTAAGCAGTGGTTAAAAACTGCACTCAATTTATATATAAAAAGGGTATAAAAGAGATCAAAACGGGTTACACGGGTATCAAAATAGGTCGAGGTTTAAAAGGGTTTTTTTCTTAAACCCTTTTTGGGCTTAAGTTTTGAGTTTTTATCAAATAAATTCTATTATAACCTCACTTGTTACCACTATAATGAACCCGAGTCATTATATTTTGCATGTTTTGTTAATCTTATAATGAACTTACGAATTATCAAATTTATTAATGTCAAATTTATAATTATTTGTGCATAGCAAATAAAATATGATGAAATCTTTAATATTTGACATTTTTCTATATTTTAACCTTCGCATTTCCTATTTCTAGAATTATATGAAAAGATGGAAAACCGTTTTTCCCGTTTAAACAACAACAACAACAAAAACTCAACGGTGCCTGACCCTTTTGATCCCATTTCCGTTCTTCGAAACCTTGTATGCAACACAAATTACTAGAGTACAGACTATAGCATCATTCAGTCCTGGAGCATTTAAGACAAGACTCAACCAAGATCTGAATGTGGCTACTATCTCTATTCTAGAGTGTTGGTTAAAAGAGCATTGTCTAGTCTTTTGATGGAAGAATAAACATTTCCATTTGTTTTGTCTCACCATTTCCACGTGGCAGCAGCACTATATGTAGATAAAGTCATATACAGCTATAACTATATCTAGATTGAACTACAATCAAGTCAACTGAAGTTTAAATTACATCAACAAAAAACTTCCCGCACCTCCAAACCAACCAAATTCGGTACAACCGTTGAATACATGTAGTTCCACCTCCATCAAACAAACATATTAAGAGGTGTTTGTTGTAACAGTAACCGCAGCTACATGCACATCCATCTGCAGCAAAACAAACCTTTTCTGTTTGATTTTTGCAACACAACTCATCTATAAACTTATAAGAGTATGAAAATATTCCTACTACACCTATTGTGCAATGTCACCTCATCCCAGCTCATCAACTTCACCTATCAAGTATGCCATGTCAATCACTATGAACCACATCAAACCAAATGAACCTACTAGCTAGATCTCCACAAAGTCCAAGCTCCTACATTGAAAGAAGAAAAGAAAAAGAAAAGAAAAAAAGGTGATTTTTTGCGCTAATTACCTTCGTTGAACTTCAAATGCAACAAGTTCTTCTGCTCCATGACATTCTTAAGGCTGAAATCGCTCAAATTAAACCGACACTCCATGTCCAACAAATGCTGGTTCTTCACCTCAATCTGGCTGGCCAGCTCCGCCACCATCTTCCCATTCTCCCTTGCCTCCTCGCTCTCCACCTCCGACACTGTCACCACCTTCCACCTCTTCCTCAAAAACTCCCCCACCTCCCCTTCCCCTCCAAAGTCCTCCTCCCTCCCCATCCACCCATACAACTCCCCGTTCCCCACCTCAAACTTCCCCTTCACCCACTCCTCCCTTCCGAACCCCGCCTTCTTAAACCTCATCTCGATCGCCATGGCGTCCCTAAACCCGCTCCAATCCCTCTCAAACCTCACAATCACAAAACAACAACTCTCCCCGTTCCGTACGAGCGGTGACACTTCCACAGGGTGGAATTCCGACAGTATTTCCTCGAGCGGGTATCCGATTGGGACGTTTGCGAGGACGGCGGTCCAGGGGAAGAGGAAGCGGTCTTCGGGTTGGGGGTTGGGGTTAACGGGTTTGGGGGCGGGTTGGGGTTCGGAGATGGGGGTGGATATCGGGTGGTGGGTGCGGAGGAAGCGGGCGAGGGCGGAGTGGGAGGAGCGGAGGGAGGGTTTCCGGGCGTGGGAGGCGGCGATGCCGACGGCGTGCTGGAGGAGGTCTTTGAGGGCGAAGGACTGCTTCTTCTTGCCGACACAGAAGGGGCAACGGAAGGAGCCGTCGGGAAGGCGGAGGCGGTGGTTGGGGGGAGCGTTGGGGGCGGAGGCGGTGGTTTCGAGGAAGGAGTAGGATTTGGACTCGGAGGAGTCGAGGTCGGAGGAGTCGGTGGGGGAGCCGGAGGGGGCGTCGGAGTCGGAGTCCGATGCGGGATCGGGGTCGGACATTGTTGAGGGTTTTTTAGGGTTTAGGATTCTGTCGCTTTTGTTGTCTCTATTTTTTTTTTTTTACAAGGACTCAAGGAGTGAGATTTGTTGTTCCGAGGTAGAAGTAGATTGGTGTTCCTAGTTTGGAGCGTTTCTCAGTCAATTTGGTAATACTAATAAACGTGAAGGAGGTGAGTCATATGTTTTAGTTCTATGTGGGACCCACGTGGGAAATGGCAGGGGTGATGTGTCGGGTGATGATTGGAATGAAGGGAACGAAGTTAAAATTTGGAAATGGAATTGTTTGTTAGGGAAAGGGATTGTTTGGTTCTAAACTGTAAAAATACACAATTTTCCTTCTTTCTTTCTTTCTTTTGTTGATAATTTGAGCAAATTTTTAGAGCCAGTGAAACATTGTGTTTTTAAAGGAAATTTACAGACAGTTTACTAGTGAGTATAAGAGCATCCACAGTCGTTTGCTATATACCCAAAATTTGAAAAAAATAGAAAAAATCGAGCTGCAGTCGTTGTCCAAATACCCAAAATTTGAGTGTACGATGAACAGTTGCGTGCCAAATATAGCAGGCGAAATGGCCAAATGCAAAATATAGCTAACGCAAGATAATATGCCGTCCGATCTAATTAACGGAAGATAATGTACCGTCTCGTACAAAAAGTACTGAGTCAATGATTAAGAAGCTTTTGAAAAAAAAAAAAGAAAAAAAAAAAGTCAACCAACGGCATATTATACACCGTCCAAGGAGATTGACGGTAGATCATATCCCGTCCGAACCAAATTTTAAAAAAAAAAAAATCAAAAAACGACGCAATTGGTCGACGGGGGATTATACACCGTCATTTTAAATTGACGGAATATAATCTTTCGTCCCAGGCCAATTTTCTAATTTTTTTTTTTTTTTGTCTTTTAGTGCATTAAAAAAATAAAAAAAATTTAAAAAAGCGCCACGTCATATGAAAATGACGGCACATTAAGATCCGTCCCTGCTCTAATCCGATTTTTTTTTTTTTTTTGTCTTCTAGTGCATTAAAAAAAAAAAAAATTAAAAAGCCAAAATTTTGGGACGGACGATTATACTCCGTCATTCTTAATACACGGATAATTATCTCCCGTCCGGCTATATTTTAGCTTTCGACGACTGCAGCAACATTCTTTTTTTCCTATTTCTCAATTGCTATTTATCCAAAATTTGGCTTCAACGACTGTGGATGCTCTAATTTGTGATTGTAAAGTCAGCGATAAATTTTTTAAAATTAATTGTTAGTCACAAAAGTAAATAATAAATATTGTGGGTGTCACCTCTTTAAATATTTTACTAATTGAATTTCGGGATCTGTATTTCCATTAATCATGTGAATTGCCAAGAAAACAAAATGTGCATAATGTAATTTGCTCGTGAATGCCAATATGTGTTTTTTGTTTGATATTTGATGAGCCGAAGAGGCCAAAGACGAGTCAGTCGAGGGAGACCGCCTTCGTGCCGAGCATCAAGGCTTCGAAGGCGTCGGAGGTTGTGCATGGGATCCTTCAACCTCTTCGTACCAATACGCAAGCCCTGGTCAAGAAAGAGGGACTCCAGCCTTGGAGCCCGGACTGGGCCATCCGCCAGGGAGACACTCTGACTGAGGGTCCCATCTCCATAGAGTTCGTGGACAAGATGGCCACGCCTCGGGATCGGCAGAGTATGGGGGCCGATACCTTCGAGTCAGCCTACATGAGGTGAGCTCAGGCCAGCGTGCAGGTAATTTTCGAGGCCATGCATTTCATTCCTCTCGTATTTGCCCTTAGAACGTTGTTTTTACTCAAGTGTTTTGACCTCGGCTGTAGGCCTGCATGTCCGGCAACCAGGTGAAAGCGGATCCATGAGCTAGAGCTGAAGTACGAGCGGAGCCAGACCAATCGCTATAAACGTGAGATGATGGATATGAAGACCGTTCTGGATGCTTCGATGAAGCGGGAGCAGGCCCTGAAGGCCGACCTGGCCTCAATGGCCGATGATGCGATGAAGAAGGAGGTGGTGCTGAAGCAGGCGTTTGAAGTGGAGAAAGGGGTGCTGACCTTGAAGGCCCAGGATATGGTCATCGAGGTACAGAATGAAGTGTACGACAAGGCATTGAGCCATGTGAAGCACTTCTATCCGACCTTGGACCTGTCGCACCTCGACTATGACATGGAGATCGAGGGTCTGCCAAGGACCCCCGGGGGCAATGCGCTGGATGAAGGGGAAGGCAGAGCCGGAGGAGCGAGTGCCGATCCGATGGTCGACCCCGTGGCTGTCACCGGACTGTAGGGAGAGGTGGGCCCAGAGCCGTAGTTGTTTTTTCTTTCCTTTCTTCTTGTTGTCTTTTTGGTTGTATTTGCCAAAGACAGACTAACCACCGCAATATTTTGTAAAAGTATTGAAAATTTATAACAAAGAATTTTTGGTGGGTCAAGTGTTTTACTCTCAACTTTTGTCTTGCTTTTGGGTCGACTATCTGAGTTTGTCCAACCCTTCTAGACTTGTGTAATTTTTCAAGATTGCCTGTCGTGGACTTATGGCCTTGGAATGACCTTTTATTTTGCTTCCATCAGATGTTGACCACTCTTGCAGAGGTTGATCCTCGGCGGTCAGAGGTGACATGGCTTCGGAGCAAGATCAAGGTATTGGAATCCACCCTCGATCGATATCGGAAGGAAGCTCGCGATCACGACGCTGCTTTCCACTATTTTCAAAATAAGTCGAAGGAGCTGAGCGCGAAGTCGACTCAATTGAAGAGGGCAATAGCCAACCACGACCTCGGGGGTGCGGGCCTTGGATTTTCCATGTCAAGTGCCTCGGTGCAGAGGCCTACATCGGGGTCGTTCCTTCGTGAGGTCATTGTGGAGAAAGAGATCGAGATTCAGCGTTATAAAATGATGTTGGGAAGGGAGATCGAGATTCAGCGTTATAAAATGATGTTGGGAAGGTCGGTAACCTCGACGATTGGAGCTTCCTCGAGGCACGAACCGTTCCCAATTCTTCAGTTGAAGTATGTGAGGTCGGGCGATGCTCAGAGTTCTGTGGCCGGCGTGTCATCTTTGGCCGATCCCAGGGGCTCAGCAAGACATGCTGTGGAACCGAGTCGTTCGGCGGGATTCAAGTTGACCCGTGTGAGCCCGGAAGGGGCCTAAGGATAGTTTAGGACGAGGCTTTGGTTGTAATAAATCTCTCTGTATTGTGGCCTCCTAGGGCGTTATAATAAAGAATAAGTTTTCCGACCCTTTTGAACTTGTTGTTGAGAATGCGCTGAGGGTTAGAGTTAGGGCGCTTGTTTGGCTTCGGGGCTGAGCATAGGGTCAGAGACCTGGGGGTGAAAAAACTCATCGATAGGTGGAGCAGGTTCGGCCGGCTCCGGGGGTTGACCTCTCTGGCGGAGATAGCGGTCGTCCCCGAGCAGTAAGGCGACAGAGAGGGAGAGGAGTCTTAAGAGTCCTGCAGGAGAGGACCGCCTTCCAACACCATTAATGGGGGGACGTTTTGCCTTCCCACGCTATTAATGTTGGACGTTTTGCCTTCCCACGTCACGCCCTTAATGCTAGACGTTTCGCCTTCCGACGTTTCATCTTCTGACGTCATTAACGAGTCGTCCTGGGGGGCTATATAGCCCCCACCCCCTCATCAGAAATCCATCATAGAAAAACTCACATCCTCGTGGGTTCTCATTGTCAGTGGCTCCCCTGCCACCCGCTGACAATTTGGGGTAACGGCTCTGAGGGCCGTTTACCCCGAGTTGCCAGCGGGTGAAAGGTTGGCCGACCCCGGGAAGAGAACTCTGGGTGCTTACCGAAGGCGGGCGCCCTAATATGGAACTATTGGCCGATAGTCCCAGGTCGGTGGCTCCCCTGCCAATTTGGGGTAACGGCTCCGAGGGCTGTTTTACCTCGAGTTGCCAGGGGCTGAAAGGTGGGTCGACCTATGGTTCGGGACTCGGGGCATTTTCATCAAGGGCAAGCACCTTAAATCTTAAATGAAACTTTTAGGTAAGGAGGTTAGCTGGAGTCCTGACCAGAGGTCGAGACTTGGGGTCGGCGGAGGGCACTGAGCTCCATTGCCTTAGCTTGAGAAAGCTACTCGTGTGCTCGAGTCCACCGCACGGTGTCAAGGCTTGGGGGTCGGCGGAGAGCGCTGAGCTCCATTGCCTTGGCTTGAGAAAGTCACCCATGTGCTCGAGTCCACCGCACGGTGTCGAGGCTTGGGGGTCGGCAGAGAGCTCTGAACTCCTTTGCCTTGGCTTGAGGAAGCCACCTGTGTGCTCGAGTTCACCGTTCGGTGTCGAGGCTTGGGAGTCGATAGAAGAGAAAGCCACCTGTGTGCTCCAGTTCACCGCTCGGTGTCGAGACTTAGGGGTCAGCGGAGAGCGCAGAGCTCCTTTGCCTTAGCTTAAGAAAGCTACCCCTGTGCTCAAGTTCACCGTTCAGTATCGAGGCTTGGGGGTCGGCGCAGAGCGATGAGCTCCATTACCTTGGCTTGAGAAAGCCACCCGTGTGCTCGAGTTCACCGCTCGGTGTCGAGGCTTGGGGGTCGACGGAGAGCGTTGAGCTCCATTGCCTTAGCTTGAGAAAGCCACCCGTGTGCTCGAGTTCACCGCTTGGTGTCGAGGCTTGGGGGTCGGCAGAGAGCGTTGAGCTCCTTTGCCTTGGCTTGAGAAAGCCACCCGTGTGCTCGAGTTCACCGCTCGGTGTCGAGGCTTGGGGGTCGGCGGAGAGCGCTGAGCTCCATTGCCTTGGCTTGAGAAAGCCACCCGTGTGCTCGAGTTCACCGTTCGGTGTCGAGGCTTTGGGGTCGGTGGAGAGCGATGAGCTCCATTGCCTTGGCTTGAGAAAGCCACACGTGTGCTCAAGTTCACCGCTCGGTGTCAAGGCTCGGGGGTCGGCGGAGAGCGCTGAGCTCCATTTGCCTTGGCTTGAGAAGCCACCCGTGTGCTCGAGTTCACTGCTCCTCGAGGCTTGGGGGTCAGCGGAGAGCGCTGAGCTCCTTTACCTTAGCTTGAGAAAGCTACCCGTGTGCTCGAGTTTACCGCTCGGTGTCGAGGCTTGGGGGTCGGCGGAGAGCGCTGAGCTCCATTGCCTTGGCTTAAGAAAGCTACCCGTGTTCTCGAGTTCACCGCTCGGTGTCAAGGCTTGGGGTGGTTACATAAGGGGTTTACACATAATCTGAGCTAAATTTTTTTGGAAAGAGAATAAATATTCTTATACAAAAGCGGCAGCGTATAAAGCCGATTACAAGAGATGACTACAAGGGATCAGTTACATAATAACTTTAGTCCTCCTTTTCGAGGTACTTGATGAGGTGCTCCGTATTCCAGGGTCTCTTGATCGGGTTGCCTCCCATGTCGGTGAGTCGGTAGGTGTCGGGGCACACTACTTTGGTGACCCTATACAGACACTCCAAATTGGGGGCCAACTTCCTCTTCTTGCTGGGGTCTGAGATGGCCAGTTTCCTGAGGACGAGGTCACCCTGTCTGATGTTAGCGGGGCAGACCTTCTTATTGTAGAATTTTTCGACCCGTTTCTGGTATATGCTCCTTCTGATGGCTAATTTTTCCCTGACTTCGTCGACTAGGTCCAAGTTGGCCCTGAGATCTGCCGAGTTGCTTTCTTTGTCGAAGGCCATTATTCTGGGGGAAGGGAGGCCGATCTCCAAGGGGATAACCGCCTCTGTGCCGTAGGTTAGGTTGAAGGGCGACTCGCCCGTGGGTATCCGCTTCGTCGTTTGGTATGCCCAGAGAATGCTCGGAAGTTCGTCGACCCAAAGCCCCTTGGGTGAATTGTCCAATCGCTTTTTAAGGCCATCAAGGATTTGGCGGTTCGCATTTTTGGCTTGGTCATTTGATTGAGGATGGCATATGGCTGAGAAGCGTTGCTGGATGCCGATGTCTTCGCAGAACCCCCGGAAATTCTTGTCGGCAAACTGGGTCCCGTTGTCGGTGATAAGCACCTACGAGATCCTAAACCGACAGATGATGTGCTTCCAAAAGAATTACTGAGTTTGATGCTCGGTGATCGAGGCTAGAGGTTCTGCCTCGATCCACTTGGTGAAGTAGTCGATGGACACCACCAGGAATTTTCTTTGGCCTGTTGCTCGAGGAAAAGGGCCGACTAGGTTCATCTCCCACATAGCAAAGGGGGTCGGACTGGCCAAGGATCAGAGGTAGGCCTGTGGGAGTCTCTTTACTGATGCAAATTGTTGGCATGGGTCGAACCTTTTGACGAGGTCTTGTGCGTCTTGCAACATGGTTGGCCAGTAGTACCCATGATTCAGGGCCTTTCAGGCGAGCGACCTGCTCCCTATGTGGCATCCGCCGATCCCCTCGTGCAGTTCCTTCAGGGCGTACTTGGCTTCGTCAGGTGCCAGGCAGCGGAGGTAGGGTCTGCCGTCAGCCACTGTGTACGAGCACTTGAAGAGCGTTTCGTTGATTAGGGTGAACCTAAGCGGACCCTGATCCTTCTTGCTTCGGGCGGTCTTGAGGGAGTTCGCCGTTCGAAAGGAACTTCCGAATAGGCATCGTCCAGTTGTCGGGCTGGTGATCTGTGTTAGGCAGGTGGCTTCCGGGAGATCGATGCTGGGCTTGAGGAGGACCTCGATTATGACGGTACGGTCGAGCCCCTCGAAGGATGACGAAGCGAGCTTCGACAATGAGTCCTCCTGGGCGTTCTGTTCCCTGGGGATTCATTCCACTGAGTGGTATTCGAAAGATGACAAGAGATTACAGACCACCGCCAAGTATTGTACCATCCGAGTGTCATGAGCTTTGTACTCCCCGGTGATCTGGTTGACCACGAGCTGGGAGTCGCTGAAGGCCTTGATGTGTCTGGATCCGGCCTTGTGTGCGAAGGTAAGCCCTACAATCATAGCTTCATACTCTGCCTCATTGTTTGGGGCTGGAAAATTTAGCCGGAGAGAATATTGGAGGACGAAATTGTCGGAGCCTTTTAGGAAGATGCCTGCTCTGCTCCCTCCTTTGCAAGACGAATCGTCGACATAAACCTCCCACATTGGGTCGGTTTTCGGGGTGTCAAATGGTTCGGAAATAGTGCACTCCGTGATAAATTCGGCGAGTGCCTGCCCCTTGATTGCCGTCCTGAGCTGGTAGCTGATTTCGTATTGGCTTAGCTCAATCGACCACTTGACCAGGCAGCCGGAGCTTTCAGGTTTGTAGAGGACAGTCTTCAGGGGCTGGTCCGTGAGGACCAAAATAGAGTGAGCTTGGAAATAGGGTCGGAGCTTACGAGCGGCTGTTATCAGTTTGTAAGCCATCTTTTCCATCTTCGCATATCTGGTCTCGACTAAGAGCAAAACCTTGCTCACAAGTATAGGGGCTTCTGAACACCGTCTTTCTCTCAAACGAGCGCGATGGTGAGCGCACTTTCCGAGGCCGAGAGGTATAGGAAGAGGGTTTCGCCTGGTTCGGGTTTGCTTAGGAGGGGGGATTGGCGAGGTAGGACTTCAATTGGTCGAACGCTTATTGCTGTGGCTCTCGAATCCTTTCGTCCCCCGCAGGGCCTTGAAGAACGGGAGAGACTTCTCCCCTGATTTGGAGAGGAAGCGGCCGATGACCGCCAGTCTACCCGTAAGCCACTGAACCTCCTTGACGTTTCGGGGAGGAGCCATGTCGATATGGCCTGGATCTTCTCTGGATTGGCTTTTATGCCGCGCTGGCTAACGACGAACCCCATGAATTTTTCGGAGGAGACGCCAAAGGCGCATTTGGCGGGATTGAGCCTCATGTTATGAGACCAGAGGACGCTGAAGGCTTCCTCGAGGTCGGTAACATGATCCTTCCCTCGTCGGCTCTTGACAAGCATGTCATCGATGTATAACTCCATGTTCTGACCGATCTGATTCTTAAAGACTCGGTTGACGAGCCTCTGGTAGGTGGCCCCGGCGTTCTCGAGTCCGAAGGGCATTACCCGGTAGTAGTAAAGGCCCTGGTCGGTGACGAAGAACATTTTGGCAATGTCCCGAGAAAACATCTGAATCTGATTATAGCCCGAGAAGGCTTCCATGAAGGTCAAGAGCTCGTGACCCGACGTCGCGTCGATCAGAGCGTCGATGCTGGGGAAGGAAAAAGGATCCTTGGGACATGCCTTGTTGAGGTCGGTAAAGTCAATGCAGATCCTCCAAGTTCTGCTAGCCTTTTTCACCATTACAATTTTAGCCAGCCACTCGGGGTAGCTGACTTCTTGAATAATCCAGGTGGATAATAGCTTATCCACCTCCGCTCTCACCGTCTGTTGCCTTTCTGGGGCGAACTTGCGGCGCTTCTGTTAGACTGGTTTGGAGCCGGTGCATGATTAAGTCTTCGAAAATCTCGGGCATGTCGGAAGGTGTCCAGGCGAAGAGGTCGACATTGCGATGGACGCAGTCTATCAGATCTGGCTTTAAGTCAGAGGAAAGGGTTCGGCTCACACGGAACCATTTGGACTTGTCTTCTGCTTCAAATGAGACTTCCTCCAATTCGTCCGCGAAATCTGACTCGAGCTGGCTCTTTTCCGGTGGGAGCTCATCGGCGTCGAAGGGAAATACACCACCCCGAATGCGGTCATGTAGCATAAGCGTGTCGACTTCTGGTTGCCCCGGACGACCCCGACCCCGACGTTAGTCGGGAACTTCATTTTCAGGTGGTAGGTTGAGGGGACGGCCTGGAGCGAACAGAGCCCGGGTCGGCCGAGGATGGCATTGTAGGTGGCCGTGACATTGACCACCATAAAATTCGTTGACTCGGTTCGGAGGATGGGGGTCGTTCCTGCGGTTACGTCTAGTGTCACGATCCCCTCGATTTGCACTGTGACGCCAGAAAATCCATGAAGGGTGTAACCGACCTGCTTCAGCTTTTCTCGAATGAGTTTGAGGTTCTCAAATACTTCTAAGAAAATGATGTTAACCGAGCTGTCGTTGTCCACCAGGATTCGACGGACCTCAAAGTTGGCCATGACAAGGTTGATGACGAGGGTATCGCAATGTAGAAGCTTGACGCCTTCGAGGTCTTTTCCTGAGAAGGAGACCCCCCGCTGTTGGACCCGAGGGGAGGGGTGGTCTAGAACAGAGTTGACCTCTCGGACAAAGGCTTTGCGAGAATTCTTTGATTCCCCCCCCCCAATGGACGCAGTGCAGGATGGCCTGTCCATTTCCTCCAAACGACGAAGGACGAGGTCTGCATGTTCCTGTGGACGAGCCGATCCGCGAGATTCGCCGACTCCTTTTCCTGACCGGAGGTCGGAACTGTGGTGGACCTCGATAGTCTGGCCACCTCAGATGGCTTAGAGAATCTCGTCCCGGAAATTCTCGAATTCGACCATTGTGACGGGAGCTTGCCCCAACGGGTTGTGCGGGGGATTGCATGCCTAGGAAGGCTGTCGGTGATGGTTTGAGACCGAGTTGGAAGCGGCCCCTCCCCTAGTCTGACTGACCTGTCTATCAGAGATGATGCGGTGCAAATCCAACGGGAATGATGGTTAGGCCACGTCGTTTACCTGAGGTTGGTTGGAACCTTGGTCATTCGCACTTCTGTGATGTAGGGGGTCCAGATGATGTGCCGAGGTGACGGCCCTTCTGGCTTTGGGAGCCATGGAGGAGCTCGGACCCAAGTTGACGACTCTAGCTAGGCTCGGAAGGACGATAGTACTTAGAAAAAATTTCTCACAGATGGCGCCAACCTGATGCTATTTGTTTTTTGGGTGTAGGGCAGCAGGTGTGAGTTCTTGTAATTTGTATGGTGGAAGTCTTTATGCGGTACTGGCGTCGGTCCGACCGCAGGTAGCGGGAGCGGCTCGAAAGTAGGAGTGCAGAGGTAGAGGGGAGTGGCTCGGCTCAGATCCAGAAGCTCGGCTCGGATAAGGATGTAGTGGCTCAGGTCTTCTGTACCTGCACAATGCCTAGGAACATCGGGAGAAGTCCCGGTGGCAGGCCCTCCGACGATCTAGTCAGTCACTGGAAAAGAGACTGGGCAGCTAGGGTTCAGTGGGGAAAAATTGATTACCTTTCATAGTGAGGAGGGGGTCTGGTATTTATAGGCAGGGGAAACGGGTCTGGAGCCCTAACAGGTCGGGTTGGACCCGTTTGCCCATGGGCCTGAGCTGGCTGAGGCCCATTGGACTGTAGCTGGCCTGATGATCACAGGGGGAAGGGTCCAGAGGAGATAGAGGGCCCTAGTTGATGCTGCTTTATTTATCCCATATCATGTAGTATTTCACGACTGGAGGAAACAACACTTTGCTATATGTATAATATGCATTTTGCTATTTTTTACTATTCACGACTGTGGATGCTCTCATTTAGTTTTCTAAAAAAAAGTTACCACATAACTTCTAAGATGATTGATGAGAAGTACTAGTATATTTTAAAAGGTATTAAAGGGGAAGAAAGGGAATTAATTTTTTTATAAGACACTTTTCGAAATTTTTTGCAGAAAGAGGATATTTGTCCAAGTATTTGCGCTCATGGACTCAACAACTAAACTCACCGTTCCCAACGGCGAGTTTAGTTGTTTCATCATCGCTATTGGAAAACAGCGTGTTTAGTACTATTTTTTAGTTGAAAATTTTCAAAGAAGACTCATTGTTCCCAACGGCGATGACATTTACACTAGACTCGTTGTTGGGAACAACGAGTTTAGTTCAAAATTTTTAAAGAAGACTCGTTGTTCCCAACGGCGAGGACATTTACATTAGACTCGCTGTTGGGGACGGCGAGGATGTAGAAAATTTGACAGAGAGTGAAACATTCTGTTGGACTTAGTGAATTTTCGAAAAAAAACTCCATAGATTTTTTTTTGAACTAAACACGCTATTCCCAACAGCGAGTCTAATGTAAATGTCATCGCCGTTGGGAACAGCGAGTCTTCTTTTAAAATTTTCAACTAAACTCGTTGTACCCCAACAGTGAGTCTAGTATAAATGTCCTCGCCGTTGGGAACAACAAGTCTTCTTTGAAAATTTTGAACTAAAAATAGCACTAAACATGATGTTTCCCAATGGCAATGATGAAACAACTAAACTCGCCTTTGGGAACGGCGAGTTTAGTTGTTGAGTCTATGACCGCAAATACTTGGCCAGTTGTCATCTTTCTGCAAATATTTTGAAAAAGTGTCTTATTAAAAAAACAATTCGAAGCAAGGAGGCGTTTTTTTTTTTTGGTTAAATAGGGCAAGTATACTTGAATGGATAAAAATATTTGATTGACAAATAAGAATTTGTTAGCTTATTCATCTACATAATAAAACACAAAGAAATCTATCAAGTGGCTCTCATTCAATAGGGTTGAAATCAATGGTCCAGATCTAACATCACAAAACATATTTTTCCGGCAAAAAATTTTCCCCCAAAACTCAAATTCAAATCCCCCAAAAAAACTACTTTATTTATTTATTTATTCTCTCTATTTCTCTCTTTCTCTCTCTCTCTCTCTCTCTCTCTCTCCTCTCATTCTCTTTATTTACTTAGAAATTTATATTTTCAAATTTCAGGTTTGTAAATTTTCAGATTTTTTATGTATTTTTTATTGATCATGCTACATTGAATATAGCAAATATCTCATCAATAGTTAAATTTCATCATTTTCCACACTCAAAGTTCTAAGAAGTTGAATTTTACATCCCCATTTATAATTATTTTTTCAACATATACTAATGGAAATATAGACTTTTATTTACAACTAATTGTTGTTTTACTATTCAAACTTGAGCTACATAATTGTTGTTTTACTATTTACAAGACTTTTATATGTTGTATCGTTCCGAAGACGTACTGTAGGCACGTACCTACGGGCAAATCTAGTCTTCTAAAATTGTTTCAAGGTTTGTGAGCAAGTGAGGATGAAAATATATATTGTTAAGTTTGCAACTATCCCATGTTTGTCTCCCTCATCTCTCTTTATTAGTTTTCTTCTCCCATGCTGCATATTTTCCCACCACACTACATCCGACCAATCATAACCTTATTAGCCGTAAGTGCAAGTCGCACTCAGCTTTGGCACTCACTTCACTAGTTAGCAAGATGACATACATTAAAATACTTACACAAATCTGTACTACTATGTATTGTACAAATACTGTAAGTAGACAATAAAAAGTTAACTGCTGCTGATAAGCTTAGAGCTCTTTGCATTGTTTAATCACTATGCCTGTCTACTTTGTTTGGTGTTTCCTGATGTATCTGTTGCTGATAAGCAGAATGGACTAGTATCAGTTTTATTAAATGTTCTATCTGGTGATTGGGAAGTGCGCTGTGTTTCCGTGCGCTATCTGTGATTTTCAGTCTGGTTGTTTCATCTGGTTTGTGTTTCTCATTGTTGATTAGCATTGTTCTCTTGTTTCTTTCGGAATGATTTGCAACTGATTGTATCAGTGTTGGCTACGGCCCTTTTCTTTTGGTGATGTTTTCATCAGCCTGTGTTTTCATGCTGCGCTGGTAGTTTTCTGCCTTCTCCCTCTCGTGTCCTCCTGTAGCGCCCTCTCTGGCGTTCAGCTGCAGGGGAGGAGGTGCTCAATTTCATGGCGTTGGAGTTGTGACTCGGTTTTCTATCGTTTTGCTGGTGACCGCTCGCGCGCGTCTCGCCTTCACGGTCAGAGAGTTCAGGCGCGATAGTCACATTGGTCATCTCCCTTCCGTTTGCTCCTCTCAGCCTCATGAGCTGCTTCTGGTCCTTGCGTGGGTCTGCTTGTTCGATCAGCTTGTTTCTAGATGGTGTGTGTTGTTCTCGGCTTAGCGACTGTTCATCTGTGGATGTATTTCTAGTTGGGACTGTATTTTAGGATGTTGGTTAATGTACTATTTGTTTTACGCCTTGTAAAATCTTGCTACTGATATTTTTATGAATATATATTATGGCTGGAGTCGTTTGACTCTATCCGTTTCATCAAAAAGGCAATAAAAAGTTAACAAAAAATATTTTAAAATTGATTGTTAACCTGAAAAGTGATTGTGGATCCCACCTCTTTAAATATTTAAGTCACTGAATTTTAGTTTATGCACTTTCGCTTCGGTAGCCATGTCAACCATAATTTTTTTTCCCCGTTAATGTTAGCATGTGTTTTTTTGTCAGCTTTTTTTTTTTTTTTTTAATGAAGGCCATGTGAATTGCAAAGGAAACAAAGCATGCGTACTTCTTGGCGCTAATGGGTTTCAGTTAATTTTTTGTCAACTACTTATTACCATCTGGTCAATAAATATTTGTAACGTAAAAGACTAAAAGTAAAGAAAGAATATTTTACAATTAATTTTTACTAGTATGAAACACGTGGAGGAAAATTGGGGGAATGAAAAGAGCAAAAAAAAAAAATTTACCTGTACGTGCGCTGCACAGGTTGGATTATGGACAAAGGCCTTCTCCCATTGTAGTAGTAGAGATAGTAGAGATCTACAAAAGTAAATGTGGGCCCCACCTCTTTAAATACTTAATTTAATGAATTTTGGCTTCTGCAATTTCTCTTCGGTAGCTATGTGACTTGCGGAGAAAATAAAGTGCACAGCACAATGCTCTCTTCTCGTGAGTGTCAACATATATTTTTTGTTGTACTTATTTGATGAAGATCACGTTTTATGTGGAAAAAACAAAGAGTACATAATTCTTCTCGCTAGTGGGATCCAGTGTGTATTTTTTGTTGGCTACTTATTTTTCATTTGTTGACTACTTAATTTTTTTTTGGCTAATATATACTGTTGAAAGATTACAATTGGTATACTCATACATACAATGCATGAAAACTTCAACCAAATATTGAAAATTGATTGTAATTATTAATGTCTTCAGCCAATAAATGATACTTCCAAGTTCCAATGATAAAAATGTAGTCAATTTATTACGCTCTAAGAAATAAAGACATGTAAGAAACATGCTAATAATGTAGTTTTCTATTATGGGATTAGAGTGGGCGATTGAATATCTACGATTTCCACCGACACTATTTAAAATTAAAAAAATTGAAAAAGAAAATAACTTTTCCATAGTGGACTACAACCCTTAACATAAATCAGGTTTCATAGGATTTCACAAAATCTATTAAAACCCTTAGTAGGGTTGTGAATTCTTTGGATCTCTATAACTAAGGTCGGTAAAACTTGTTCAAATATAAATAGAATATAACAACAACACAACCTAAAATAAGAGTTTTAATATATTCTGTGAAACCCTATGAAATCTGAGTTTTTTTTTTTTTTTTTTTCTTGAGGTTAAAGGTGGAATAACATCACCATGTTTCATTAATAAGAAATTAATAAAATAACCCCGGTGTACCGGGAGAAATACAAAAGAGCAGTGCAGGAAATAAAACATATACCCCCAACAAAACCCTGGGGGGTGGGTCTAATTATCCAAACCTCAAACAACCAAAAGTACAGTAGGTCGATACAAAGTACAAAGAAACGGAAGCTGCAGATAATGAAAATCTGAGGAGTGTGAAGGGCGCCTACTCCTCAGTCCAGTGTCGGCCCAAACTCTACCTCCTCATCATCAAAATCTTCTACCTGGAAGACTCTGGCAATCCTTCCTCTCGCTCCTGTGGCAGCAGTTGTAGCCCAAAAAGAGATAAGATGCATGATATGAGTAAGGTTACGAGAAATACTATTACATGAAGCATGAAAATAGAAATTATTTCTGTCTAGCCATAACACACAAGTAGCAGCTGCAATGGTAATGTACTATGCATCCCTCATTTCGTGGCGAATTGAGGCAAATTTGGGGCTAATCCACAGATCCTCGTAATCGTTGGGGTACTCACCTGTTCCTAAGGCTCGCAATACCTCTACCATAGTTGCCTTACTCCTTGGACAATGAATAAAAAGGTGATTCAAATTCTTCGCGTGCAAGTTGCAGAATCCACAATTGGTCGCAATCTGGGGTTGCCTCTTGGTCAGGTTTTCTCTGGTGAGGATTGTATCATTGAGCACTAGCCAGAGAAAGACCCTAACTTTGAGGAAGGTTTTAGCCTTCCATAACACCTGTGCCCAGCTAGGTCTGCAACCTCGGTAGTGAATTCAGTGATATAGAGATCTAACTGTGAAAGCTCCCTTGGACTCGAGACCCCAGCGCATCTGATCTGGGCCTTGAGCACACCTCGCACCGGACTGTGTGATGTGTACTTGCATTTCAAGCAGTTGCTGATGTAATTCTGGGGTAAGATTTCCTCTGAACGATGGCTTCCAATTGCCCCTCTTCCAAGTCTCGGCCACTGATATATTCGGTCGATTTGCTTTCTTATACAGCTCTGGGAATGATTCCTTGAGGGTATGGGCACCGCACCATTTGTCCCACCAGAACCTGGTGGACCATCCATTACCAATCATCGATGTAACTGCAGAGTTGAACGGTCCGTTAGCTTTGGTAATTCCTTTTCAGAACCGAGAAACTCTAGCCCCTACTTGGAAGCCTAAACTTCTCGTGCCTTTTCCCCAAAGATATGGTTGAATGAAATCCTGCCATCCTTCCCCGCTGTGGTGAAATACCTTCCACCACCATTTTCCCAAAAGGGCAAGGTTCATATCTCTAAGGTCGATGATGCCTAGCCCTCCACGCTTCTTCTTCATGCAGGCAATACTCCATTTGACCAGGTGGTATCCTCCCCTGTTCGGGTCTGCCCCTTTCCAAATGAATCTTTTTCGGACTCGGTCAATCCTTTGGATTACCCATTTAGGGAGTTCAAAATACGACATGTAGTAAATGGGCAGATTAGACAACACTGAGTTGATGAGAACCACTCTACCACCGAGGGATAGCGATTTTCCTTTCCAACCTGCCAACCTTTCCTCCATCCTGTCTATGATGGGTAGCCAGTCCGCCTTATTGAGCTTTCCTGGCTTGAGTGGGAGCCCTAAATATTTGATTGGGAACTCGTTCGTCATACAGTTTAGAATGGTCGCATGGTCCTGTGCCTCTGCACCTGATAGTGCAATTGGGATCAAAGCACTCTTGTGGAAATTAATCCTGAGACCTGACCAGGCCTTAAAAAAGTAGAGGGCCCCTTTAAAGCAGACTGTCTCTGATCTCTTCCCATTACCGAAGAGTAAGGTGTCATCTGCATATTGCAGAATCGTGCACCCTTGGTTAGATGGACTGCTAGCCACGGGCGTAATCCATCCTTTTCTCTGGCAGTTGTCTAGCATGCCTCTTAGTACATCCGATACGATGGTGAATAGCAGAGGGGACAGTGGGTCCCCCTGGCGTAGTCCCTTCTTGCAAGGAAACGGTGGAACCGGCCGCCCATTAACCGAGATTGCCATTTTACTAGTGTATAAACACTGTTTGATCCACCTAATCCATTTACTCCCGAAGCCTCTCCCTCTGAGAGCTTCCAGCAAGCACTCCCAGTCAACGGAGTCATATGCCTTCTCAAAGTCTAGTTTGAGGAGGAAATTCTTAGACTGTCCCGTATGGCAGTGGTGGATGACTTGTTCTGCAGTGGCCACACTATCCAGGATACATCTGGCCTTGATGAAACCAGTCTGCGCTTTGGAAATTAAACTGTCCATTATATTTCCCAGGCGGATGGCCGGAACCTTTGTGTTAATCTTGGCCGAGCAGTTAATAAGGCTGACTGGTCTAAAATCTCCCACCCTCGTTGATTCCGCCCTATTAAGAATCAGAATCACTTCCGCAAAATTGAACATGCCCAATCTGAGATTGTTGTGGAAGAAATCATCCATCAAAGCCATAAAGTCCCATTTTATTTCTTCCCAGAACACCTTGAAGAACAACATTAGGAATCCGTCTGGTCCAGGCGACATGTCTGCTCCCATTAGTTTGATGGCCTTTTCCATTTCCGTTTCCGAGAAAGGGGCCTCCAAGTTGGAAAGTTTTTGCGCTGATTCATTCTGATATCCCTGCCAGAAGTCTTCCCTGAGGTGGATCCTGAAATCATTCTTCTTCCCAAAAAGGCCCTTGTAGTAATCTTGAAATGTTTTGGAGATCACAAATTCCTCTTGCGAGGTGCCCGAATCTGTTTGTAGTGACAAGATTAGATTAGATCTACGTCTTGCACTTGCCACTCGGTGGAAGTAGGCCGTATTCGCGTCTTCCTCTTTGAGCCACGAAATCCTCGACCTTTGCTGCCACTTGATCTCCTCCAGCTTATAGAGGTTGGCGATATTTTCCCGGAGGTGGTTTTCTTTCATCCTGTTCTAGGACCCTCGTTTCTTCCAGTCTTTCTAGCTCATCAATGCCTTCCAACAAAGAGTCCTTTGTACGCCAGATGGTCGAGAATCTAGACCGGCTCCACCTACGCAGCCTCTTTCTCAATCTGCGCACTTTTTCACACCAACGGGATGCCGCATCCGTACCGGTGGTAGGGAGCGCCCAATTTTCCATCACCATATGGTGAAAACCTTGGATTTCCAGCCAGGCCTTCTCAAACCCGAACCTCCTTGGTCTATGAAGTCCCCGTTCCCTGACATCAAGAAGTATCGGGGTGTGATCTGACGTCAGTCTAGGAATAGATTTAGCGCTTGCTAAGGGAAATTTGGCCTCCCAATCCATCGAAACTAGAATCCTATCCAATTTGGCCATAATCGGGGTTGCTTGCATATTTGACTAAGTGAATAGTCTGTCATTGATTGGGATATGATAAGTTCTAGTTCCGTGATCACCCTATTGAACTCTTCTCTGTGCCTATCGCTGGGCCCTCCACCCTTGTGCTCAAAAGCAAATCTGGTGACATTGAAATCCCTCCCGACAATCCAAGCTCCCGACCATCGATGCCAAATACCGATAAGCTCTTGCCAGAAGGATTCTCGTTCTGTAGCCACGTTTGGCCCATAGACGACAGTGATCATCTGCATCCAATTATCAGACCGTCGTTTTAGCTGGACAGTCAGAGAAAATGTTCCACAGAACTCCTCAGAGCAGGTGAAGATATCCGGGTTGAACCCAATGGCAATCCCCCCCGATGCACCTGCAGACGGACGTAGCACCCATTCTGTGACTCTGTTGCCCCGTATTCTTTTGAGTTTAAACCCAGTCGTGAGTTTGGTCTCTTGTAACCCCACTACATCTGCCTTGGAGCTTTTAATTATGTCCCTAACCATATCTCTCTTCCCTCTATCCCCCAACCCCCTAATATTCTAGAATAGTGTATTCATTGTGTAACCGTGTCTAGGGTGATCGTGGGTGTAGGACGGGTGTCTTCCTCCAAGACCACCGTCGACACTGGGCATGGTCGCGAGTTTTTCTGCGAGCTCATCGTAGCCCGTTCAGTTTTCCAACCCCTAATCTTGTTGAGTAATAGAGCGTTATGCTCTTTGTCACAAACTTCTAAGCCACATGTTTGAGCAAGAGTAAAAACATCTGAATCTGACATAAAATTTAAGACAGACGCTAAAAAACTTTTCGTACCTCCATCCTCGAATTTTGCTGCTTTGGCCGCCGCGGCTACCTCCAGATAGTCATCCAGGGACTCCACATGAGCCCTCTTGGGTGATCGCAGAACCCTGAACCCCGTTGTCCTGACAGGTGCGCTGGAGCTAGGCCCAGGCGCTGATTCTGGAAGGGTGGATAAGACCAACTCTGGTGAGAGCGCCCTCTGCGTGTCTGCAATAAACTCTAGCTCCTCTAATTCCCCATCCGAAAAAAGTGAAATCTACGTCCAAATCAATCGCTCATCAACGTCCTCATCATTATCTGCCTGCTGAACTACCGCATGTATAGTAGGCCCTCTCTTCACGGACTCCTCATTGAGCCCGCAGATTGATGGCGATTTGCCCATAGTTGCGTGATTTCCCGTACTGGACCCCTCAATGGACCCTCTAAACTTTGAGAGTTGAAGCTCGCTTTGTTTGGAGCCCTCGTTGGGCCCACTAACAAAGTTAGAGTCCTTATAAAAGCTCTCCCATTGCACTAAAATATCCCCACTGGCATGCTTTAGCCCTGGGGTTGCTCTGCGATCCAGCGGACCTTCGCCCACAATGTTCGAGGCGTCATAAACCCACCGCTCACCGCCAGAACACGATAAGATGGATCCTACACCGCGAGTGAGCATACCCCTTTCCTCGATAAATCCAGCGCCCGCTGTCTTTTGTGGAGCGATAGGCGCTTAGTTCCTATGCCATCTCCACGTGGCGTCCTCTGCAGTGGGGGCGTTACTATCAAAGGAAGCTGCTCTGGCTTCTTGCCTTCACTAACTCCCTATGAGTTTTTCCCTTTGCTATCGCTACCCACTCCAATTCCATTATGAGCTTTCCCCTTTAACAGCTCAACCACTCCACCTCCTTCTTCTCTTCCCTTTTGAGTAGTCTCTCTGTCGCTAGCTCTTCTGCTGCTCGTCTTCTTCCTCAAAGAAGAAGTTTTCTTCCTCGGCTCAAGACCCAAGGCTACCGACTCTCGCCTCTTTTAGGGGTGGCTTTGCAGATCTGGCATGTCTCTCGTGGTCATTTTTCCTTTTTCCCCTTTTGCGTAGTTTGCGCTTCCTGTTTGCTTCTTTGTGGTCACTTCCCTACCAACTCCAACCTGTTGGCATCTACTTTGAGCTTTGCTCTGAAGCTCCTTTCCCTGAGATCTTTTTGGGGTCGCGTGGCCTTCCAGAGCTGGTATCCTTGGACGATCCACCGTAGGATCCGTTGAGATGATCATCCCTGAGTGAGTGGGGTCGTTGGATCCGAGAGACAAGTCTCTTTATTGCCCCTCTATGCATGGTGATATTACCTCCGGTACTGATCCTTCCTCCGCCGCTCCTTGGCGTCGCTCTTGCTCCCTCGCCACTTTGATGATCTCCCGATGAGCTCTTTCAATCTCGTGGGCCCCATCTATCGTTAAGTCCAGCTTTGGTGAAACCACTTGGCTGTACGATCTATTTTCTCTGAGGGCGGAAGCAGGGGAGGGGGACATGATGGCCGTTTGCTCCTTCGGTGGGTCAATTCGCTTGTCGAGTACGAATCTGATTAGATAAGAGTCTTCGAAGGAGAAGACTTTGGCGAAGCGCAACATCCTTGAAATGTCGGCGCTCCTTATGAGAATTCTTGCGAAGAGAATATCAAATCGTCGCACCATTTTCTCATCAATGTCTTCAATGGTTCCAAATTCCGCAACAATCTATTGGATTGCCTCTCGCTTCCAGAAATGTAGGGGAACGTTGTGGATCCAGATCCAAAATTTGTCTCCTTGGGAAAGTTCGGCTCCAAAGGAAGGCGTCCACGCGTTGAATTCAAGTTTGAAATGCCCAAAGTCAATAGTCCCCAAGCTCACCACCTCTGTGACCTTTTCCAGAGTGGGGAATGAAACAAGAAATTGCATGTGGCACATCTTCTTGGCAACCTAGTCTTTATGGGCTCTCATCGGCCACTTATGAGTAAGAGCTTGCAAAATGTTCACTTCTGAGGGTCTCCCTGCCCTGACTGTGGCAATTGCACACCATTGTCGCAACCACCGTTCTTCGTTCTTGATCAAATCAAGGCTCCTTGCGAGCCAAATTACAATGGGGTTATCGGGAAACCTACCACGACTCACTGGTCGCTCTTCATCGCTGTGGGTCTCCACCACATTGGTGCATACGTAAGATAGATGCTCCCACTTCATACATTTGAGGCAACAGACCTTTTTGGTGCATTCGCTCCTGTAGTGGCCCAAATCACCACAATTGAAGCACAGCACAGGTTTCCTCTTGCCCTTCCTCTGCTTCTTCTTGTGTTGGAGTTGCTCAATTTGGAGTTTGGGAGAGGTACTCTGTCTCTTGCTGTTCTTACTATGCACCTTAACCCATTTCTCCTCCCCCTCTCCCACGAATGGATTCCCTTCCGCTATAATCCCGTCTTGCGCGCTCCCCTCGTGGGCATGCTCGACGCCGGATTTAAGCCTGGGGACCTCCTGCGGAGGTGGGCTAGTGTGGTGAGAGTTGTTGGGGTGTTGGTGGTTGGTCTGGTGGCATGATTGGGGTTCATGGTGATGGGCATGTGAGTTTCTGTGACTGCTCTGTTGTTGGAAAGGTTCTGCACCCTTGGTGCTTATCTCAGTGTGTTTGCGTTGATGCATAGCCTTGGGTTGGTAGTATGGTTTGGGATGTGCCGGAGGGTGACGATGTGTTTCAATGTCAAAACTCCTCTGTGGGTGACTCACCGCATGGTGGTGACGCTGGTCCGAAGATGGTGGAGTTTTCTTACGCCCAAAAGGGCCGGTAGGAGGACCCCATCGTTGGGCCCGTCCCCCATAGCTCTCCTCTGCATGACATCAATGCTGAAGTTCCCTGCTGGATACCTCACGATGGCGATGAGGATAATAGCTCCTCCCCTCATGGCGTTGATGTGCACCTTGGTGTGCACGCACCGGGGAGCGAGCTCGTCTGAGTCATCGATCTCCTGAACTATCAGGTGAGGGGGTCCGGTGTGAGGGAGGTCGAGGGGGCTCTGGAAGCGACACCGTAGGAATGGGAACAGCTGCGTGGTTGAGTATCGAGTTGATTGCTGATGCAGAGGGTGGGGGTGGGGAGGGGGGGTTGAGGTTGGAGTTCTTGAAGGGGTGCAGCAGTATCAGGGTTGGGGGGTGTGGGTGTCGGTGGGTGATGGACCTCCTCATTGGGCCCGCACCCACTGAGCTCGATGAGCGAGAGCATGGTGACGGCCTTGTTGGGGTTAAAGACTAGCTGGGTGTTGCCGTTGAATCTGGTGTGGGGGCAAACAGATAGTATTTGTGGATTCTTGGGAAACTTTGAATAACAAGCCTGTTACCTATTCCACCGGAGTTTGACCATTCCTCCCACCGTTCACCTGCAAATAGTGCGAGACACCGGGGTTGTTCCCGGCGACGCGACGCACCCTCCGACGCTCAAGTCAATAATCAGAAGTGATTATGAAAGAGCGTAAAACTGGCAAAAGATTGATTACCTCTTAATGGAGATGGATGGGGGGTATTTATAGGCGCCGCTGGGATCAGATTAGGAATGTAATCCCTGTGGTTAGATAAGGAATGTAATCCCTAATCCCCAGTGAAAGGATAGACATGAATCAGGGCCGTTGATTAGGATTTAATCAGAAACCCTAATCCTATCCTTTCTGGACCGGGTTTGCTGCGGGTTGAAACCCGCACCCAGTTGTGGTGGATCCGTTCGCGGGTTAGTGGGTCTTCGAGGAGGAGAACCAGCACCCGCTTTAGACCCATTGGTAGGTGAAATTATCGTTTTACCCCTGGGCTTCAAGATTCGTGCCCGATTTGGACGGTTCCGATTTAACCCCATTTTTAGCCATATCACGAGCCCCCCACTTCCGAAGAATGAGTTTGATCAGCCTTTGAGGAGTAGTTTTACTGTTTTAATGGCTAGTGGAGTTGTATCGGAGTCTAAATGGAAGGTTTTGAATCTTTGAAAGAGGTAGTGCGATGATTTTTCAAGTTGGTTGCACTCTGAGTTCTTCTGGTCATGTGGTGTTTTCGCAGGAATATTCTTTTAACTTTGCAAAGTGTCGATCCGTGGTTCGGGGGTCTTAATAGGTTGTCCTAGGCAACAATTACTTGCTTGGAGATTTGAAAATGTCTTCCCAACTTTATAATTGTTTTCCAGGAGTTTTCCTTAACTTTCCCGAATTTTTAATCGATTTTTTCGCAATATTTTGGCAAATGGCTCGGTTGTTTCCTTCGTTGTGCGGCCTACACGCTTTTGCCTCACCGCCGACCCTTTCGAACGCTTGCTGCCAAGGATGCCAAAGTTCATGGGTGGTTCGGCGCCCTCTGCCGAAGAGCAGAGGCATCTCGACCATGTTGTAAGTGCGGAGAGGGAGTTCGGCGAGGTCCGAGGTAGTTCTTTCCATGTAACATGGTCGGTGGTAAGAACGCTCGGCCGCTGGTGCCGAAGTTCAACTGTCCATGTAACATGGTCGGTGTCAAGAACGCTCGGCAGCATGTGCCGAGGTCCAACTTTCCATGTAACATGGTCGGTGGCAAGAACGCTCGGCAGCTGGTGCCGAAGTTCCAACTTTCCATGTAACATGGTCGGTGGCAAGAACGCTCGGCAGCTGGTGCCGAGGTCCAACTTTCCATGTAACATGGTCGGTGTCAAGAACGCTCGGCAGCTGGTGCCGAAGTCCAACTTTCCATGTAACATGGTCGGTGTCAAGAACGCTCGGTAGCATGTGCCGAGGTCCAACTTTCCATGCAACATGGTCGGTGTCAAGAACGCTCGGCAGCATGTGCCGAGGTCCAACTTTCCATGTAACATGGTCGGTGTCAAGAACGCTCGGCAGCATGTGCCGAGGTTCAACTTTCCATGTAACATGGCCGGTGGCAAGAACACTCGGCAGCTGGTGCCGAAGTCCAACTTTCCATGTAACATGGTCGGTGTCAAGAACGCTCGGCAGCTGGTGCCGAAGTCCAACTTTCCATGTAACATGGTCGGTGTCAAGAACGCTCGGCAGCTGGTGCCGAATTCCAACTTTCCATGTAACATGGTCGGTGTCAAGAACGCTCGGTAGCATGTGCCGAAGTCCAACTTTCCATGTAACATGGTCGGTGTCAAGAACGCTCGGCAGCATGTGCCGAGGTCCAACTTTCCATGTAACATGGTCGGTGTCAAGAACGCTCGGCAGCATGTGCCGAAGTCCAATTTTCCATGTAACATGTTTGGTGTTAAGAACGCTCGGCAGCATGTGCCGAGATCCAACTTTCCATGTAACATGGTCGGTGTCAAGAATGCTCGGCAGCATGTGCCGAAGTCCAACTTTCCATGTAACATGGTCAGTGTCAAGAACGCTCGGCAGCATGTGCCGAGGTCCAACTTTCCATGTAACATGGTCGGTGTCAAGAACGCTCGGCAGCATGTGCCGAGGTCCAACTTTCCATGTAACATGGTCGGTGTCAAGAACGCTCGGCAGCATGTGCCGAGTTTCAATTTTCCATGTAACATGGTCGGTGACAAGAATGCTCGGCAGCATGTGCCGAGGTCCTAACTTGTCATTTGTGGCGGAGAACGCCCAGCGGAGTTGGCGGCTTCTGCGCTCCTGACAGATGTGGCAGCCATTAAATGCGATGGCTTCTGAACTTCTGACAGCTCTGACGGATGTGACGCTTATTTAATGCAATGACCTCTAAGTTCCTGTCAGATGGGACAGTAATTAATGCGATGTGCAGCTTGGCATGGTAAACAAGGCAACAGTTCAGGTTGTTTTTGTCACTTTGCGTAAATGGGCTGGCAGTCTGGGCCCATTAACATCGTTTTGCGCGCCTCGTTCTATAAAACCTTACTCCCCCTCTCATTTTTCACTTCTCCACTTTTTTACTCAAGCAGTGATTTGTGCTTAGCGAGAGCTTCAGGTGATCGTCGTCCGTTTTCCGGTGAAGTTTCCGACCGCATATCTCTTTAAGGTAATTTATACTTAGTTTCTTTCCAAGTATAAATATGTCTCTTTCCTCTGTCTCCGAGTCGTCTTCTTCTTGGTCCGAGCCCTCCCCTCAAGTTGGCGAAGCCCGCACTCCGAGTCGCCCAGATAAGGGCAAGAAGGTGTTTGGTCGAGATACGATCGTGGAGGATCTGAAGCGCATGGGGCCGTTTGGCAGGTTGCCGGGGCCGCTGACTGGGCTTCACAGAGTTCGAGAACTTCCGGAGGAACATGCCGAGCGTATTGTTCACGGGAGGGGGAGGACTTTTGATGAGAATGAGGCGAGGGAGACGACCGAGACTGACGAGACGGTGTTGATCCTCAGCGAAGAAGACTTGGCAGTGATCCGGGATTGTTTCCACATTCCAGAGGAGTACGAACCTATGCTGCCGGGTCCCGGGGTTAGGGCCAACTCACCGCTGCCAGTAACTATGTGTTGCTGGCCGGTTGACGCCTTTATTGCCGGGGCTCGGCTACCTCTCCATCCGTTCGCGACCCTTGTTCTCAGGTGGTTTGGGGTCAGCCCCATCTAGCTTATGCCGAACGCGTGGAGAGTCATAAATGGTTTCGTGCTTCACTGCCAAGCCGCTGGGATCGAGCCGGAGCTGAGTGTACTTCGGACAATCTACCGGCTTCATCAAGCGAACTGATCAGAGTTCCGGTATTACTTGGCCCCGAGACATGGCGGTAGGCTCGTTATATGCCCCGACTCCATAAAGCACTGGCGTGATAAGTATTTGATAGTGCGAAGTGCGGAGGCCTAGCCTATTCCCTCTAGTTGGGTGGAGGAGGTGCCGAAGAGGTTGAAGGTGCTGCCTAAGCTCCGCCCCGAAGATGAAGAGGCAGTTCGGACACTTCTTGATCGGCCGAAGTACGATTGGCGGGAGCTGACCGAAGGTATTCTATTCAGGGGAGGGCTCTGCCGCGTAGATCCCAGTATGCGGCTTCTTCTATGTTTCCGTCCTTTCTTTTTCATACTTCATCTTTTACGACTTGTATTCTGCTAACAAACTTCGTTTTTAATACAGAGGCGATGGACTACGAGGCCGTGCTGGCATTGAGGGCTGGTCTTGCTAGCAAGGTGCCGAAGAAGCTCAAGAGGGTGGCCACCAAGTTGCCAACTGCGAAGACTCTGAGGGTCACGAAGGTGGTCGAGGAGGTGGAGACCCTGGGAAGCCCGACCGTGGCCGAAGGAGTTGCCTCGGCGTCAACCGAGGTTGGTGACTTTCCGATCGCCGCAGCCCTCAAGATGGCAACGCCCCCGCTGACAGTGGTGGCCGAGGAGATCCTGACCGAGGAGCATAAGAAGATCCATGTTCCGGACTGGCAGGTTTGGAAACATGACGGGTTCCTGGGCAACTCCTTGGCGAGCATGTAGGTGATCAAGCACCTGGCGACACCGAAGGATCGGGCCGCCATGGAAGCCGGGCTGGAAGGCGACGATGTCATCGAGATTGCTCGCTCGGCGGTCTCGATAAGTGTTGAATTTTTGCCGTCATTGGTTTTTCTTATGTCTAATTTCTCTAACTCTTTGAATACCTCGTTTCCTGTCGCAGATCATCGTCCACTTTGGTCACCTCTCAAAGAGGTTGACGGCTCTGGAGAAGGAGCTAAAGCAGGATTCCGACCAAGCTCGGAAGGATAAAGCTCGCATGGGGAACGAGCTCGACAAGCTCAGGGTCGAGTTCGAGGGGAGGACGACGAGGGTCGAGTACCTTGAGGGCCTGGTCGCAAAGCTGGAGGGCGACCTTCTTCGCCAGAAGGAGGAGGCGGCCAAACAATTGGCCGAAGCAACAGAGGCCAAGGCTGCCGCGGTGAAGGAGGCCGAGGATGCCCCTATGGTGAAGGCGCAAGGCTTTCTCGCCCAGAACATGGTCAAAGCCTATGCCGACGCCCTCACCCGGGTGTCGAAGGCATACCCCGAGGTGGACTGTTCGGGATGGAGGTTGTTCCCGGGCCACGTCGAAGGCTTCGACCCTGAGTCGGAGGGAGAAGAAGAAGAAGAAGGGGACGACGAAGTCGAGCCTGAGGTTGAGGTCGTCGGCGAGGTCCAGGGGTCTGTGGTCACCCCGCTGGCAATGGTGACCCCTTCAGGGACGTCGGCCCCCACCCACTCTCGCCGCCCCAGGAAAGAGGTCGCGCCCTGACTTCGCTTGCCTTTTCTTCTCTTCTGCCTTTTTGAGTTTTTAAGTGTAATGCCTAATCGCGGACTGGCCACCGCTTTTTGTAATGAATGAAAACATCCTTTTGGGCTCGACACCGTGTCTCTCTGTCATAACTTTCTCAAAAAACTCTTGAAATTTGGCTAAGTGTTGAAAATTTGTTGTTTGCTTCGATTTCTTTTCAGCTTGCAGAGGTGACTCAAACCGTCGAGCCTACTTGCTCGGGGGAAAGCGCTCGTCCCGAGGTTGGCTTAGGGGCGGCGAGGCTGTGCTTGACGAGGTGCCGAGAGCAGCTCTATGAAGTTGAGCTGGGGTTGCGCAGAGCCGTAAGCGAGCGGAACCACCTGCAACTCATCCTGGGTCGGCGGGACATTGAGATTCGGCGACTGGAGAGCAGGCTCACCGAGATGGCCCCCTTAGGAGAGGATGATGGCTCGTCGACCGCCTTTAGTTACGGCCTACGGCTCAAGTGCATCTGCCATACTTTATCGAAAATAACAGCAGAGAGGGACGATCTGCTCTCTGAGATTCGTCACTTGCAGACGGTAGAGACGGACCTTCGGACAGAGGGAGAGGGATTGATGGCAGAGGTGGCCAAACTGACGGCCGAACGTGACGAATTGACGGCCGAGGTCGACGCGCTGAAGAGAGCCACAGTGGACAAGAGCATCGAAGTCACTCATCTCTGCCGTCTTATCGCCAGTCGTTCTGGCATCCCGAGCTCCGCGATACCTCCTCGCTTTGAGGTCGATGTAAAAGATGACTCTCTGAAGGAGCGGATCTCGGAGCTAGAGGCAGACGTGGCTCGCCTCAGACCGCGTTCGGGGCCGATCAATGTTAGGAGCAATTCATGTACTCGTGCGGAGAGCGAGCGGGGCATTTCGTTTTATGAGCTCGCGACCCGTTCGCCCATCGGCCAACCTAGTCCGGGGGATGCACAAGCGGGGTTGCCATTTCATCGAGCGGAGCGTCCGTCGGAGCGACTGTTAGGAGCAGCGCCGAGGACACGTCTCAATTCGTCAGTTTGGGGTCGAGTTCCGGAGGCAGACGTCGCCGCCCTCGAGTGTCCTTGAAGCGGAACATCCCTGCGCCGAGGAGGCGTTGAAGATCCTGTTTTTGAGGCCTCTGTATTTAGTCTAAGCGTGACAAGCAAGCATTGTAATCTTTGCTTTTAATGCCTTGTAGTCTGGTTGTAAGGAAGAGTCGTCTTGTATTGTGTCCCCACTCTTAATGATGTTTCTTTCTTAGACTTGCGCGTTTTTAGTGGCCCTGTGTGGTTGTTTTGTTTGTGACTATCTTCATCGTGCTGAGGTCCTCGAGCTGATCTTCTGCTCGCTTGGGGGTCGATGCTATGAGCGTTCGGCAAGGGGTGCTGAGCTTCTGCTTCGGTCATTTATTCTAGCGAATTTGTAAGATGAGTGAGCCTTATGCGGCAGAGGGGTAGCCTCCGCTTCGGCCTGTTGTTCCCAGAGGCCTTTCTTCTCGCTTGCTTAAGAGCGAGTTTGCGAAGCAAGGCCGAGCCAAGTATTGGATCGGGAACTATCGCTGGAGTTGTTCAACGGTTGTAGGAGCAATTCCCAATGGCGACCCACTCCTAGCTCGCTTAAGAGCGAGCTTGCGAAGTAGAATCGAGCCAAGTGTTGGACTCCGAACCGTCGTTAGAGTTATTCAACGGTTGTGGGAGCAATTCCGAATGGCGAACTACCTCTAGTTCGCTTAGGAGCGAACTTGCGAAGTAGAATCGAGCCAAGTCTTGGACTCCGAACCATCGTTAGAGTTGTTCAACGGTTGTGGGAGCAATTCCGAATGGCGAACTACTTCTAGCTTGCTTTAAGAGCGAGCTTGCGAAGTAGAATCGAGCCAAGTGTTGGACTCCGAACCATCATTAGAGTTGTTCAACGGTTGTGGGAGCAATTCCGAATGGCGAACGACTTCTAGCTTGCTTTAAGAGCGAGCTTGCGAAGTAGAATCGAGCCAAGTGTTGGCCTCCGAACCATCGTTAGAGTTATTCAACGGTTGTGGGAGCATTTCCGAATGGCGAACTACTTCTAGCTTGCTTTAAGAGCGAGCTTGCGAAGTAGAATCGAGCCAAGTGTTGGACTCCGAACCATCGTTAGAGTTGTTCAACGGTTGTGGAAGCAATTACGAATAGCGAACTACTTCTAGCTTGCTTTAGGAGCGAGCTTGCGAAGTAGAATCGAGCCAAGTGTTGGACTCCGAACCATCGTTAGAGTTGTTCAACGGTTGTGGGAGCAATTCCGAATGGCGAACTACTTCTAGCTTGCTTTAAGAGCGAGCTTGCGAAGTAGAATCGAGCCAAGTGTTGGACTCCGAACCATTGTTAGAGTTGTTCAAGGTTGCGGGAGCAATTCCGAATGGCGAACTACTTCTAACTTGCTTTAGGAGCGAGCTTGCGAAGTAGAATCGAGCCAAGTATTGGACTCCGAATCATCGTTAGAGTTGTTCAACGGTTGTGGGAGAAATTCCGAATGGCGAACTACTTCTAGCTTGCTTTAAGAGCGAGCTTGCGAAATAGAATCGAGCCAAGTGTTGGACTCCGAACCATCGTTAGAGTTGTTCAATGGTTGTGGGAGTAATTCCGAATGGCGAACTACTTCTAGCTTGCTTTAAAAGCGAGCTTGCGAAGTAGAATCGAGCCAAGTGTTGGACTCCGAACCATCATCAGAGTTGTTCAACGGTTGTGGCAGCAATTCCGAATGGTGACTCACTCCTAGCTCGCTTAAGAGCGAGCTTGCGGAGTAGACTCGAACCAAGTGTTGGACTCCGAACCATCGTTAGGGTTGTTCAACGGTTGTGGGAGCAATTCCGAATGGCGAGCTATCTCGCTTAAGAGCGAACTTGCGAAGTAGAATCGAGCCAAGTGTTGGACTCCGAACCATCGTTAGGGTTGTTCAACGGTTGTGGGAGCAATTCCGAATGGCGAGCTACTTCTAGCTCGCTTAAGAGCAAACTAGCGAAGTAGAATCGAGCCAAGTGTTGGACTCCGAACCATCGTTAGGGTTGTTCAACGGTTGTGGGAGCAATTCCGAATGGCAAACTACTTCTAGCTCACTTAAGAGCGAACTTGCGAAGTAGAATCGAGCCAAGTGTTGGACTCCGAACCATCGTTAAAGTTGTTCAACGGTTGTGGGAGCAATTCCGAATGGCAAACTACTTCTAGCTCACTTAAGAGCGAACTTGCGAAGTAGAATCGAGCCAAGTGTTGGACTCCGAACCATCGTTAGGGTTGTTCAACGGTTGTGGGAGCAATTCCGAATGGCAAACTACTTCTAGCTCGCTTAAGAGCGAACTAGCAAAGTAGAATCGAGCCAAGTGTTGGACTCCGAACCATCGTTAGAGTTGTTCAACGATTGTGGGAGTAATTCCGAATGGTGACTCACTCCTAGCTCGCTTAAGAGCGAGCTTGCGGAGTAGATTCAAACCAAGTGTTGGACTCCGAAACCGTCGTTAGAGTGAAGAGTAAAGGCAGAGAGATGCAAACAATTTTACAAGTAAAATATGAAAAAGCTTTCTTTATTGATGACTAATGGTCGGCTGCTTCTAAAGTTGCGAGCCGTTATTACAAGAGAGAAATAAAGGAAAAAATACAAGTAATAGGAGAGGAACGGTTCGACATCCTAAAATACTTAGAGAGGCGTTGATGCTCTCTCTTGGTATTTCAGAAGATGGTCGGCATTCCAAGTCCTGGGGATCTCTCTGCCTTCGAGGTCTTCTAGTTTGTATGTCCCGGGCCAAACTACTTTGGCGATCTTATAGGGTCCTTCCCAATTTGGAGCAAGTTTGCTCTTTTGACCAGGAAAAGAGATGGCTAACTTTCTGAGGACCAAGTCCCCTTCTTTGAGGTCGGTAGGACGGACTCTCTTGTTGTATGCCAACTCGATCCTTCTTCGGTAGCTTTGTTGACGAATGACAGCTCTTTCTCGGATCTCATCAATTAGGTCTAGATTTGCTCGGAGCTCTCTGGCATTTTGTTCTTCTTCATAAGCCATTAGACGAGGAGAGGGTATACCAACTTCTAGGGGGATCATAGCCTCGGACCCATAGGTGAGATTGAATGGACTCTCTCATGTGGGGGTCCGTTTTGTAGTGCGGTAGTTCCACAGCACGTTAGGGAGCTGATCGACCCATAAGCCTTTAGAGCATTTATCCAACCTCTTCTTAATACCGGAGAGGATCTGTCTGCTAGCATTCTCCACTTGGCCATTCGACTGTGGATGGGAAACGGAGGATAATCGGTGTTGGATGGCGAGGTCTTCACATAGAGCTCGGAAGGAAGCCCCGGTAAACTGGGTTCCATTGTCTGTTATGAGGACTCGAGGGACGCCGAATCGGCAGATTACGTTCTTCCAAAAGAACTGAACTACCTTGTTCTTGGTGATCGTGGCCAAGGGCACGGCCTCTATCCATTTTGAGAAGTAGTTGATTGCCACGACTAAGAATTTGAACTGGCCGGGAGCTGGTGAAAATGGCCCTAGTAAATCCATCCCCCACATTGCAAAAGGGATTGGACTTGATAGGGAAGTGAGTGGAGCTTGTGGAAGGCGACGGATGTTGGAGTACTTCTGACATGAGCTGCATTGCCGAACGTGTCGTTCGACGTCTTGTAGGAGAGTGGGCCAGAAATATCCATAATTCAACACTTTGCGGGCTAAGGATCTAGATCCTGAATGTGTCCCGCCGATGCCCTCGTGAAGTTCTTGCAGGGCGTAGTCGGCCTGTTCGGGAGAGAGGCATCTTAAATAAGGTCTGTCGTCTACCTGTGTGAAGGAGCGCTTATAGAGGATGCCTTCGATAAGTGTGTATCGCTCTGCTCGGGTTCTTACTCGGCGAGCTTCCTTTGGATCTTCGGGGAGGAGCCCGTCCCTTAAGAATTCGACGAGGGGTTTCATCCAATCATCTTGAAGTAGGACAGGCAGCAACTCCATTGAGTCGGAAGTTTCATCCTCTATACTTGGCTTCAGGAGGACCTCTATCAAGACGGTCTGCTCGAGACCTTGGAGGGAGGAAGAGGCTAGCTTGGAGAGGGCATCGGCCTGGGAATTCTCTTCTCGGGGGATTTGCTGGATGAGAGCTTCTTCAAATAGGGCCATGAGGCTCCTGACCTTGGCTAAGTACCTAACCATTCGGTCATCACGTGCTTCATACTCGCCTAGGACCTGATTTATGACCAGCTGAGAGTCGCTAAAGATCCGGAGGCGTTGCGCCCCTGCATTGCAAGCCATTCCAAGGCTGGCTATGAGTGCCTCGTATTCTGCTTCGTTGTTAGAGGCCTTGAAGTTGATATGGAGGGAGTATTGGAGGATGAAGTCATCTGGGCCTGCCAGAATGACCCCGGCTCCGCTTCCGTCGTTACAAGAGGAGCCATCCACATAAACCGACCAGACAGGTGGTCCCTTCATTGCTTGGCTAAACTCGGGGATGGTACTTTCAACTATGAATTCTGCTAAGGCCTGAGCCTTGATCGCGGTCTGAGGCTGATACGTTATATCATGCTGGCTCAGCTCGATAGACCACTTCATAAGATGACCGGAGGTTTCTGGCTTGTGGAGAACCTGCTTCAGCGGTTGGTCGGTAAGAACGACCACCGAATAGGACTGAAAATATGGGCGAAGCTTCCTTGCGGCCATCACTAGGGCATTAACCATCTTTTCTATCCTCGGGTAGCGGAGCTCAGGATCCCGAAGTGCCTTGCTTACATAGTAGATGGGCTTTTGAGCTTGGTCTTCTTCCCTTACTAAAACGGCGCTGAGGGTCTGCTCGGAGGCTGCCAGGTAGAGGTAGAGGGGTTCACCAGGAATTGGTTTGCTGAGGAGAGGAGGATTGACGAGGTAAGCCTTGAGCTGGTCGAACGACTCCTGTTGCTGTTGGCCCCATTCGAAACCTTTAGCCCCCCTGAGGGCCTTGAAGAAGGGGAGGCATTTCTCCCCAGACTTCGAGAGGAAACGCCCTATAGCGGCTAGGCGGCCTGTTAGCCTCTGAACTTCTTTAACGTTTTTGGGAGGGGCCATGTCTAATATGGCCTTTATTTTCTCAGGGTTAGCTTCGATTCCTCGTTGGCTGACCATGAAGCCGAGGAACTTTCCTGATGAAACTCCGAACGCACACTTGTTCGGATTGAGTCTCATGTTGTGCTTTCTCAGAACATCGAATGCCTCCTGTAGATCGAGCACATGATCGGCCCCGTGGATGCTCTTTACAAGCATGTCGTCCACATATACCTCCATATTCCGGCCGATTTGAGCTTGGAAAACCTTGTTGATGAGGTGTTGATATGTGGTGCCTGCATTCTTCAAACCGAAGGGCATAACCCTGTAGCAGTAGAGGCCCTGGTCGGTCACAAATGAGGTCTTCGGGATATCTGGGGGGAACATCCGGATCTGGTTGTAGCCTAAGAAGGCGTCCATGAAGCTGAGGAGTTCATGACCCGAAGTGGCATCGATCAAAGTGTCAATACTTGGAAAAGGGAAGGGGTCCTTGGGGCAAGCCTTGTTGAGATCGGTAAAATCGATACAAATTCTCCAGGTCCCATTGGACTTCTTCACCATTACTACGTTCGACAACCATTCGGGATAGTTTACCTCTTGTATGAACTGGGCCTTCAAGAGCTTGTCCACCTCCTCTTTTATAGCTAGCTGGCGCTCGGGGGCGAACTTGCGCCTCTTCTGTTGAACCGGTTTGGACCCCGGAGCAACGCTGAGGTGGTGGACCAAAAGCTCTTCGAAAATTCTGGGTATATCTGCAGCTGACCAAGCAAAGAGGTCTCGGTTCCTTCGGATGCACTGGACTATGTCGGAGCATAGGGCGGATGGGAGGGTCTTGCTCACAAAGAACTTTCGGGTTGGATCCTGCTCAGAGAAGAGCACTTCCTCCAACTCATCCACCGGCTCGGACGTTGGTCGGGCAACATCTTGGGGGGTTTCCAGAGTTTCGAGGGAGAGGACAGGACCGAGGGTAGAGGTCATGTAGCACTTGCGGACCATTTCCTGATTGCCTTTTACCTCTCCTACTCCTGCCCGGGTGGGAAACTTCATCTTGAGGTGATAGGCGGAAGGGACGGCTTCAAGAGCTGCTAAGCCGGGGTGACCCAAAATGACGTTGTAAGCTGCAGGGACATCCACGACCATAAATTCCATTGACTCCGTTCGGGTAGTAGGAGTTTTGCCAGCAGTTATGTCGAGGGTGATCACCCTTTCAATAGTCACTGGCACTCCTGTGAACCCATGGAGCGTGTAGCCGGCGGGCTTGAGTCTGTCTCGGGATAGTTTGAGGCCCTTGAAAGCGGCAAGGAAGAGGATGTTAACGAAGCTGCCATTGTCCACTAGGATCCTCTCCACTTTGAAGTTCGCCATATGGAGATTGATGACGAGTGCATCACAATGGGGGGTGTGGACACCTTCAAGATCTTCGTCTGAGAATGTGACGGGCATTCCGAGGCCTTTAGGAGGAGTGGTGGCGCGAACCGAATTGACTTCCCTATTGAACGCCTTTCGAGAGGAGTTTGAGGAGCCCCCCATTGGGCCCCCATCAATGAGGTGTAGGACACGCTCCTCTTCGAAGTCGGGCGTTTCATCTCGTTCAGGACGCTTGTTAGCCCCCCGAGGCGGGGGAGGAAGATCGGCTCGGTCCTTTCTCACGAACCTGGTTAGCTGCCCCCTCTGGATGAGGGCTTCTGTCTAATTCTTCAAGGCCCGACAATCATTGGTGTCGTGGCCATGGTCCCGGTAATAACGGCACCACTTCTCTTTATCCCTCTTCTTGCTGGGGGTGTTCATTTTTGGTGCAGGAGGTATCACCCCCTCCTTCTCAACTTCCATAAGAATGGTGGAGACGTTGGCATTAAGAGGAGTGAATTTTTCAAATCTGGGGGGAGGTCGGCGCTGGCCGCCATTATCCTTCTGGAGCTTCTTAGCTCCTTCCTCTTCTGTTCCCTTTCTCTTAGACCCGGAGGAAGACCCCTCCAAGTTGGGGCGGGGCTTAGCTTCTTCGGCCCGAATATACTTTTCGCTCCGGAGGAGGAGGTCAGAGAAGTTCTGTGGGGGCTTCTTGGCGAGGGAGGAGCGGAGGCTGGAGTTGAGGACATTGAATTGAAATGTTGCTGCAGCGACCGACTGGTCGAGGGATGCTATGGACCTGGCTTCAGCTGTGAACCTTTTCACATAGTCTCTCAGCTTCTCACCCTTCTTCTGGTGGAGGTAGAGTAGCGAAATGCTGGCCTTCTCAGTTCTGCAGCTACTCACGAAGTGGGTGACGAAGAGTGTCTCAAATTGCTCGAAGGAGAATATTGAGGAAGGGGCAAGGCGATAGTACCATTCTCGAGCCGGACCCTTGAGAGTTGCGGGAAAGGTTTTGCAGAGCAGAGCATCAGAAACTTGATGGAAGAGCATGAGGGTCTTGAAGCTTTCGATGTGATCGACGGGGTCAGTCTCCCCGGAATAAATCTCAAATTGAGGAGGCTTAAAGCCGATTGGTACGGGTGCATCCATTATGGTTCGGGAAAAAGGAGGTCGACTAGGATGAAGGGTCCTTCCTCTAAGTTCTTGTTCTCGGTCTAACTGACCCAAGTGCCTCTCCATTTCGTGGAGACGGTGGTAGACAGCATCATCCCTTCGACGGTAATCAGCCGAGCCTCTAGACTTATCTTCGTACGAGGGAGAGCGGGGGCTACGACATCGGTAGCTCCTGGAGCGGCGAGGACTTGGCATGTGCCGGGGGTTGCTTGGAGCTGGGGAATGAGTTAGGGACCGTTGGCGAGGACTTCGGACCGGAGGAGGAGAGGGAATCCTTGGAGCATTGGTGTTGGGACGGAGATCGAGAGCTTGTAGGACGGTTGCTTGGAACTGCTGGAACTCGGCACGGGTGATGGGTGCCTCATCATTCCTAGGATGTTGCCGACCGGCAGGGGAATGGGGTCTTCTCCTGTGATGCTCGGGGGACTCACTCCGCCCCCTTCGGATAGGGGACCTTCTGTAGTCTCGGCGGTGAGGAGATCGCTCATCCGGACGTTGCTGGCGGGAGGCTCCCTCTCGGGCCCGCTTTTCATCCAGACGGCGGCGAAGATCCTCATTCTTCTGCCGATTGAGGACGGTGTTGCGAAGGTCGGAAGCTCGGGGATTGTGGGAGGCCATAGAATCCGAAGAGGCATTGTGGATGGATACGTGGTCCGGATGGAGAGGTTGTTTCTGCGGGTTGGGACCCTTAGGAGGTTGTTGATTCTGAGGAGGAGGCAGGTCCTGTTGGAGAGGGTCCTCGGCTTGCGGCGGAAGTTGCCCCTGCTGTTGAGCGGGTTGAGGGGGGACTTCCTGTTGCTGATCGGGGTTGGGTCCTTGGTTGGACCCTCTGGATCTGGCTTTCCTAGGAGGCATGGCTGGAGAAGATCTGACCAACGGGAAGAGGGGAGGCTGCTATTCGTTCTTTACCACAGACGGTGCCAATCTGTTGCCGCTGAATCTGGTGTGGGGGCAAATAGATAGTAATTGTGGATTGTTGGGAAACTTTGAATAACTAACCTGTTACCTGTTCCGCCGGAGTTTGACCGTTGCTCCCGCCGTTCACCTGCAAAAAGTGCGAGACACCGGGATTGTTCCCGGCACGCACCCTCCGACGCTCAAGTCAGTAATCAGAAGTGATTATGAAAGAGCGTAAAACTGGCAAAAGATTGATTACCTCTTAATGGAGATGGATGGGGGGTATTTATAGGCGCCGCTGGGATCAGATTAGGAATGTAATCCCTGTGGTTAGATAAGGAATGTAATCCCTAATCCCCAGTGAAAGGATAGACATGAATCAGGGCCGTTGATTAGGATTTAATCAGAAACCCTAATTCTATCCTTTCTGGACCGGGTTTGCTGCGGGTTGAAACCCGCACCCAGTTGAGGTGGATCCGTTCGCGGGTTAGTGGGTCTTCGAAGAGGATAACCAGCACCCGCTTCAGACCCATTGGTAGGTGAAATTACCATTTTAACCCTGGGCTTCAAGATTCGTGCCCGATTTGGACGGTTCCGATTTAACCCCATTTTTAGCCATATCACTGGGGTTAGAGCTGCTGTTGTTGTTGGGGTTGAGTTCTTGCTGACGAGGAGAGTGGGGAGGTGAGTCGACGTAAAGGATCAGAGGAAGAGAGAGGGGGGGGGGGGGGGGGGGGGGGGTTGGACATATCTGAGTTTTATGGTTGCCAGAGCTTTCAACGGGTTTTATGTTAAGGGTCGTATCCCACTTTGCAAAAGTGTTTTTCTTTTTCATATACATATTTTTAAAATAGTGTCGTAGCAAATCGCAGTTATTCAATGGCTCATTCTGATCACACAATAGAGAACTGGATTATTAGCATGTTTCTAAAACGTAAGTTTTATAAATTAATAAATGAGATTGAGGAGTTATAAGTTATTTAAATCTCTCTATATATAATGAGAGAGTTGGAGTTGTAATTTGTCAACACATAAATATGCATGTTGCACGTGCAACTCCAACTCTTCCATTAATTACAACAAAAACAAATAAAAAAACAAACAAAAAATCCCATATATTTAAACATGCAACACACTTGCAAAACAAAATTTCAATATTTTTTTAACACTAAGCAAACACATATGTTGCACGTACAACTCCAATTCTACTTATGAACACGTGCATTGCACGTCCAAATCTTAGCTTTTCCTTCAATTTTTTTTTCCAAATATGTGCAACATACGACCAACTCCAAAACTATTTCTTAACACGTACATCCCACATGAAAATCTTCCAATTCTTCTCAAAAATTGCATCGCACGTGAAAAATACTAGTTGTGATAAATGTTTGAAAGGATTAGAGCCGTTAGATCGCATAGGGGACATGCATCTTGATGAACTCTTTTATGTTTTCCTCAGTTTTGTATAAGGTACTTCGTAGGGGATCCCGTTGCCACGTAAACCAAATGTTTGTGGAGATGGTGATGTGGCTATTACTAAGGTGCCAGAAGTGCCAGCTTGTAGTGATAAGTTAGAGAATCTACACGGTCTCCTTGAGTTTCGTTAAAAGAATTTGAAGCTCATTTCACAAAACTACACAATGGGACCCACCATTTTCAAAATTTGGCGAAACCCAAGTTCTGTAAATTTTCATTATTCAAGTAAGAAAACTCACCAAATAAAACTTGAGTTTCGGTGAATTCTATAGTCTCACTTTGGGCTCCTTATAGCCAAAAGGACCTAATACTCCCCCCATGGGGGGGGGGGGGGGGGGGCATTCCGGTCGGGTTGTCTGGGTCAAGCCGAAACCCGCCGAGTCAAGGCCTTAGGTGGGCGGTCTTGACTGAGCCAGTCCCGAAAGTGGAACCCCCCAACCCGAACCGGGATTGCCAGCCTGGGTCTCAGTTTATGGGTTGGCCCGGTTGTTTATATATATATATATATATATATATATATATATATATATAGTTTTATCTCTAGGTTCAAAATTAAAATAGAAAAAAGAATATTTAAAATTTTGTAAAAAAAATTATGATGTACAAGAACTAATTATTGAAGTCTCAAATGAATTACAAATGTAAAAATTTTTAAAAAATAAACATTGTGATAATACATCACTTAGTTACAAATTTTAAAATTACAAGTTAAGGGGATGATCCAAAATTCGAGATAGTCTAGAGTTAGATTGAAGAGAAGACATTTGACTATTGCATGAACCTCTGCTTGACCTAAACCTAGGATATCATCGCCTTAAATTCCCTAGTGAGCGTCCGCTACAGTGCAATAATCTTCAATCTTCATTGTTCGTCTTATAGAAATTAGGTCTTCAATATTCAATCTCTAGTCAGGGGAGAAGCCAGAACAATTTTTTTAGGGGGGGCAAGAAAAAATTCTATAACTATATATAAATATATATGTATTTTTTCATAATTTTTAGGGGGGACAAATAATAAAATTAATAGATTTATGGTTTTTTTTTAACATTTCAAAAATTCTAAGGGGTTTTTCAAAATTTTGGGGGGCTCGGGCCACCCCGGGCCCCTACATAGCTCCGCCGCTGTCTCCATTCGTCACTACTTGTTAAGTCGTCTTGCATTTCTTGAGTCATGTCCTCCGCTTTCATCCAATCTTCACTGCATATGAGCGTCTTCATAGACTTCTGCGTCAAGAGATTCATTTTGTAGCTCAATATCCTGCCACCAATATAAAAAATACTTTTCGATGTGACGGTCGACACCGGGGGAGTTGGTATATCTTCTGCCATATGACAAAAAATAGGATAAGATGTGTCATTCTATTTCCACCATGATAACATATCAATAGTATTTTCAATGGAAGGTTGTGCATTATACCAATGTAATTCATCAAGTGCATTAGTCAGGTTTTTTTCGAACTAATGAGATTCAATACATCACTTGTTGCATTGAAAATTCCAAGACCCTTACCTTTGACACTGAAAGAAAATGATACACTTGTGTGTTGTGTATGAGTAGTAGATGTAAACTTTCTGTCATAACTATCATATAAAATATCTAATACTGTAAATGCATAACGATCATGGTTATCAATACCATCTCCAACGTATGGATAAAATATATCACTCAAATTATTTGTACCATCTAACTTTATCACATGATCTATTACACTAGTAAACAATACAATATATGAATATGATGAAAATATTTTAAAATTTTAATGTAAATGGAATGAACAATTGCTCCAATCAGATGGTCAGACATCATTTATTGAAATGTTTTCATCATAGTAACAATTGTAAGTAAAATACTATTAGAAGTAAAAGAATAAGATTTTGAAAATTGCAATGTTGCGTTTCAAAATGTTCTAATTTTTTTTTAACAAATTGTCGGCAAAATTTCAATATTCATCATTCATACGAAAGTTTTCCATATGCATTGCAACACATAAATTATTTATAAGTGATCTGTATTCCATAGCAGCAAGAAATAGTTCGTAAGTAGAATTTCAACGGTGTCTAATATCTTTAGGGAATTTTACATAATTTATTTCCTTAAGATCACACCAATCTTTGAATACTTGAAGAGTAGTACCACCCAAAGTTATGAAATGCACATAATCTCTCAATGCACTCATATATTTGTTAACTAACTTAAATGCTGTAACACCCCATTTTTTTTTTTTGACTAACTAAGCCTCTAAATACAATCTTTCAATTTCTATATCACTTTAAATATAAACTAGGATAGATATATTTCAAATAAAAGTTTGGCAGAGTCTCCCCTGAAATTTCTGCCCCGAAACACAAAAAGCTTACGGAATTCTGCTCAAAATTTCGTAGCTCACAACGCAAACAATATTATCAAGGGCTCCCCAGGCCAAAATGAGCAGAATCACATAGGCAATATAAATAATATGCTCTGGGGCCAAACTCATAATAGAATATCAAATATTAAATAAAAACCATAAATTCATTTAAAAACATATAAGATTTTTGTAAAGATTTAGGAAAATCTTTTTAAAAGCCAACCACAGAACCCAATCTCCACAACGAGGTGGCTACGGGCTTTCTTACTTCATCACAGCACTATGTATATATACTTTTACCGTAATACAAAATAATATATCAACTATTCACCTTTCTACATATACTAAGTACATAGATAATAGATCAACTCCAACAAAAGTACAAAATCTAGCTCTATACTACCTCACCATGCTGCTAGCAAACCTGCAGGAGAGTTAGGGTTGTCCACTCTCAATGAGGGACCCCCCCAACTCCCAAAAAACAACAGAAGTTAGTCATTTCTGGTGAGTATAATTATTAATCTAATAAATAAACTAAATTGTATAAAGAAAACGAATTAAACTTATAAACATAAAGATAAGAAGGTTTAACCTGGAGTCTGAACATAAAAACATCACCAATACGATTTTTATATCAAAGTACTCTTCCAGGCTGCATCCAACTGTATACATAACCATAACTTCACATAATTCACTTTATCCATCACACCAACCGCATATATATATATATATATATATATATATATATATATATATATATATAGGAGAAGGTTCGGGTGAGAACCATGTCCTAGGGTGAGAACCTAAGGGCCTATCCCAGCCATTCATCTGTGTAATCTTAACGGTCAAGATTTTTTAAAATTAAACAATAAGATTAATTAATTTTTGCATTAAGATGTCAATCCCTTTAATTAAGGGATGTGGACCGCGTAATAAAAGGAATGAAAGATCACAGATTATTAGGCAACATATATTGCCTTTTTTATTTTATTTAAAAGGAATGTAGATCACAGATTATTAGGCAACATGTATTGCCATTTTTATTTTATTTTCAGCCGAACCACAATCTTCATCAGGATGAACAACATTTGTTGCTACGTACAATGTTGCTAAATATGAAATTTTTGTTGCTACGTACAATGCAGTTAGTTGCTATTCAAAAAACATTCAGTTGCTATATGGAAACTGACAGCATGTACAACATAAGTTTGCAAATTGATAAACAAACAATATATATATATATTCCTGCTAAAATATGCACTAGTTGTATCTACTTACAATACAGTCAGTTGCTATATAGTGAACGAATTGGTGAAGGAACGAATTGGTGATGATTCTGCAGTTGCTATTAATTTGGGATACAAAATCTTCTCGAATAGCAACTGTAATAATTATAAATAGCAACTGTAATAATTATAAATAGCAACTGAAATAATTATACAGCAATACCTGACCACTTAAACAGCAACTGTAATAATTATAAATAGCAACTGTAATAAACAGTAACTGTAAGGAACAAAATGGTGAATGATTCTGCAGTTGCTATTAATTTGGGAAACAAAATCTTCTCCAATATTTTACGGGAATAAATTATTTCTCTCTCCAGTTTGACCAAATTTGCCTTAACCGTCGCACACAAAAAAAGGCAATTTATAATTATTCCTTTTATTACGCCGTCCCCATCCCTTAATTAAAGGGATTGACATCTTAATGCAAAAATTAATTAATCTTATTGTTTAATTTTAAAAAATCTTGACCGTTAAGATTACACAGATGAATGGCTGGGATAGGCCCTTAGGTTCTCACCCCAGGGTTGGTTCTCACCCGAACCGACCCCTATATATATATATATATATATATATATATATATATATACACACACACACACATATATGTAAAATAAGGATATACACACATATATGTAAAATAAGGATATATATTATATATCCTTATTTTACATATATATATATCCTTATTTTACATTTGCATAATTCTAATTCACATACAATCCATTACTTTTCGATTTAAAATTCCCTAACACAAATATTTATCTTTCCACAATTATCGTCATATCACCAATTCTTCATTTATACATATATAACCACAGGATGCCACTACATATTTTCTTCATTTTTTATTTAGCCATGCGCTTCATTTACTTATATTATATCATCAACACACCCATTCATCCTGGAAGTTGTGCCAAGGTAGGTAGTTCCCACCATTCTCACGGAAATAGCGGGCGAGTAGTTCTCCGACACACTTCCAAGGTACACCAACTCATATCACAACATACTTTCTTTAATAACCATTTTCCATAACCACTCCCCAAATACATGTTATATTTTATTGTATTATATCATGTATCACATCATAAACATATGCATTCATACTCATAATACCACATTCATTCATGTCTTATAATACAAACACAACATTTCATTGCACATTGCAATTTGCTTGCAGTTCATTACATCATTATCATATCACTTATTAGAATGCTTATTCTCATTGCATCAGAAGCATGTTTTATAGCTCATTCTCATCTCATTATATCACTTAGTTACTACTCAATTTATTGAGAATTAAACTTACTTTCATTTTCACTTATATCATGTAGCGCCCCGATTTCCATATACCGGGAAACCGTGACACGAGCCAGGGTCTTTTCTTCAATTAGTCACAATACACAGAAAAACAGGAGAATTTAAAACTTTTCATTCAACACCCAATGTATTATAAGTCTGAACATTATACACTGCGATAATAGAGTTACAATATTACCTTTACATTTCCAAGTATTACAATCTTCAACAATTTACATCAGAGTACGAGGAATGAAGAACAACACTTGGTGACTCTCACTTGAGTACTTCTCAACTAATAGATAATCAATACATATACTGCAGCGGAACTAAACATAACACTGACTCCTTGCTTTCCTTGCCTTGAGTCCTCCTGAATCTCGCCTTTGTACTTCGGCGATCCAGTACCTATGGAAGTGGGGACGTCAGTATTCACTGACGCTTAAAGGCTGATCATATAGCAGCGAATCTCCCAAACAACATACAAAATATAGCAATGGTGTTGGTGTAGTTTAAGTGTTTGTGAGTGCTATGACTAGACTCTAATGCGATATTTAAATAGAACTAGGATGCTTCCTATTCTAACGTCAGCGAGTCTCCGAAGCAACATGCAGCCCATACTACATGCGACCCCATCTCAAGCCGTTTCTCCATATATAGGGATTTGAACCCGCGTTATGAACTTCTAATTGTACACAACCTGTTCCTGACACCTACACGTGACCGATGAGGTTGCAGATGTGGTCATGTGCCACTGATGCAGTACGCCAGTGGTGTCTATGTTCGCCACTGCTACCCGGCCAACCGGACCTCACTCAAAACTAGACAAACCCAACGTATCGAGCGTCATTTCAAAATCTAAATCATAGGGTCTCGCAAGCACAGGGTAGCACGAAGCCTACCCTGTGGCACCCCTGGGGTCTCGCAAGCGCAGGACTGCCCAACGCATCCTGTGGCACCCCAAGCCACGGTACTTCAGGAATTAACAGCGCGAGATACGCAACCCGTGCTCCCAACTTGTGAGACGGCACCGTACGTATCCCTTTGACAGGAAGGCACAACCCAATACACTACCTATGATCTGCCTCAAGGGACGAGTTAGTTGTAAGGGGCCCCCGACAACCGACTCCTTGCTCCTGGCAGAAGGGTTAAGTAAAATGATCTTTATAAGTCACTATCCTAATGATGTCCCTGACTCGAACAATCCTAGGGATGACAATATTATAAACACAACATGCTAGGCCTTTAAAGTAGACTTCGCAAGACAACTCTACTAGGCTGCTCAACCTAGACTTACCAGAATCCTTCGGGATCCGGTTTCTGGCCCATCAATCCAAGACCTCGGCCGTGCGAATATACATGCATGCAGCTACCCTAAACTTGGATTCCGTCTATACTCCGGTCCTCGATCAACCTACCCTGGTTAAGATTCGACGGCACACAAGGAGTGACTCCTCCACAGTTCCTTAGGGTAAGAAAACATATGTCTTGATGGTCGATAGCCCTTAGGGTGGTAATATCACCTTAGACGAGCACAACGAACTGTGTACTAGCTAACAAGCTATACACGAGTAATAACCTCATATGAGCCAATAAGCTACGTATGAAACAATAACTACCTACGAGCCAGGCGGGCCTCGTAGGAGACGACAATGTACATACCAGCCAAATAAGCCGCGTATGAGACCAACAGCTACGCACGGGCCGGTCGAGCCTCGTACGAGACAACAACCTACATACGAGCCAAATAGACTACGTATGAGACCCACAGCTACATACGGGCCAGTCGAGCCACGTACGAGCACAACCATATGCAAACAACCATACAGGTAATCAATCCTAGAAGCAACCAAACGTGCTTACTAGCAAACTTGATCTTCTATTATTAGAAGCAACAGAAGAATCTACTAATAGTTTATGATCGGTATTCTACTAACGAAAAACCGAAGGCGACATAACAATCTTTATCAAACTAACTATTACTAGTAGTCTCCCAAATCCTTATTACTTCAACATATAGTACTTTAAGCATGGCATACAATTGCAAGCATCTACGTACGACAATCTAATTATGGTACATAACATAACCACCAACCATAACACTCCTACAATGTTCTAAACATGGTAGGTTAATTAAACATCAATCCTACAACATTATAAGCATGTATAATGATTCCTACTACAATCTAAGTATAGATAAATGAATCTAGCATGATATACAACTTTCCTACTAGCATGTAAGCATGGATAAATCAATCTAGCATTATATACCACTTATCTAAACATAGATAAATTAATCTAGCATGGTATATGCTTTCCTACAATCATCTAAGCATAGATAAATTAATCTAGCATGGTATATGCTTTCCTACAATCATCTAAGTATAGATAAATTAATCTAGCATGGTATATGCTTTCCCACTATCATCTAAGCATAGACAAATTAATCTAGCATGGTATATGCTTTCCTACAATCATCTAAGCATAGATAAATTAATCTAGCATGGTATATGCTTTCCTACAATCATCTAAGCATAGATAAATTAATCTAGCATGGTATATGCTTTCCTACAATCATCTAAGCATAGATAAATTAATCTAGCATGGTATATGCTTTCCTACAATCATCTAAGCATAGATAAATTAATCTAGCATGGTATATGCTTTCTCACTATCATCTAAGCATAGACAAATTAATCTAGCATGGTATATGCTTTCCTACAATCATCTAAGCATAGATAAATTAATCTAGCATGGTATATGCTTTCCTGCAATCATCTAAGCATAGATAAATTAATCTAGTATGATATATGCTTTTCTACAATCATCTAAGCATAGATAAATTAATCTAGCATGGTATATGCTTTCCCACTATCATCTAAGCATAGACAAATTAATCTAGCATGGTATACGCTTTCCTACAATCATCTAAGCATAGATAAATTAATCTAGCATGGTATATGCTTTCCTACAATCATCTAAGCATAGATAAATTAATCTAGCATGGTATATGCTTTTCTACAATCATCTAAGCATAGATAAATTAATCTAGCATGGTATATGCTTTCCCACTATCATCTAAGCATAGACAAATTAATCTAGCATGGTATATGCTTTCCTACAATCATCTAAGCATAGATAAATTAATCTAGCATGGTATATGCTTTCCTACAATTATCTAAGCATAGATAAATTAATCTAGCATGGTATATGCTTTCCTACAATCATCTAAGCATAGATAAATTAATCTAGCATGGTATATGCTTTCCCACTATCATCTAAGCATAGACAAATTAATCTAGCATGGTATATGCTTTCTTACAATCATCTAAGCATAGATAAATTAATCTAGCATGTTATATGCTTTCCTACAATCATCTAAGCATAGATAAGTTAATCTAGCATGGTATATGCTTTCCTACAATCATCTAAGCATAGATAAATTAATCTAGCATGGTATATGCTTTTCTACAATCATCTAAGCATAGATAAATTAATCTAGCATGGTATATGCTTTCCTATCATATCCAAGCATGAATCTTTATTAAGCATGAATAACTACTAAGCATAAATATCTTACTAAGCATGGATAACTACTAGTATGAACATACAACATCCCTAAGTATATATATATACTTCTAAACATGGTAAGTAATTTTAGCATTTATCCTACAACATGTATATCATTTCTACACATGATAGGTAATTTTAGAATTAATCCTACAACATGTATATCATTTCTACACATGATGGATAATTTTAGAATTAATCCTACAACATGTATATCATTTCTACACATGATAGGTAATTTTAGAATTAATCCTACAACATGTATATCATTTTTACACATGATAGATAATTTTAGAATTAATCCTACAACATGTATATCATTTCTACACATGATGGGTAATTTTAGAATTAATCCTACAACATTCTAAGCATAAAAACATGCTAGGTAATTTTTAGAATGGATCCTACAACATTCTAAGCATGAATAAATTAATCTAATCCAACCTTAGCATGGTATTTACTTTATTTTAATATGAACATAAAATAAATATCTACAACTATCTACTACTACTACTACTTCATTTTAACCAAGAACATAACATACAACTATCTACAACTACTTCTTTGAACACTTACTACTACTTAAATGTCTACTATTCTTTATTAGCATTTATTTATTACTAGTGATCATAAAAAGAGATCTTTTTATTCATTCTACAACTAGTGATTTCTTTTTCATAATTAAAACTAACATCTAATTTAGGTTCTTTTTAAGATTATAAAAGAAAACAACAATAATAAAAAAGTAAGAACCTTCATTTGGTTCAACCAACATATGCTTATCTTTTTAGTCAAAGTCCAATACAAGTCCTACAACCAAAAATGGTTGTATAAAATGTTCATATGCTTTATGTATAGTTCATATCAAGTCCTACAACTCCAAACGGTTGTATGTTCAAGTCCATATGCCTTATGTCATTTTAGTTCAATTAACAAACACAAAACAATAACTACCACTATAAAGATTTAATCTTTATGTCCATTTGTTTCCATTTCATTTATTGTGTTTATTACTCTTAACATTTACAAACATACAAGCAAGAAAACAATACTATCACAACCACCATCCCAAAAAGAACCAAAGAAAACCAAAACAAGGAAGACAAGAAGAAGAAGAAGCCAAAAATCAACAACTCAACAACAAAAGAATAAGTGGAGAACCCCCACCTTAATCTCTTTGTTGGAAGGACTTGCTAGCTTAACCTTCTCCTTCCCCTAGCTCTTAGAACTCCTAGGAAGGACCTACAAGAAAAACTCTCTTGTTAGTATGAGGTTCTCTCTTTCTTTTCTTTTCCTTTCTTTCTTTCTTTTTGATCTTTCTAAAATGAGACAAGGTAGAGAAGGAAGGGGTATTTATAGGAGGGGAGAGGAGGTGGAAAGTGTAAATGTGCACTCACATTTTGCACAAAAACCCCAAGAGGAGGCAAGGCCGGCCATGCTTGGTAGGGGGTAGGGGTGAGGTGGAGGTAAGGTGCTAGGTATGAGTTGGAGGCATGGTGAAGGGATAAGGTTTCTAGAAGGTTCTCATGCATACAACCCTAGATTAAGCCTCCTAATCAAACCCTAACCATCTAGTTAAGTTGTCATGACAAGGATGAATACATTGTCCAAAAGTACATACTACATATTTTGTATAATGTACTAAGTATAATACAATGTATGTATGTGTATATGTATGTGTATACAAAAAAATCCTTATATAATTCCCATAAATAGTTTAATTTGAAAATAATAATAAAATAAGTTTTATTATCAATTCGGAGGATCGCGTTGTCAATTTGATGTACTTCGGATGTACACCGACCGATATATACGCGTAGACAATGTTTGTGGACAAACCGGCGAAAAATCACCAAAATAGTTTGATTTTGGAATTAAAACAAAATAATAATAAAATAATAATAAAATAGTGATTTATACGAGGTAATATCCGTCCGAAATATTACATATCACAAGTCACCATTAATTTCACTTTCATTCTCAACAATTTATACTCCACATCCCAAACATAGTTTGGGCAATAATATATCACACCCCAAAGCTGATAGCTTGGGTAATAATCACCGCACCCTGTTGCCGCTAAATTTGGTATGGGGGCAAACAGATAGTATTTGTGGATTCTTAGGAAAACTGAATAGCAAACCTATATACCTGTTCCGTCGGAGTTTGACGCTGACTCCTGCCGTACACCTGCAAAAAGTGCGAGACACCGGGGTTTTTCCTGGCGACGCACCCTCCGACGCTCAAGTCAGTAATCAGAGAAGATTATGAAAGAGCGTAAAAACTGGCAAAAGATTGATTACCTCTTAATGGAGATGGATGGGGGGTATTTATAGGCGTCTTAGGGATCAGATTAGGAATGTAATCCCAGTGATCTGATAAGGAATATACTCCTTGTAAATAGATTAGGAATGTAATCCCTAATTCCCAGTGGAAGGATAGGCATGAATCAGGGCCGTTGATTAGGATTTAATCAGAAACCCTAATTCTATCCCTCTGGATCGGGCTTTCTGCTGGTTGAAACCCGCACCCGATTGAGGTGGATCTATTCGTGGGTTATTGGATCTTTGACGAAGAGATCCAGTACCCATCTCAGACCCATTGGTAGGTGAAATTACCGTTTTACCCCTGGGCTTCAAGATTCGTGCCTGATTTGGATGGTTCCGATTAAACCCCATTTTTAGCCATATCACGAGCCCCCCACTCCCGAAGACTGAGCTTGGTCAGCCTTTGAGGAGTAGTTTTACTGTTTTAATGGCTAGTAGAGTTGTGTCGGAGTCCAATATGGGAGGTTTTGAATCTTGAAGGAGGGAGTGTGGTAATTTTTCAAGTTGGTTGTACTTTGAATTGTTCCTGAGTTCTCCGGATCATGTGGTGTTCTCGTTCACCTTTGCGACGTGTCAATTCGTCGTTCGGGGGTCTTAGAAGATTGTTCTTGGTAATAATTGCTTGTTTGGGGACTAGAAAATGCTTCCCCAACTTTATAATTGCTTTCCAGGAGTTCTTCCTTAACTTCCTAAAATTTTAATTGTTTTTTCGCGATCTCTTGGTGGATGGCTCGGCCGTTTTCCTTCGTTGTGTGGCCTACATGCTTGTTTCACACTTCCGACCCCTTCCAGCGCTCGCTGCCCAGGAGGCCGAGGTCCTTAGGTGGTTTGGCACCTTCTTCCGAAGAAGAGAGGGACCTCGGCTAGGTTGTGAGTGTTGAGAGGGAGTTCGGCGAGGTCCGAGGTCCAACTTTTCATGTAACATGGTCGGTGTCAAGAACGCTCGGCAGCTGGTGCCGAACCCCAACTTTCCATGTAACAGGGTCGGTGTCAAGAGCGCTCGGCAGCTGGTGCCGAACCCCAACTTTTTCCTGTAACAGGGTCGGTGTCAAGAGCGCTCGGCAGCTGGTGCCGAACCCCAACTTTTCCCTGTAATAGGGTCGGTGTCAAGAGCGCTCGGCAGCTGGTGCCGAACCCCAATTTTTTCCTGTAATAGGGTCGGTGTCAAGAGCGCTCGGCAGCTGGTGCCGAACCCCAACTTTTCCCTGTAATAGGGTCGGTGTCAAGAGCGCTCGACAGCTGGTGCCGAACCCCAACTTTTCCCTGTAACACGGTCGGTGTCAAGAGCGCTCGGCAGCTGGTGCCGAACCCCAAATTTTCCCTGTAATAGGGTCGGTGTCAAGAGCGCTCGGCAGCTGGTGCCGAACCCCAATTTTTTCCTGCAACAGGGTCGGTGTCAAGAGCGCTCGGCAGCTGGTGCCGAACCCTAACTTTCCCTGTAATAGGGTCGGTGTCAAGAGCGCTCGGCAGCTGGTGCCGAAACCCAACTTTTCCCTGTAACAGGGTCGGTGTCAAGAGCGCTCGGCAGCTGGTGCAGAACCTCAATTTTTCCCTGTAACAGAGTCGGTGTCAAGAGCACTCGGCAGCTGGTGCCGAACCCCAACTTTTCCCTGTAACAGAGTCGGTGTCAAGAACGCTCGGCAGCTGGTGCCGAAGTCCTTGACTTTGTCACTTTCTGGTGGAGAATGAATTGCTGTGTTGGTGGCTTTTGCGCTCCTGGCAGACGTGGCACTCATTAAATGTGATGGCTTCTGAACTTCTGACAACTCTGACGGATGAGACGCTCATTTAATGCAGTGACCTTTGAGCTACTGCCAGATGAGACAGTAATTAATGCGATGTACGGCTTGGCATAGCAAACAAGGCAATGATTGAGGTCGGTTTTGTCGTTTTGTGTGAATGGGCCTGCAATATGGGCCCATTAACCTCGTTTTGCGCGCCTCGCTCTATAAAACCCCACCCCCTGCTCTCATTTTTTACTTCTCTTCTCTTTTACTCAGGCGGTTATTTGTGCTAAGCGAGTGATTCTGGTGATCGTCGTTAATTTTCCGGTGAATTCTCCGACAGCACGTTTTTAAAGGTAATTTATACTTAGTCTTTTTCCAAGTATAAATATGTTCTCTTCTCCCTGTCTCCGAGTCGTCTTCTTCTTGGTCCGAGCCCTCCCTTGAAGTGGCCGAAGCCCAGACTCCGAGTCGCCCAGATAAGGGCAAGAAGGTATCTGGCCGGAACACAATTGTGGAGGATCCGAAACGCATTGGGGAGTTCGGCAGGTTGCCGGGGCCACTGACCGGGCTACACAGAGTTCGGGAGCTTCCGGAGGAGCATGCCGAGCGAATTGTTCACGGGAGGGGGAGGAGTTTTGAGGAGAATGCGGCGAGGGAGACGACCGAGGCGGATGAGACGGTGTCGATCCTCCGCGAAGAAGACTTGGGAGTGATCCGGGACTGTTTCCACATCCCGGAGGAGTACGAGCTTATGCTGCCGAGTCCTGGGGTTAGGGCCAACTCGCCGCTGCCGGTGACCATGTGTTGCTGGCCGGTTGACGCCTTTATCGCCGGGGCTCGGCTACCTCTCCATCCGTTCGCTATCCTCGTTCTGAGGTGGTTTGGGGTCAGCCCCATCCAACTTATGCCGAACGCATGGAGAGTCATAAATGGCTTCGTACTTCATTGCCAAGTGTTGGGATCGAGCCGGAGCTGAATGTACTTCGGACGATCTATCGGCTTCATCAAGAAAATCAGTCGGAGTACCGGTTCTATTTGGCTCCGAGGCATGGCGGTAGGCTCGTCATATGCCCCGACTCCATCAAGCACTGGCGCGAAAAGTTCCTGATTGTGCGGAGTGCGGAGGCCTGGCCTATCCCTTCCAATTGGGTGGAGGAGGTGCCGAAGAGGTTGAAGGCGTTGCCCAAGCTTCGTCCCGAAGAAGAAGTGTAACGCCCCGCCCTAATGCTCAGACAAATTATAAATACTATGTAGTTCCACTGCCCACCACAGGCTGCCTCTCAAAAGGTGGTTAACCGAATTGGTGACTCTTGATCCTCGGCAATAGTATTTATACTCTGATTATCCTCGCAAATTCCCGATAATGGACTATATTTCACAATCCACTCACAAATCTCACAGACCAGTCGACTGCTGGAAGTACCAGTCGACTGTCCTCTATCAGTCGACTGCTGGCAGTACCAGTCGACTGATCTGGGGTATTACATACACCCCCCTTAGGAATCAGCGTCCTCGCTGAGCACAGGGCACACCTCAGTGTAGGACCGTCCTTTCTAGCCGATGTAGTACAGTCCCTTAGACCGGAGATCAGTCATTCCCAACACCGCAGATCCCGGATACCAACACCGGTTCGGAGATCAATGACTCCCAGCACCGCAGATCGTAGGCCCTCTACTACACCCGGGGTCGAAAGTCGGCTCTGATACCATTTGTAACGCCCCGCCCCAATGCTCAGACAAATTATAAATACTATGTAGTTCCACTGCCCACCACAGGCTGCCTCTCAAAAGGTGATTAACCGAATTGGTGACTCTTGATCCTCGGCAATAGTATTTATACTCTGATTATCCTCGCAAATTCCCGATATGGGACTATATTTCACAATCCACTCACAAATCTCACAGACCAGTCGACTGCTGGCAGTACCAGTCGACTGTCCCCTATCAGTCGACTGCTAGCAGTACCAGTCGACTGATCTGGGGTATTACAGGAAGAGGCAGTTCGGACACTTCTCGATCGGCCGAAGTATGATTAGAAGGAGCTGACCGAGGATGTGTTGTTCAGGGGAGGGCTCTGCCGCGTAGATCCCAGTACGCAGCTTCTTTTTTGTGCTTTGTTCTTCATACTTTATTTTGCATGAGTTGTATAGTGCTAACGAACTTTGTCTTTAATGCAGAAGCGATGGACTACGACGCGGTGCTAGCTTTGAGAGCAGGCCTCGCCAGCAAGGCGCCGAAGAAGCGCAAGAGGGTGGCCACCAAGTTGCTGACCCCGAAGACTCTGCGGGTCACGGAGGCGGTTGAGGAGGTGGAGACCCTCAGTAGCCCGGTCGTTGCCGGTGCAGGTGCCTCGGCATCAACTGGGGTCGGCGAGTTCCCCATCGCCGCAGCCCTGGGGATGACGACCCCCCTGTTGTCCGTGGCGGCCAAGGAGCTCCTGACCGAGGAGCACAAAAGGATCCATGTTCCGGACTGGCAAGTTCGGAAACATGATGGATTCCTTGGCAACTCCTTAGTGAGTATGCAGGCCATCAAGCATCTGGCGACGCCGAAGGATCGCGCCGCCATGGAGGCCGGGCAAGAAGGCGATGACATCATCGAGATTGCTCGCTCGGCCGTCTCGGTAAATATTGAACTTCTGCTGTTCACTAATTCTTCGTAGGCCTAATTTTACTAACTCCTTTAATGCCTCGTCTCCGCAGATCATCGTCCATTTTGGTCACCTCACGGAGAGGTTGACGGCTCTGGAGAAGGAGCTGAAGCAAGAGTCTGACCAAGCTCAGAAAGAGAAGGCTCGGATGGGGAACGAGCTCGACAAGCTCACGGTCGAGTTCGAAGGGAGGAATGCGAGGGTCGAGTCCCTCGAAGCTCAGGTTGTGAAACTGGAGGGCGATCTTCTTTGCCAGAAGGAGGAGGCAACCAAGCAATTGGCCGAGGCGGCAGAGGCCAAGGCTGCCGCTGTGAAGGCGGCAGAGGATGCGACGATGGAGAAGGCGCAGGGTTTCCTCGCCCAAAATATGGCCAAGGCTTACGCCGAAGCCATTGCCCGAGTGACGAAGGCGTACCCTGACGTGGACTGCTCGGGATGGAGACTGTTCCCGGGCCACGTCGAGGGCTTTGACCCCGAATCCGAGGGGGAAGAAGAAGAAGGGGAGGACGAGGTCGGGACTGAAGTCGAAGTTATCGCCGAGGCCCCGGAGTCAGTGGTAACCCCGCTGGCGGTGGTGCCCTCTTCAGAGACGTCGACCCCCCACCCGCTCTCGCCGCCCTAGGAAAGAGGTCGTGCCCTGACTCCGCTCGCTTTTTCTTTTCTTCTGTTCTTCTCTTTTTTTCTTTTTTTTTCTTTTTTTTTGTAACGCCTAATCACAGACTGGCCACCGCTTTTTGTAATGAATGAAACGTCTTTTTGGGCTCGACTGTGTCTCTCTATCTTTTCTCAAGAATTTTTGAAATTTGTCTAAGTGTAGGAGTTCGGCAATGTATTTGAGAATTTGTTGTTTGCTTCGACTTCTTTTCAGCTTGTGGTGGTGACTCAGGCCGTCGAGCCTACTGGCTCGGGGGACAACGCTCGTCCCGAGGTCGGCTTAGGAGTGACGAGGTTGTGCTTGGCGTGGTGCCGGGAGCGGCTCTACGAAGTCGAGCTGGGATTGCGCAGGGCCGAAAGCGAGCGGAACCATCTTCAACTCATCCTCGGTCGGCGAGACATCGAGATCCGGCGATTGGAGAGCAGGATCGCCGAGATGACCCCTTTAGGAGAGGATGAGGGTTCGTCTACTGCATTTAGCTATGGCCTTCGGATCAAGTGCATTCGCCACACCTTATCCAAAATAACAGCGGAGAGGGATGATCTGCTTTCTGAGATCTGCCACCTGCAAACTGTAGAGACGGAGCTTCGGACGGAGGGAGAGGGACTGACGGCCGAGGTGGCCAAACTGACGACCGAACGGGACGAACTGATGGCCGAGGTCGACGCACTAAAGAGAGCCACGGTAGACAAGAGCATCGAAGTCACTCATCTTCGCCGTCTTATCGCGAGTCGCTCCGGCGTCCCGAGCTCCGCGATACCTCCTCGCTTCGAGGTCGATGTCAAAGATGACTCTCTGAGGGAGCGGATCTCAGAGCTAGAGGCGGAGGTGGCTCGCCTCAAATCACGCTCGGGGCCAATCAACATTAGGAGCACTTCGTGTACTCGCACGGAGAGCGATCGGGGCATCACGTTTTATGAGCTCGCGACCCGTCCGCCTACCGGCCATCCTAGCCCGGGGGATGCACAAAGCTCGGTGGCCATTTCATCGAGCGGGGCATCCATCGGTGCGGCTGCTAGGGGCAGTGCCGAGGATACGTCCCAATTCACTGGTTTGGGGTCGAGCTCCGAAGGTAAACGTCGCCGCCCTCGAGTGTCCTTGAAGCGGAACATTCCTGCACCACGGAGGCATTGAAGATCTCTCTCCTCTTTTTTTTTTTCTTTTTTGAAGTCTCTGTATTTAGCCTAAGTGTAGCAAGTCGGCATTGTGATTTTTGCCGTGTAATCGTGTTGTATGGAAGAGGCATGTTGTACTGCGTCCCAATCCTTAATAATATTTCTTTCCCAGGCTTGCGTGTTCTTTGTAGCTTTGTGTAGTTGTTTTGTTTGTGACTGTGTTCGTCGTGCCGAGGTCCCTGAGCTGGTCTTTTGCTCGTGTGGGGGTCGGCGACATGAGCGTTAGGCCGGTGGTGCCGAATTGCGCTTCGGTCACTCCATCTTGCGAACTTGCGAGATGAGTTGGGCTTTGCTTGACAGTGAGCTCGCAGAGCCATGTGTTGGACCCCGAACCACCGTTAGAGTAGTTCAACGGTTGTGGGAGCAATTCCGAATGGCAAACCACTTCTAGCTCGCTTAGAAGCGAACTTGCGAAGTAGAATCGAGCCAAGTGTTGGACTCCGAACCATCGTTAGAGTAGTTCAACGGTTGTGGGAGCAATTCCGAATGGCAAACTACTTCTAGCTCGCTTAGAAGCGAACTTGCGAAGTAGAATCGAGCCAAGTGTTGGACTCCGAACCATCGTTAGAGTAGTTCAATCGGTTGTGGGAGCAATTCCGAATGGCGAACTACTTCTAGCTCGCTTAGGAGCGAACTTACGAAGTAGAATCGAGCCAAGTGTTGGACTCCGAACCATCGTTAGAGTAGTTCAACGGCTGTGGGAGCAATTTCGAATGGCGAACTACTTCTAGCTCGCTTAGGAGCGAACTTGCGAAGTAGAATCAAGCCAAGTGTTGGACTCCAAACCATCGTTAGAGTAGTTCAACGGTTGTGGGAGCAATTCCAAATGGCGAACTACTTCTAGCTCGTTTAGGAGCGAACTTGCGAAGTAGAATCGAGCCAAGTGTTGGACTCCGAACCATCGTTAGAGTAGTTCAACGGTTGTGGGAGCAATTCCGAATGGCGAACTACCTCTAGTTCGCTTAGGAGCGAACTTGCGAAGTAGAATCGAGCCAAGTGTTGGACTCCGAACCATCGTTTGATTAGTTCAACGGTTGTGGGAGCAATTCCGAATGGCGAACTACCTCTAGTTCGCTTAGGAGCGAACTTGCGAAGTAGAATCGAGCCAAGTGTTGGATTCCGAACCATCGTTAGATTAGTTCAACGGTTATGGGAGCAATTCCGAATGGCGAACTACCTCTAGTTCGCTTAGGAGCGAACTTGCGAAGTAGAATCGAGCCAAGTGTTGGACTCCGAACCATCGTTTGATTAGTTCAACGGTTGTGGGAGCAATTCCGAATGGCGAACTACCTCTAGTTCGCTTAGGAGCGAACTTGCGAAGTGGAATCGAGCCAAGTGTTGGACTCCGAACCATTGTTAGATTAGTTCAACGGTTATGGGAGCAATTCCGAATGGCGAACTACCTCTAGTTCGCTTAGGAGCGAACTTGCGAAGTAGAATCGAGCCAAGTGTTGGACTCCGAACCATCGTTTGATTAGTTCAACGGTTGTGGGAGCAATTCCGAATGGCGAACTACCTCTAGTTCGCTTAGGAGCGAACTTGCGAAGTAGAATTGAGCCAAGTGTTGGACTCTGAACCATCGTTAGATTAGTTCAACGGTTGTGGGAGGAATTTCGAATGGCGAACTACCTCTAGTTCGCTTAGGAGCGAACTTGCGAAGTAGAATCGAGCCAAGTGTTGGACTTCGAACCATCGTTTGATTAGTTCAACGGTTGTGGGAGCAATTCCGAATGGCGAACTACCTCTAATTCGCTTAGGAGCGAACTTTTGAAGTAGAATCGAGCCAAGTGTTGGACTCCGAACTATCGTTTGATTAGTTCAACGGTTGTGGGAGCAATTCCGAATGGCGAACTACCTCTAATTCGCTTAGGAGCGAACTTGCGAAGTAGAATCGAGCCAAGTGTTGGACTCCGAACCATCGTTAGAGTAGTTCAACGGTTGTGGGAGCAATTCCGAATGGCGAACTACTTCTAGCTCGCTTAGGAGCAAACTTTGCAAAGTAGAATCAAGCCAAGTGTTGGACTCCGAACCACCGTTAGAGTAGTTCAACGGTTGTGGGAGCAATTCCGAATGGCGAACTACTTCTAGTTCGCTTAGGAGCGAGCTTGCGAAGTAGAGTCGAGCCATGTGTTGGACTCCGAACCATCGTTAGAGTAGTTCAACGGTTGTGGGAGCAATTCCGAATGGCGAACTACTTCTAGCTCGCTTAGAAGCGAACTTGCGAAGTAGAGTCGAGCCAATTGTTGGACTCCGAACCATCGTTAGAGTGAAGAGTAGAATCAGAGAGATGTATTTTTTTTTTCTTCAAGTAAAATATGAAAAAGCTTTCTTTATTGATGGCTAGTGATCGGCTGCTTCTAAAGTTGCAAGCCGTTATTACAAGAGAGAAATAAAAGAAAAACAGTACAAGTAATAGGAGAGGAACGGTTCGACATCTTGAAAATACTTAGAGAGGCGTTGGTGCTCTTTCTTGGTATTTTAGAAGATGGTCGGCATTCCAGGTTTTAGGGATCTCTCTGCCTTCGAGGTCTTCTATTCTGTATGTCTCGGGGCGGACTACTTTGGCGATCTTGTAAGGTCCCTCCCAATTCGGGGCCAATTTGCTCTTCTGTCCTGGAAATGAGATGACTAACTTTCTGAGGACCAGGTCCCCTTCTTTGAGGTCCGTAGGACGGACTCTTTTATTGTATGCCAACTCGATCCTTCTTCGGTAGCTTTGTTGACGAATGGCAGCTCTTTCTCGGATCTCACCTATTAGGTCTAGATTTTCTCGGAGCTCTCTGGCATTTTGCTTTTCTTCATAAGCTATTAGACGAGGAGAGGGTATTCCGACTTCTAGGGGGATGATGGCCTCGGACCCATAGGTGAGATTAAATGGGCTCTCTCCTGTGAGGGTCCATTTTGTGGTGCGGTAGTTCCACAGCACGTTGGGAAGCTGATCGACCCATAAGCCTTGGGAACATTTATCCAACCTCTTCTTAATGCCGGAGAGGATCTGTCGGTTAGCATTTTTGGCTTGGCCATTCGACTAGGGATGAGAAACGGAGGAGAACCGGTGTTGGATGGCAAGGTCTTCGCATAGAGCTCGGAAGGCAGCCCCGGTGAACTGGGTGCCGTTGTCTGTTATCAGGACCTGAGGGATGCCGAATCGGTAGATCACGCTCTTCCAAAAGAACTGAACAACCTTGTTCTCAGTGATCATGGCCAAGGGCTCGACCTCTATCCATTTTGAGAAGTAGTCGATTACCACGACTAAGAATTTGAACTGACCGGGAGCCGGTGGAAATGGCCCTAGTAAATCCATCCTCCACATTGCGGAAGGGATCGGACTTGATAGGGAAGCGAGTGGAGCTTGTGGGAGGCGTCGGATGTCAGAGTACTTCTGACAAGAGATGCATTGCCGAACGTGTCGTTCGGCGTCTCGTAGGAGAGTGGGCCAGAAATATCCGTAATTCAACACTTTGCGAGCTAAGGATCTGGACCCCGAATGTGCCCCGCCGATGCCCTCGTGAAGTTCTTGTAGGGCATAGTCGGCCTGCTCGGGAGAGAGGCATCTCAGGTAAGGTCTTCCGTCTACCTGTGTGAAGGAGCATTTATATAGGATGCCTCCGATCAGGGTGTATCGCTCGGCTCGGGTTCTCACTCTTCGAGCTTCCTTAGGATCTTTGGGGAGGAGCCCGTCCCTCAAGAATTCAACGAGGGGTTTCATCCAGTTATCTTCAAGCAGGACAGGCAACGACTCCATAGAGTCGGAAGTTTTGTCCTCTATACTTGGCTTCAGAAGGACCTCTATCAAGACGGTCTGCTCGAGACCTTGAAGGGAAGAGGCTAGTTTGGAGAGGGCGTCGGTCTGAGCATTTTCTTCCTGGGATATTCGTTGGATGAGGGCTTCTTCAAACAGTGCCATGAGGCTCCTGACCTTGGCTAAGTATTTAACCATCCTGTCGTCTCGTGCTTCATATTCGCCGATGACCTGATTCACGACTAGCTAAGAGTCACTAAAGATCCTGAGGCATTGCGCCCCTGCATTGCGAGCCATTCCAAGGCCGGCTATGAGTGCCTCGTATTCTGCTTCGTTATTAGAGGCCTTGAAGTTGATACGGAGGGAGTATTGGAGGATGAAATCATCTGGGCCTGCCAGAATGACCCCTGCCCCGCTTCCCTCATTGCAGGAGGATCCATCCACATAAACTGACCAGACGGGTGGTCCCTTCACTGTTTGGCTGGATTAGGGGATGGTACTTTCAACTATGAATTCCGCTAAGGCCTAAGCCTTGATCGCGGTCCGAGGCTGATAAGTTATATCGTGCTGGCTCAGCTCGATAGTCCACTTCATAAGATGACCGGAGGTTTCCGGCTTGTGGAGCACTTGCTTCAGCGGTTGGTCGGTAAGAACGACCACCGAATGGGGCTGAAAATACGGGCGAAGCTTTCTCGCGGCCATCACCAGGGCATAAGCCATCTTTTCTATCTTCGGGTAGCGGAGCTCGGCATCCCGAAGTACTTTGCTCACATAGTAGATGGGCTTTTGAGCCCGGTCTTCTTCCCTTACTAAAATGACGCTGAGGGTCTGCTCGGAGGATGCCAGGTAGAGGTAAAGGGGTTCACCAGGAATGGGTTTGCTGAGGAGAGGAGGGTTGATGAGGTAAGCCTTGAGCTGTTCGAACGACTCCTGTTGCTGCTGTCCCCATTCGAAACCTTTAGCCCCCCTGAGGGCCTTGAAGAAGGGGAGGCATTTCTCCCCGGACTTCGAGAGAAAATGCCCTATGGCGGCTAGGCGGCCTGTTAGCCTCTGAACTTCCTTAACATTCTTGGGAGGGGCCATGTCTAATATGGCCTTGATTTTCTCAGGGTTTGCTTCAATTCCTCGTTGGCTAACCATGAAGCCGAGGAACTTCCCTGACGAGACACTCAACGCACACTTGTTCGGATTGAGTCTCATGTTGTGCTTTCTCAGAACATCAAACGCCTCCTGGAGGTTGGTCACATGATCGGCACCTCGGATGCTTTTTACAAGCATGTCGTCAACATATACCTCCATATTACGGCCGATTTGAGCTTGAAAAATCTTGTTGACGAGGCGTTGATATGTTGCGCTGCATTCTTCAGACCGAAGGGCATAACCCTGTAGCAATAGAGGCCCTGATCGGTCACAAATGATGTCTTCGGGATATCTGGGGGGAACATCCGGATCTGGTTGTAGCCTGAGAAGGCGTCCATGAAGCTGAGAAGTTCATGTCCCGAGGTGGCATCAATCAGAGTGTCAATACTCAGAAGAGGGAAGGGATCTTTGGGGCAGGCCTTGTTGAGGTCGGTAAAATCGATACAAATCCTCCAAGTTCCGTTGGACTTCTTCACCATTACTACATTCAACAACCACTCGGGATAGTTCACCTCTTGTATGAACCGGGCCTTCAAAAGCTTGTCCACCTCCTCTTTTATAGCTAACTGGCGCTCGGGGGCAAACTTGCGCCTCTTCTGTTGAACCGGTTTGGACCCCAGAACAACGCTGAGGTGGTGGACCAAGAGCTCTTCGAAAATTCCGGGCATGTCTGCAGCTGACCAAGAAAAGAGGTATCGGTTCCTTCGGATGCACTGGACTATGTCTGAGCATAAGGCGGATGGGAGGGTCTTGCTAACAAAGAACTTCCGGCTTGGGTCTTGCTCAGAGAAGAGCACTTCCTCCAATTCATCCACCGGCTCGGACGTTGGCTGGGCTGCATCTTGAAGGTTTTCCAGAGTTTCTAGGGAGAGGACTGGACCGAGGGTAGAGGTCATATAGCACTTACGGGCCGTTTCCTGATTGCCCTTTACTTCCCCTACTCCGGCCCGAGTGGAAAACTTCATCTTGAGGTGATAGGCGGATGGGACTACTTCAAGGGCAGCGAGGCCGGGCCGACCCAAAATGACGTTGTAGGCTGCAGGGACATCCATGACCATAAAATCCATGGGCTCCGTTCGGATAGTAGGAGTTTTGCCAGCGGTTACGTCGAGGGTGATCACCCCTTCGATAGTCACTAGCACTCCCGTGAACCCATGGAGCGTGTAGCCAGCGGGCTTGAGTCTATCTCGGGAGAGTTTGAGGCCTTTAAAAGCGGCGAGGAAGAGGATGTTAACGGAGCTGCCATTGTCCACTAGGATCCTCTCCATTTTGAAGTTCGCCATGTGGAGATTGATGACGAGTGCGTCACAGTGGGGGGTGCGGACACCTTCAAGATCTTTGTCTGAGAATGTGACAGGCACTCCGAGGCCTTTGGGAGGAGGGGTGGCGCGAACCGAATTGACTTCTCTTATAAATGCCTTTCGAGAGGAGTTTGAGGAGCCCCCCATTAGGCCCCCATGAATGAGGTGTAGGACACGCTCCTCTTCGAAGTCGGGCGTTTCATCGCGTTCCGGACGCTTATTAGCCCCCTGAGGCGGCTCGGTCCTTTCTCACGAATCTGGTCAGCTGCCCCCTCTGGATAAGGGCTTCTATCTCATTCTTCAAGGCCTGACAATCATTGGTGTCGTGGCCATGGTCCCGGTGATAACGACACCACTTCTCTTTATCCCTTTTCTTGGCGGGGGTGTTCATCCTCGGAGCAGGGGGTATGATCCCTTTCTTCTCAACTTCCATTAGAATGGTAGAGACATTGGTGGTGAGAGGAGTAAATTTCTCGAATCTGGGGGGAGGTCGGCGCTGGCCGGCATTATCCTTCTGGAGCTTCTTGGCTCCTTCCTCTTCTGTTCCCTTTCTCTTAAACCCGGAGGAAGACCCCTCCAAGTTGGGGCGGTGCTCGGCTTCTTCGGCCCGAATATACTTTTCACTTCGGAGGAGGAGGTCAGAGAAGCTCTGTGGGGGCTTCTTGGCGAGGGAGGAGCGGAGGTTGGAATTGAGGACATTGGATTGAAATGCCACTGCAGCGACCGACTGGTCGAGGGATGCTATGGACCTGGCTTCAGCTGTGAACCTCTTCACATAGTCTCTTAACTTCTCACCATTCTTCTGGTGGAGGTACAGTAGCGAGATGCTGGTCTTCTCAGTTCTACGGCTACTTACAAAATGGGTGACGAAGAGGGTCTCGAATTGCTCGAAAGAGAATATTGAGGATGGGGCAAGGCGAGAGTACCATTCTCGAGCTGGACCCTTGAGAGTTGCGGGGAAGGTTTTACAGAGCAGAGCATCGGAAGCTTGATGGATGAGCATTAGGGTCTTGAAGCTCTCGATGTGATCGACGGGGTCAGTCTCCCCAGAGTAAGTCTCAAATTAAGGAGGCTTGAAGCCGATTGGTACGGGTGCATCCATTATGGTTCGGGAAAAAGGAGGTCTGCTAGGACGAAGAGTCCTTCCTCTAAGCTCTTCTTCTCGGTCTAACTGACCCAAGCGCCTCTCCATCTCATGGAGACGGCGGTATACAACATCGTCCCTTCGACGGTAATCAGCCGAGCCTCTAGACTCGTCTTCGTACGAGGGAGAGCGGGGGCTACGACGACGGTAGCTCCTGGAGCGGCGAGGACTTGGCATATGCCGGGAGTTGCTAGGTGCGGGAGGAGTTGGGGACCGTCGGCGAGGACTTCGGACCGGAGGAGGAGAGGGGATCTTTGGAGCATTGGTGTTAGGACGGAGATTGAGAGCTTGTAGGATGGTCGCTTGGAACTGCTAGAACTCGGCACGGGTGATGGGTGCCTCATCGTTCCTAGGCTGTTGCCGTCTTGCAGGGGAGTGTGGCCTTCTTCTGTAATTCTCGGGGGACTCTCTCCGCTCCCTTCGGGTAGGGGACCTTCTGTATTCTCGGCAGTGAGGAGATCGCTCATCCGGACGGTGTTGGCGGGAGGTTCCCTCTCGGGCCCGCTTTTCATCCAGACAGCGGCGAAGATCCTCATCCTTCTGCCGATTGAGGACGGTGTTGCGGAGATCGGAAGCTCGGGGATGATGGAAGGCCATAGAGTCCGAAGAGGCGTTGTGGATGGAGACGTGGTCCGGATGGAGGGGCTGTTTCTGCGGATTGGGACCCTTAGGAGGTTGTTGGTTCTGAGGAGCGGGCTGGTCCTGTTGGAGTGGGCCCTCCGCTTGAGGAAGAAGTTGCCCCTGCTGTTGAGCGGGCTGAGGGGGAACTTCCTGTTGCTGATCGGGGTTGGGTCCTCGGTTGGACCCTCTGGATTTGACTTTCCTAGGAGGCATGGCTGGAGAGATCTGTTCCACGGGAAGAGGGGAGGTTGCTATTTGTTAGTTTCCCACAGACGGCGCCAATCTGTTGCCGCTAAATTTGGTGTGGGGGCAAACTGTATTGATAGTATTTGTGGATTCTTAGGAAAACTGTATAGCAAACCTGTATACCTGTTACGTCGGAGTTTGACGCTGACTCATGCCGTACACCTGCAAAAAGTGCGAGACACCGGGGTTGTTCCCGGCGACGCACCCTCCGACGCTCAAGTCAGTAATCAGAGAAGATTATGAAAGAGCGTAAAAACTGGCAAAAGATTGATTACCTCTTAATGGAGATGGATGAGGGGTATTTATAGGCGTCTTAGGGATCAGATTAGGAATGTAATCCCCGTGATCTGATAAGGAATATACTCCTTGTAAACAGATTAGGAATGTAATCCCTAATTCCTAATGGAAGGATAGGCATGAATCAGGGCCGTTGATTAGGATTTAATCAAAAACCCTAATTCTATCCCTCTGGATCGGGCTTTCTGCTGGTTGAAACCCGCACCCGATTGAGGTGGATCTGTTCGTGGGTTATTGGATCTTTGACGAAGAGATCCAGTACCCATCTCAGACCCATTGGTAGGTGAAATTACTGTTTTACCACTGTGCTTCAAGATTCGTGCCTGATTTGGACGGTCCTGATTAAACCCCATTTTTAGCCATATCACACCCCAAACACATAGTCTGGGTAATATCACATCACATCTCAAGCTGAAAGCTTGGTTATTAATTTGCTTCAATTATTTTCCATCTTCACTTTACTTTATTCTTCATTTCCATTATTCATTACTGATATCATGCTAACTCACCCTGCGAATTATGCCAAGGTAGGTAGTTCCCACCATTTCCACGAATATAGCGGGCGGGTAGTTCCTCAACACAATTCCAACGCGTATCAACTCAAAACATACTGTATTTCACTTTAATAATCATTTTCATTTATACTAGTTTATTTTATTAGTTTATCGACTAGTGAGCCACAGTATCCCAATATACTGAAAGCCGATAGCCCAGTAAAACACGCGGACCGATGCTCACATAAAGTCTTACACGTCTGAGGCTACGTCTTCCTCTCAGCCTGTGCCAGCGAGGGAACACCGCACCCCAGATAAATTGGGTACTTCCTCCCAGCCGAAGCCAGGAGGGAAAAACACTGCACCCCAGGTAAACTGGGTACTTCCTCCAGCCGAAGCCAGGAGGAAAAAACACCGTACCCCAGGTAAACTGGGTACTTCCTCGTGACAGCTGTCATCAAGGGGATAACCGGGCCTCAAGCCGATAGCTTGGGCGATAAAAACACCGCACCCCAAACACATAGTTTGGGTAATAAACACCGCACCGTAAGCCGGTCCTTGGGTATTAGGAGGTCTAGCCCAAACTCCCAGGATTGCTGTAGGTACTGGTCATCAAAATTCTATTTGTTATTAACATTAGTCATTTCATCTTCCCCTCTTACTTTATCAACACAAGCATTTCATTTTTGATTTACAACGAGTCATGTTTTTGACTTTAACCACGTGAATTAATAACACATTTTATTAGCACGTACCATCTTATCTTTTATCTTACCATTTAATGCATATCCGGTGCCCACGATATTAATCATCATATCATATTATTGCATAATATAAATGCACCATGATATTTATTTTGCCATAACATCCCACGTTAAGAATACCATGTTATTCATTACCTCATTATATCATATTTAGGCATACGCCAAGTTATAACATTAATTAAAAAAAACTACATTATGTTATTCCATATCGTAAGAGTATCAAAATGTATAATTCATCACATTATAATATCATATTATTGCCCATTAATTCATTTCGAACATAATTAGAATGTAAACATATACCCACTTACTAACTTCATCAATTATTACATCACAAGCCATTATCATCTATATATATATATATATATATCACAAACATACATCACATTTGCAGGTTTCCAAGAGATAGGGCCACAATCACTTATTTCTTCTAATTGAACTCCATAACAACCAATCATAGCATGCTAGCTCATACACACTGCTCTATGTAAGTAAAATAACTTATAAGGCCTATATGCCCCAAAATATGCACAAAACATGCACAAAACATGCACTATATATACATGGGTTTCCAAAACATGACCACAATCACTAATTTCATCTAATTACATCTTATAACATCCATCCATAGCATGCTAGCCCATACACAAGGCTCCACATATACCAAATCACCTATATCGGCTTATTCACCTAAAAACATGCACAAAACATGCACGGGATAAATATATGCATAAACCGTCTAATATATTTAATTTTTATACTATAACACGTCACATTAACCCATAATATAGGTTTTATATACTTAAAATAGTTAATTTCACCAAATACACAAAAATCCATTTTCGGACCCTTAAAAATCCATATTTTCATTGAAAATCAATTTTTGGCATAACTTCTACAAAATATATCAAAAAGCCATGAAATTTGGCCACAATATAAAATATTTATAGATACAACATACTCACCTGACGGATCAAGCAAACGATGTCCCACGTCTGCTCGCCAGTTGAAGTTCAACTTTTTCCACCTATTGGAAAATTATAGAACCGATTCGCTTAAAACTCAAAACTCGACCTACGGACATCCAAATTCGAATCCGTCTTCACCCACACGTCACAAATGACATAAGTAGATGAGCTACATCGACGGATTTCAAATTTGAACCCAATACAAGAACTCGCATATTGATCGGAGGCTTTCTAATAGGAAAATTTCCTATTTTCTAATTTCTTTAATCCCCTATTTCCTAATCTCTCAAATTAGGGTTAATAATAATAATAAGACTTAATTACACCTCCGAACCCATCAAATTCTCACCTAAATCTCGCTCAGGAATTTTACCGAACACCCGGCGTGCATATATGGTATACCCGTATTTTTGAGATTCCGACGGGTTTCTAATTCCATAAAATTTTCACTAAACTCATTCTAAATTGTTTCCCCTTAATTCACAACAATTTCTATAACTCATCCTTATCAATTATTCTATTTATTATCCAAATTCTAAAGCCAACACACTAATTAATTTATAATTCACAAACCACTCAATTTCTTACCAATCTTCCTTCTCTATAATTACCAGCAGCACCTAATTACCCTACTATATCATTTTCTAGCAATTAAGACACAAAACCATACAATCCCATCAAATAAAGTTCCATAATTCTTACCTTCCAAGCACTATTCTCGCAAATAAACGCCAAAAATGAGTAGAATGCCTCGAAATTGACTTAAACCCTCAATTTTTTCTTGAAAAAGGAAGTTGAGATAGCTAGGGTTTTGCACCCCCATGAATGGCCGGATGAGGGAAGGGGGTTTTTGAATGGGGAAGGGGAAAGGGGCATGGGAATGTAAATATAAGGGCAATATTTCATATAAGTCCATATTTGACCATAGGTTTATATGTATAGCCTTCTAATTAACTTTTCTAGGGTTTTCTTGTAAAAATCACTCCATAATATACTTAAATTCATCCCAAACATAAAATAAAATTATAAGTGCATTTTTATGCATAGTTGTAATCAAAATCAATAGTTATGAACAATAGCAATACATATAAATATGTATATATACGAATATCGCAATATTTTTGAAAATACTTTCAACTTCAAACTATAATTTAATAACTCGAAAATTTAAACCCCCTATAATGTACAAATGCCCCAGAAAATTTTTGGGTCAAATCGGATTCATCTCCTCCGAGAAAACTCATATCAAAACTCCTATATTTTCAATTTTTCCCGTTTACCCCAAAATATCAATTTAATCATTCTAATACTAATAAAATCGATTAATGGGGGTAAATATATTAGAAACATATTTAAAAATAATTTAAATCAAATAATTGAGGAATTAAAAAAAAAAGATTTTACAAATGCATCTTGAACACATAGGTTGAGATATGACATACACATCTAACATGAAATATTTCATGCACTATAGGCTGCAATTCATCCAATAATAGAAATTGCCTATGTATTATTTGAGGCATTATCAAAACCAATAACCAAAATTTTATCACAAATACAAAAAATAGTGCATGCTTTTATAATATGTAATGCGATAGCCGCACCATTATGAGGATACTTAAAAAATCTGTATTGTATGATCCTCTTTTGAAGGATGTAATAAGTATCAATCCAATGACATGTTACATACATCATTCTAACATCATTACAACCTTTCCAACTATCGGAGGTTAACGATATCTTACAAGTTAACAAATACAACATAGCAACTAACATCTCTTTAGCCTCTTTATAGACTTTTAACGAATCGACTCTAACTGTGTTCATAGAAATCCATTTGTAATGAGGGTTTAAGGCGGTTTAGTTAAAAGTCTTTAGGTTCCTAATTTCAGAATAAGAAAATGGTACTCATCCTTAATAATGAGTTTAGTTATTTCCATATGTACTAAATTATGGTCATAACTATGACTATCTATATGGTCGAACTTAGGGTGGATATTTTGTTGGGTTAGAGTATCTTGTAATAAGTTCGGGTGTGCTCTAACCAAGTGTCGCCTAAGTGTACCCGTCCCTTCACCCATTTTCCATTTGTATGCGATTTTACACTTGTTGCATACTTTATGACCTTCTTTCAGATTCGCTTGAGATGGAACAAATGTGAAATACGGGTGGACTTCAGATGTTTCACCTCTATGTTTTCAGGTAGAAGAAGAAGTGGAGAGATCGATGTTTTTGTGTTTATGTTTGGGTCTCTTTAATAAAAATTTATTTGTTTTGTGTTTGTAGAAACTCTGGAATACTATCAAACTCTCTAATACTATTGGCCTGTAATAATATTCGTGGATTTAATTCAAAAGGTGCGTGAGATGTATTAGACATACTATTGGTGGATTTTGTCCGCTATGGCTCCGTGATTGTTGTTATGTTATGGCCCAAATTGCTCCTAAGGCCCATTGGGCTTAGTATCTTCATATATGTAACAATTAGAATCAAATGAATACAATCAACATTTTGCCCTCTCTCTCCCTCTTTCCTAGCCGGCTGCTTCTTCTTCCCTTTCTCTTCCTCTTCTCAAACCCTAACAAATTGGTATCAGAGCCACTTTACTCCTGCCCCAAATCCACAACATCGATCTTCCCTCCTCCGGCCAGATCCGTCGTCGAGCCAGATCCGATGCTGCTGATTTTGTGATTTGATGCTGATTTGGTGCTGATTTTGTGATTTGGTGCTGATTTGGTGCGATGCTGTTGTTGCTGATTTCCTCCGCCACCATCGAACCCTAAACTCGGATCAAGAAGAAGGAAGGTTCGATTTTTGTGATTTGAGTAATTAATTTTGGGGGGGGGGGGAATTTTGGTGTTTTGTTGAATTGGGTTCAAGAAATTTGAATGGATATATCGGGAAAATATGATATTGAGAAGTATGATGGAAAGACAAGTTTTGCATTATGGCAAGTGCGTATGGCAGCGATTTTGTCGAGCCAAGGCGTTAAGAATGCCATTTTTGGTCGAGAAAAATTGATTGATGCGGTGGCGGATAAGAAATGGAGAGAGATGGATGATAAAGCGCTCTCTATTATCCAATTGTGTTTGAGCGATTCGACATTGTAAGAGGTCCTATCGGAGAAGACCGCTAAGGCTTTGTGGGAGAAATTGGAGAATATCTACATGAAGAAGTCCCTCACCAATCGACTGCGGTTGAAATTGTGCCTCTACACTCTTCGCATGGTTGAAGGTACATCAATTTTCGATCATATTACGGAGTTTGCATATATTTTGAATGACTTAAGTAAGATTGATGTTAAGGTGGAGGATGAGGACCAAGCCCTTTTGTTATTATGCTCATTACCCGCATCATACAAGGCTTTTAGAGACATGTTGATTTATAGTAGAGATAAAATTTCTCTAGAAGATGTTAAGAGCAATTTGCAAGCCAAGTTGCACATTGATAGTGAAATGACCAATAATGGGAAAGGGAGCCAAGGTGTTGGTTTAGTTGTTGATCGAGGTAGGTCATGGAACCGAAACTCGAAAGATACAAGGACCCGTTCGAAGTCTAGGCACAAGAATTTGACGTGCAACTATTGTAAGAAGAAGGGACACATTAAGGCCGATTGTTTCAAGCTCAAAAATAAACAAAAGGCGGATAGTAAAGGTTCTTCTTCGGAGGAGGCCAATGTGGCCGAATGTGACACAGTTGATACTCTTTGTGTGATAGATACTAATGTTGATGATATACATTGTTGGGTGATGGATACGGGTGCTTCGCAACACATGACTCCAAATAGAGATTGGTTTGAGACTTATGAGCCTACGGATGGTAAGGTTCTCATGGGGAACAACAATATGTGTAAGGTTGCCGGAATTGGTTCGGTGACAATTAAGTTTCATGATGGAAAGGTCCGAAGGTTGACGGGTGTGAGGCATATACCCGATTTGTCTAAGAATTTGATTTCTTTGGGGTCTCTTGAAGAAAAGGGGTGTAAGTTCCAAAGTGAAGGTGGAGTCCTTAGAGTCTCTAAAGGGGCGCTCACAATCACGAAGGCGATGAGAATTGGAACTCTTTATTTCCTACAAGGTTCCACGGTCACGGACTCGGCCGCCATTGCACGTTCGGGTACTATGTCGGATGAGGATACTACTAGGCTCTGGCATATGAGATTGGGGCATATGAGCGAGCGAGGAATGACCATTTTGAGCAAGAGAGGCTTGTTGTGTGGCCAATGCACGGGCAACTTGGAGTTTTGTGAGCATTGTGTATTTGGCAAGCATAAGAGGTTGAGCTTCTCCACGACCATTAATTCGACCAAGGGAACACTGGACTACATCCATTTGGATCTTTGGGGACCTTCTCGTGAGCCTTCCAAAGGTAATGGTTCTCGTTACATGCTTACTTTCATTGATGATTTCTCAAGGAAGGTTTGGGTTTATTTCTTGAAAGAGAAAAGTGATGTGTTTCGCACCTTCAAAGAATGGAAGTCACTTTTGGAGAACCAAACGGGAAGGAAAGTTAAGAGGTTGAGAACCGATAACGGTTTGGAGTTTTGCAACCGTGAGTTTGATAATTTTTACAAGGCTGAAGGAATTGTTCGGCACAAGACGGTGGTCAACACTCCACAACAAAATGATGTTGCAGAAAGGATGAATAGGACACTACTTGAAAGGTCTAGAACTATGCTTTCAAATGCGGGTTTGGGTAAGGAGTTTTGGGCGGAAGCTATTAACACATCTTGCTGTTTGGTAAATCGATCTCCTACCACTTCAATTGAGTTGAATACACCCAAAGAAGTGTGGTCGGGCAAGACGGCCGATTATTCGAATTTGAAGGTATTTGGTTGTCCCGCTTATGCACATGTGAATGAAGGAAAGTTGGAGCCTAGATCGAAGAAGTATATTTTTGTTGGGTATCCCACAAATGTGAAGGGATATAAGTTGTGGTGTCCCAAATCATCCAAGTTCCTTATTTCAAGAGATGTCATTTTCAATGAGTCGGCCATGTTGAAGGCAAATGATGTTGCATCCGAGCCGACTATTAAGGAGAATGAGACGGTTGAGAAGAAGGTGGAGTTTGAGGTGCCGGTCCAAGAAGGTGATGATTTGAACTCACATGATGATGTCAATTTGGAGGAAGCCCAAGAAGAGGCACAACCATATGCATTGGCAAGGGACCGAGTTAGAAGAGAAACAAGACCACCTACAAGGTATGGATACTCCGACTTTGCTTATTGATTGGCAATTGCAGAGGATGTAGAGTATTGTGAGCCATCTTCCTACAAGGAAGCCATTTCTTCTAAAGATGCGGCCAATTGGGTTGTCGCTATGAATGAAGAGTTACAATTTTTGCAACAAAATGAGACTTGGTCTCTTGTGAAGCCTCCGAGTGGTAAAAGGATTGTGGGTTGCAAGTGGGTGTTTAAGAGGAAGATTGATGGCTCAAATCCCACGGATTTTCGATACAAGGCAAGGCTAGTGGCTAAAGGGTATAGTCAAGTCCAAGGTGTGGACTTCAATGATGTGTTTTCTCTTGTAGTTAAGCATACCTCCATTCGAGTTTTGTTCTCTTTGGTGGCAATGAAGGATTTGGAATTGGAGCAAATGGATGTGAAAACTGCCTTCTTGCATGGTGATTTGGAGGAGCAAATTTACATGAGTCAACCGGAGGATTTTGAGGTTGCGGAAAAGGAGGACCGTGTGTGTCTTTTGAAGAAGTCCCTTTATGGCCTTAAGCAATCACCGCGGCAATGGTATAAGAAGTTCGACTCATTCATGGTGAGTATTAATTTCCATCATTCCAATTATGATAGTTGTGTTTATTTCAAGAAGTTGGATGGTGGGAATTTTATTTACTTGTTGCTCTATGTGGATGACATGTTGATTGCATCCTCAAACTTGAAAGAAGTTAGGAGGTTGAAAGAGCAACTAAGTTCGGCATTTGAGATGAAAGATTTGGGGGCCGCCAAAAGGATTCTCGGGATGGAGATCACAAGGGATAGGTCCAAAAGAAAGTTGTTTCTTTCACAAAGGAGTTTTGCCGAGAAAGTGTTACGCCGTTTTGGCATGGAGAAAGCGAAAGTTGTTTCAACACCTCTTGCTGCGTTTCAAGCTTTCGGCCGCTCTAAGCCCAAAATCCGATGATGAGAATAAATATATGGAAAAGGTTCCATATTCAAGTGCGGTCGGGAGTCTCATGTACTTGATGGTGTGTACTCGACCCGACATTGCTCAAGCCGTTAGTGTGGTAAGTAGATATCTCTCTTGTCCGGGGAAAGGGCATTGGGAAGCGGTGAAGTGGATCTTCCACTATTTGACAGGTACTATTGATGCTTGTTTGGAGTTTGGTAATGGCAAGAAACTAACGGGTTTTGTGGATGCGGATTTGCGGGTGATTTGGACAAGAGGCGTTCCTTGACGGGTTATGTTTTTACCCTTGGAGATTGTGCAATTAGTTGGAAGTCTACACTTCAAGCCACCGTTGCGCTCTCAAGTACCGAGGCCGAATATATGGCAATTACTAAGGCTATTATGGAGCCTATTTGGCTCAAGGCGTTTGTTGGTGAGATGTCTTCACTTGAGGGTCCTATTACGGTGTTTTGTGACAACCAAAGCGTGATTCATTTGACTAAGGACCGCATGTACCATGAGAAGACGAAGCACATTGACATTCGATACCATTTTGTTCGAGATGTGATATCGAAAGGCAAGATTGCCGTGAAGAAGATTGGTACCGAATCGAATCCGTCCGATATGCTCACCAAGCCTCTTCCAATTGCAAAGTTCAAGCTTTGTTCAAGTTTGATGTCGGTTTGTTTCTAGCTAGTTTGAGCTAGTTTTGTTTCTAGCATGTTGCTAGTATATCTTTATGTTTACCATTGTTTAGGTTATGTTTGCTTTATGCATTTGCTTTATGTTTCAGTTTGTTTTAGATGCAATTTGGTTCAAGGTGGAGATTGTTATGTTATGACCCAAATTGCTCTTAAGGCCCATTGGGCTTAATATCTTCATATATGTAACAATTAGAATCAAATGAATACAATTAGGGGTGGCAACGGGCCGGGTTAGGGCCGGACTTATATAAGCCCGAGCCCGAGCCCGAAATTAGTTTGTAGGGTCCGAGCCCGGCCCGATTATGTATCGGGCTCCAAAATGCAAGCCCAAGCCCGGGCCCGAATAAACAAAAAAACCCGAGCCCGGCCCGATTTCTTTAAAAAAAACAATTACATGGATTTATTTTTATAGAAAGTAATACAATAGATATAAATATGAAGCTCATCAAAATAATCATTCATAAAAAATATTTACAAGCCTAAAAAAACAATACAAGGAGATCATAAAAGTTAAGTACACAGTTCTACAATCTTATTTAGTTCTTTCCTGCTAACCAAAGATAAAAACAGTTCTGAATTTTATTTAAAAAATTATTATTTGAATCTGTTGCCCTCAATCTTGAGAAGCAGTTATTTCCCTGTCGACCATCTCCTTATATATGGTCTAGTTTTTGGTTCCATGTTATTATTGTTAAAATTTAAATTCATGACATTCACATTTTCTTTGCTGTTAAATTATTATTTATTTTTAAAGTGTCTACTTTAATTCTATGATGCATGTACATTTGTCTTTACCACGTATAATGTTGCATAGAGATTTCATAGTTATACATTTCCTATAGTTGAACTCATTTCTTGGTCCAAGATGCGGATTCTTTTCCTCCAATCAACTTTCTTAGACTGCATGTTTTAACATGCAGACCATCTAAAGTACAAGGAGAACTAGAGAAACTACTGCACATATTTTTCTATAAATGAGTAGACCATTATTGTGTATCCAAGTGGATCCATTGTTATATGTGTTCTGAACTGAGATCTGGACATACAAAGACAAGACACAACATATACTATGGTCCAGGTATATTTAATTGCAATGCCCTTGGTGAAAGCAAGGGGAAATGAAACAGACTAAACAGTAAATGCATGTAATATGCCGACTAATTAGGAAGATTTTGGAAGCTTGTGAAAATTGAATTTCAGGGAAGTAATCAACGCAAATATTAAGGGGCTTACTATGCAGCATGCACATGGCTCGTACCACTAGAAACTCATTCAATGCACCAACTCTTGGACCACCCACATGCAATGAATTGCATTAAAAACTCATTTCTGATGCCTAGGTTCCTTGAATTATGTGCTTGAATATCACCTGGCTCATATACTAACGATAAATCCGGGTCGGGATCGGATCGGACCTATACAAGCCCGAACCCGGCCCGAAAATTAATTCGGGCTCAATTGTTGAGCCCGGGTCCGAAAATTTTCAACAAATTTAGGCCCGTATTCTACTAAAATCGGGTCGGACCTAATCGGGCTCGGGTCGGGTTCGGGTCAATTGCCAGCCTTAAATACAATCAACATTTTGCCCTCTCTCTCTCTCTTTCCTAGCCAGCTGCTTCTTCTTCCCTTTCTCTTCCTCTTCTCAAACCCTAACAAATCCTACCAAACCCTAACAATTGTGATGACATTTTGTGATTTTTGTATGAAAATTCAAAATTTTATTTGAAAAGTTATTTAATAAATTACAACTTACAAGCTATAAATTAACAACTAAGTATCATTGTACTGTAAATAATTAAAATTGATACCGTAACAACATTAGAATAATTGCAAGAAAAAATTGAGAAGCTTTTTGATTAATTCTTCACTCAGATTGCTTTTTTTCTTCCAAAGATTGCAAGAGAGTTGAAAACTTGAGACTTGATTTGATTTACAATGAATTGTAGGTAGAAGAGATTTTTTTTGGAATGAATAAAGACATTTGAGATAATTGTTTGAAGATTTTTAAGTGAAGAAAACTGAATGAGAGGAGTGGCTATTTATAGAATCTATTTATTTTTGGATTTCCAATTTTGCCTTTAAAAAAATAGGCGTTTATAGTTTTTGGGGGGCAAAAAAGGAATTCAAAAACAACCAAAAAGCAAAAAACAAAAAACCTAATGGTCTGCCCGCCCGGGTTGAAGCGATTTCGGCCTGAAAGTGGTCCAGTCCACTTTCGGCATAAGGTTGAACCAAGCTAGATGACCAATTTCAGAGCATGGGCTTGTACCAGTTTTGGGCCTTAGATGGGTGGGTCTGAGCGGGTCGTCCGGGTCCAGTTGCCACCCCTCGGGGTGCTCCTTAAAATGTATACTTGAAACTTATGGCCCATAAATAGGGATGGTATCCAGTTCGGGTCCACCCGCGACCCGCCTAGCTCGACCCAACCCGCCTCAAGCCAGTTCGGTTTTAGATTGAACCCGAAACCCTTACTGGGTCGACCCGGGTTTAAAAAAATGGGAATTCGATCCGATCGACCCGACCCGAAAACCCGTTCACCGAGTCAAACCCACCAGCGACCCGCCTACTAACCTGGGGTTATCGCACCGTTGGACCCGAACGGGTCGACTCGCGTGGATCAAATGTTGCAGCAGCAGTAACCAAACTGAATTCCCCCTATAAATACCCCCTAAATTCAATCTAAATTTTTTCATACCTTAGTCTCTTACTATTCTACTACTAATACTACTCAATTCAGTCAAAGAAGCTCGCTCAACTCTCAACTATGTCTACTACAACTTCAATCGTATCAAATTGTGTCGATTCAACTTTCAACTACGTTTACTATAACTCCTTCAACAAAGAAGCTCTCTCTCTCTCTCTCTCTCTCTCTCTCTCTCTCTCTCTCTCTCTCTCTGACTACTGGACTACGTGACTCGTTCACTACACTTCTCAATCGACTACGTCTACTTGTACTGTTATTTTCTCTCTCATTTCTATATATGCTTATCAGCGAAGCACGATATCAAAAATTCACAACCCTCTCAACTATTGAATTTTGTAGTAGTTCTATTTTTTTTTAAAATCATATTTGTTTGTTGGTTTTTTGCTTCTCTATCTCTTTCTCAACCCTCCTATTATTTTTTAGATTTTTTTTACTTATACCTCATAGATTGTTTTGTATTTTTTCACATACACTATTAAAATACCATTTTTTTAACGTACACTACTACTATAAATCATTTACCATGTCTAGATCACGAGGTAGAGGTCGGAGCCAAAGTGGACAAGATTCCACTAGGTCTTCACATCGGATTCTATTAATCCCACAATTAGAACCCGATTATAACCCCATGCTAAACGTACGTTCTCACGATATTCCTCCACACGACATAGAACAATAAATGCATGATTTTGAGACACAAACACAATAACCAGAATCCACACAACCCACTAGTAGTAGAAAAACTAGAGGAAAAACTAGTGATTGGCACAAATTTTATACCTTTATCCTCGACGAGGGGAATCCGAGTGTAGGATATACGATTTGTCTAACTTGTAACAGGAGTTACAAATGGAAGAAGGGTTAGGGAACATGTACTAATAAACTACACATTCAAAATGTATACCCCGAACTAGTACACAACCAACAAGGCCAAAAAAAAGTTAACCCTAGGATCGAGCAAATAGATAGCCACTCACATGATCCCAAATTATTCGTCGGAAAATGACCCGACTAGTTATTAAGGATGAGTTACATTTTTCCTATTTCGATCGTAGGAATGTAAAGTACTTTTAACCAAAATGCACTAAATCCTTATTTTAAAAGAATCCCTAGAAACACACTCAAGGCCGATTGTTTTAAACTTTACAATGAAATGAGAGATGCTTTAATTGCATTTTTATTTTCTTTAACTTGTAGAGTATCGTTAACTTCTGATTGTTGGAGAGGTTGTAACGATATTCTAATGATGAACATAACTTGTCATTGAATCAATAGTTATTTGATGATTCAAAAGAAAATCATATCACTCGCCACTTTGCCGTATCCCTATAGTGATATGGTTATTGCAACTTGTATGTTAGAAGTTTGTGATTTATTTCATATTTGTGATACATTTTTCAGAATTAGTTTTGATAATGCATCTAACAACAATGTTTCGATTATTACATTAAAAACACAATTATGTCCTCCATCTAATAAAAATTTTCATGTTAGATGTGCATGGCATATTTAAAATTTATGTGTACAAAATGCTTTGAAAATAGCCTAACCATTTGTGCATAACATTAGAAATTGTGTACTGATATGGTGTAGATGACGTGGCCCCATCAGGGCCATCAGATCCCCTCAAATTCCGCTCCTCCATGATCATCAGGTCAACTGAAGTCCAACGGGCTTCTACCAACTCAGGCCCACAGGCAAACTGGTCCGACCCGGCCCGTTAGGGTCCCTAGACCGTTTACCCCTGCCTATAAATACCAGACCCCCCCTCCTTGCCCAAGGTAATAAACTTTTCTCCACCTGAACCCTAGCTACTGTTGCTTTATCAGTGACTGACTAGATCGTCGGAGGGCCTGTTGACAGGACTTCTTTCGGTGTTTTTAGGCAGTGTGCAGGTACAAAAGGCCGAGCCAAGCTTTAAAGATCCTAGCCGAGCTACTAAATCTGAGTTAATCTACTAGATCCGAGCCGAGCACCCAGCCTTTACCTCTCTCCTGCTACTCCCGAGCTGTTTCTACAGCCTAGGATCGGATCAACGCCAGTACCACATCTTCCGCTACACAAATTACAAGAACTCACACCTATTGCCTCTACACCCCAAAAACAACAAGCATCAGGTTAGCATCGTCTGTGGGAACTTCCGGTACTGACGCCAGTCTGATCCTAGCCAGGGATGTCATATCAAATCCAAGCTCTTACATGGATCTCAAAGCCAGAAGGGCCGTCACCTCTGGACGTCGTCTAGACCCTCCTCCCATTCACAGCCGCGCTGACGCCCAGGGCTCTAACCAATCGCGGGTCAATGGCGAGGTCAGACCCGAGATGGCTGCCTTTCATTCGGTCGTGACTGATTTACGGCGCGTCATCCTGAATCGGCAGGCCAGTAGAACAAGGGGAGGGGCCGTCTCGGTCCCAAACCATCGCAAGCAGCCATCCCTAGAACGGGAACCAGGACATAGCCATACGCCTCGGGGACCTCCACCCCCATGTGACTCGGTGGAGCAAGCCCCAGTCACAAGGGATGAGTTCCAAAACATTCAGAATGAGGTCCTCCAGGCAATCTAAGGTGGCCCTGGAACCGAGGCGCGAAACAACTCCTACCCCCGGTTAGAAGCCAGAGGCGGCGAATCTCACGGATCGACCCGCCCCATAGAATGGGAAGATGCCATCCTTCAACGCCTCTAGGAGATGGAGAACCGCCTCTTCCCTCTTGGCGAGGGCGGGCCGATGCCAGGCCATGGTTATAGGCCGACCCGACCCCATTCTCCACTCAAATCTTGGAAGCCGAAATCCCCATAAATTTCAGACCTCCCCAATTCGAGACGTACAATGGCGATGGTGATCCCGCTGATCACATGGAAGGGTTTAAAACCCTCATGATGATTCACAGCGCTTCAGATCCCCTCCTATGTCGCGCTTTCCCTGTCACCCTGCGAGGTCCGGCTCGGGAATGGCTCGGGAATGGTTCTCGAAGCTCACCCCCAGCTCGACTTCTCGCTCGACCAGTTAGAAGCAAATTTCCTGACCCACTTCGTGACTAGCAGGAAGGTCGAGAAGACCAGCGCGTCTTTTCCAGACCTTAGACAAAAGGAAGGGGAGTCACTCCGCGAGTTCGTTCGGAAGTTCACCACCGAGCTGAGGTCTATTTCCTCTCTCGACGCAAGCATCGCTTCTACAACTTTCCGACACAAATGTTCACCACGGCCAGCTTAAGGCTTCCTTAGCCAAAAAACCACCCATCGACTTCCCCGACCTACTCAACAGGGTCAAGAAGTACATTCGGGTGGAAGAGGCCCTACACCATGAGGGCACCAAAGAAGCCATAGTCAAGGGGAAGCGCAAGGCAGATGATGCTGAATCCGTCAAGAAAGTCACGAAAGAGGCGGCCAGTTTGAAAAGAATTCCTCCGGTCCCCCATTTTGAAAGGTATACACCACTGACCCAGAACGTGTCAACAATCCTGGTAGAGATTGAGGATAAAGAGATCGTCCGACTCCCTGCCCGACCGAGCAACAATAAGAAGCGGGACTAGAGATTCTACTGCCGCTTCTACCGAGACAATGGGCACGAGACGGACAACTGTCGGGCCCTCAAAGACGAGATCGAGGCCCTCATCCAACGAGGGCACCTGAGGGAGTTCGCTCGGGATAACCTAAGAGATTGGAGGGATCCGAGGAATCCGAGGCCTTTGCCTCCCCCTCGAACGATCAACTGATGACCCGAGCGAGACCCCAAGCCTGAGGAGACCGGAGGGCAGGCCATCCTACACTGCATCCATGGTGGACCCATGGGAGGGGAATCCAATACTTCCCGTAAGGCCTTCGTCCAAGAGGTTAACTCTGTTCGAGACCATCGCTCCCCCCAGATTCAGTAGCGGCCAGTCTCCTTCTTCGGAGAAGACCTGGAGGGAGTCTGGCTCCCACACTACGACGCCCTCGTCATCAGCCTCGTCATGGCAAACTTTGAAGTCCGCCGAATTCTCATGGACAAAGGAAGCTCAGTTAACATCCTCTTCTTAGAAGCATTTAAGAACCTTAAGCTCCCCCGAGATAAGCTAAAGCCAGCCGGGTATACCCTTCATGGGTTCTCGGGTGTCACGGCCCGCTTACTAAAAGGAATACGGAATATGGTACATGACTAAACCCAGCGGATAGTTTTCACCATCCATAAGCTGTACGGATCTGCTTGACTCATCACAACAATAAATATAGCAATATACTCAACCAGGCATGCAAAAACAATTATAACTCAACGGTATTTATTGTAACAATAATAAATATCCCAACAAATACGAGATTCAAAATAAAACAATAATCCTGGGACTACAAGCCCAAATACAAGTCTTAATACAGTTCACGAATATAAAATAGTTCATCAAAACATTTAGCAAATTTTCCAATGCGCAGCTCAAAACTTTTGCTCACCAACTCCAGTAGGCAATTGATCAGCAAAACCTGCTCATATAACAATTATAAGGAAAATAGGAAGACAGGAAAACATATCGCCCATTAGATACAAGTTCTGGGCCGCAAGTAGTACAAGTAGAAAAATGGAAAGGGAAAAACTACACTAAACAGGAAATACTAACATGGAGAAGCAGCAATTAGAACAGTCTAAAGATGGCAGTAAACATCGGAATAACAGTAAGAGTATAACGTGATAGTGAAGTCAACAATAACAGTAAATCAACAGTAATAGTAACAGGGTGTGACAGTGAAACAGTTGTTCTTATGTCTAATGTTTATTACTATCTAGGTAGCACTTCATGCGTCCCAAATTTTACCACATGGTTGCTACATCAAACAGTTTCGTTTTAAGATTTTGTAGTTGAACTTCTATAGTGTATATTCAGACAAACAGTAACAGTAACATCAACATCAAATAGTGTCATGGATCATGCCCTCATGTATCCAGAGATAAACAGTAGGTATCACAGTAAAAAGTGGGGAAAACGAGTTCCCTTTCGAATATGCATTTCTATATTGTCCACTACTCTATCTTGCCCTTAAAAACGTCGGCTTGATTAGTTTTCAATGTTAATAAACAGGTGAAAGAATACAAAATGGATAAAGACATGGCAAGAACAAAGGATAAGTCTAAGATGATTAGGAAACATAAACGGGTGACAAAAACAACCTATACTAGTCAAAACAACGAAACTTTCAGTTCTGGATAGCAAGACACTACTGTACCAAATCTGAGATTTTCGTTGCTAACTAATAGCAAATCTAGATCCGTCAGAAAATATAGAAACTAGACTCTCTGCCAATTCTAGCACATATATATAAGTCTCATATCAGCCACAGAAATAGGGTTGAAAATAACATTTAATACATTAGTTATGTTCAGCCATAAAATGCAAAATCTTGTTTATAAGCATGAAAAGAGTTTAAAATTATCATAATTAAATCTGAGAAAAATCTGGAAGATTCTCTAACATATCTAGTCTCAAAATATAAAACATCATGAAACCATATTATAGATAGCATAGTCAACAAAAATTAAGAAAACAGAGTAATGCGACAAAATCTCAATTTTGAAAGTTCAGACACAGCAGTACCAAAATAGAAATAATAAAATATAATTCAAAATCCAGATCCGTCAAAAGGATGATAAAATAGACAAATTAGGCTACAATTCTTATTCACGAAGTTTTCATAAAAAACGAATATAATCAAGTTGAAAACATAGTTCTTTACTGAATAGCATTTAGTTTGGAAATATATCGAAGTGATTCACAAGTATGAAATGAGATATAAAAGTCATTAATTAATTCCACAAAAATTAGGGATTGATCCCAGTCATGTTTAAAAATATTCAGCAAAATATAGGGTTCAAATTCTACTTTTAGTATCAAGTTTAAAATAATATTTCATACTGAAATCACATATAGTTCAGAATCTAGAATATACGATATGGCTGCAGTAAAATAGCAATAACTCATGCATCGAAAATTGAAATTTAGATCCGTCGAAAGTTCTGAAAACTAGAAAACAAAGACTACAAATCATGTTCACACAGTTATTTATTTTACTAATGTTAACAGAGTCGAATACTGTACAAAAATAGGGCAGCAGCAAACAAAAGTTCTGTTAGGCATTCTAACAAACAAGTTAACTACAAACGGTCCAATCTAAGATGTCATACAAAGCATGGTATATGTGGGTTACTCAAATCAGCATGGCATGTGTACAAATAGTCTATAATGAGATAATACATCCAACAAACATCCATGTAACAGTCATCTACGATATACAGTGTGTCACAACAACATACAATCAAGATGTCATCTAATCTAAATATTTTCAGGCAACAGGTTTTAACTATTGTAACTACTCATGATCAAGAGATGATGTCAACGGTTTAACTAAAAAGATAGGATCATCATGAGAGTACAACATTTTCATACTAGACTATTCACGGTATTTAACTTGTATGACAAAAAGAACACATACAAGCTACTTGCATGTTATGAAGATGACGGAAACGAAGCTGAAGATTAGAATAACAGGAATGGATCCCGAACAATGAACACAATGAACAAAAAGATGAGAAATCACACCACCCGAAACAGTGCACAAGACGCACGTGCACACACACACAAAGAGACAACAGTAACCGAACAGCAAGAGCGGCGGTCAGCAACCACCAGGAAGTTGACGACAGCTAGGGGCTGGGGTGTCGCAGCTTCTCGTGGACTAGACGACGACAACGAAGATCAGATCAGTGCCCGGGGTGTCGCTGCACGACAGGGACGGCGAGGGCACGAGGAAGAGAGGAAGAGGAGAGGGTGATCGGTGGTCGGGGGGTTAGGGTCTGCCGACGTCGGAGGTCAGAGACGACGACAGCGAAGAGGCAGGGGAGGATCGGGGGTAGGTAGTGACGATTGAGGTGAGGGAGAGAGAGAATATGATTAGGGTTTGGTAATTAGGGTTAAGGTACAATTAGGGTGATTATATAGAGACAATATGGATTTGGGTGAACTAAGTAGTATCCAATAGGAAGAAAATAATCCAATAAGAAACAAATAGGCCATGCAATGGGTTTAAACAATAGACGAGATTAAGAAAAAATTGTAGGTCAAATAATGGAGAATAAAAAGCTGAATCAATGCAAAATGAATCACAAGAGAGAGAAGAACAACACACGATACAAAAGAGACGAAAATTAATAAAATCAGCAATAAATAAAATAACCATGAATTTTATTAAAAATATATAATAAAAAATACAAAAATGAGAAATAGGGGTTACATCGGGCGTCCCCGTACAAATCGAAAGGATCGTGACACTAGATGTTACAGCCGGCACGACCCCCATCGTAAGGACCGAATCAATGGACTTATGGTGGTCAACGTCAAGGCGACGTACGACACCATTCTCGGCCGACCCGGACTCTGCTCGTTTCAGGCTATCCCCTCAGCCTACCACTTGAAGTTGAAGTTCCCCACTGACCTCGGGGTCGGTGTTGTCCGAGGGAATTAGGAGTCTGCACATTCGTGCTACATGAACGCAGTAGGAGGCGGGGTGTTTCCTGTTGATGCAGTTGAGCTCCCACCTGAAAGAAGCCAACCCGAGTCAGAACCCGCAAACAAATTGGAGGAGGTATCATTCGAGGTAGAAGACAAGTCTGAGTGGTTCCGTGTGAGCCGATCCCTTTCCCCCGATCTGAGGCCAGGCCTAATTGATTGTGTCCGCCGCAATATCGACCACTTCTCTTGGACCCCGTCTGACATGCCCTGGATGTCCGAAGACCTGATCATGCACAGGCTGAGCGTCGTCCTGGGTTCCAAGCCGATCCATCAGAAGTGACGCCCGGAGAGGCAACAAACAGTAAAAGTGGAGGTGGACAAACTATTGTCCGCCCGGTTCATTCTAGAGGTTACCTATCCCGAGTGGCTGGCTAACGTCGTGATGGTGAAGAAGGCTAGCGGAAGCTGGAGGATCTGCATAGACTTCACGAACCTCAATAGGGTGTGCCCCAAAGATCCGTTCCCTCTCCCGAGCATCCATGCTCTGATCGACGCAATGTTGGGTCATGAGCTACTGACCTTCATGGATGCCTTTTCAGGCTATAATCAAATCCTGATGTTCCCTCTGGACATCGCCAAAACGTCCTTTGTTATCGAACAGGGTCTCTACTATTACCAGGTCATGCCCTTCGGGCTTAAGAATGTCGGAGCCACCTACCAGAGACTTGTCAACTGAGTTTTCAAAGATCAGATTGGTTGTAACATGGAGGTATATGTCGACGATATGCTCGTCAAAAGCCGACGAGGGCAGGACCATATCGCCGACCACGAGGAAGCCTTTGGCATCCTTCGGTCCCATAACATGAGGCTCAATCCCACCAAGTGTGCCTTCAGCATCTCCTCAGGGAAATTTCTCAGGTTCATCATTAGCCAGCGCGGCATAAAGGCAAATCCCAAGAAGATTCAGGCCATAATCGACATGGCCCCTCCCAGAAACATTAAGGAGGTTCAACGGCTCATGAGAAGGCTGGCAGCCATCGGCCGCTTCCTCTCCAAGTTTGGAGAGGTCACCTCCCTTTCTTCAAGGCTCTGCGGAGAGTGAAAGCCTTCGAATGGGGCAACCCCCGGCAACAGGCATTCGACCAATTAAAGTCCTACCTCGCCAACCCCCAACTTTTGAGCAAACCTGAACCAAGCGAACCCCTCTTTCTATACCTCTCAGCCTCAGAAAACGCACTCAGTGTCGTGCTCGTCCGGGAAGACGACGAAATTCAGAAGCCTCTCTACTATGTGATCAAAGTCCTGCTCTCAGCTGAGACCCGATATGTAAAGATGGAGAAGGTTGCCTACGCCCTGGTCGTGGGTGTGCAAAAGCTACATCCTTATTTCCAGGCCCACTCGATCCAGGTCCTTACGGACAAGCCTCTCAAGGCCGTCCTCTACAAGCCTGAGAGTTCCGGCCGCTTAGTCAGGTGGTCGATCGAGCTGAACCAGTACGACATCAGCTACCAGTCTAGGATAGCCATTAAGGGACATTCCCTTACCAAATTCATCACGGAGTGCACTATCTCTCAGTACTCCGACATTCAAGAGGCAGGTCCGGTTTGAGAAGCTTATGTCGATGGCTCGTCTTGCGAGGTGGGAAGCTGTGAGGGCGACATCCTCAAAGGTCCCGACAATTTCATTCTCCAGTATTCTCTTCGCCTGAACTCCCCAGCCTCTAACAACGAGGCGGAATATGAGGCTATGATCGCAGGGCTCACCCTAGCGCACAAGGCTGGGGCAAGGCAAGTTAGGGCCTTTAGCGACTCCAAGCTCGTGGTCAACCAGATCATCGAGGAGTACGAGGCTCGTCATGCTCGGATGGTCCGATACGGTAGTCCAGTAACTCTTGACGTCTTCGATTTCTCCTCGGTGGAACGGATCCCTAGGGAGCAAAATGCACAGGCTAATTCCTTATCAAAACTCGCCTCCTCCTCCTTCGAAGGCCTCAACCACACCGTCCTTCGAAGTCCTCCTTAAGCCCAGCATCGACGTCCCCGAAGCCTTCTGCCTCACCACCGAACCTCAACCAGACAACTGGACGACTCCCATCCGGAAGTTCCTGGCGGAGGGCGAGCTTCCTCAAGATCGGGCCGAGGCCAGAAAGGTTCATCATAATCAACGACACACTCTTCAAGCGCTCGTACACAACAACAGACGAAAGGCCCTACCTTCGCTGTCTGGCCCCCGATAAGGCCAAGTACGCTCTGAAAGAACTGCATGAAGGAATCGAGGGTGTCACATGGGGAGCAGGTCGCTCGCCAGAAAAGCCCTAAACCACGGGTACTACTGGGCGACCATGTTACAAGATGCCCAAGACCTCGTTAAAAGGTGCGGCCCTTACCAAAGATTCTCCTCGGTGAAAAGGCTTCCACAATCCAACCTCCTCTCCTTGACCAGTTCGCCCCCTTTTGCTATGTGAGAAATGGACTTGGTCGACCCTTTTCCAAAAGCAACGGGCCAAAGGAAGTTTCTGGTGGTGGCCATCCACTACTTCACCAAATGGATCGAGGCAGAGCCCTTGGCCACGATCACAAAATACCAAACTCGGCAATTTTTCTGGAAGCACATCATTTTCCGGTTTGGCATCCCGCTGGTACTCATCATAGACAACGGGACCTAATTTGTAGGCAAGAACTTTCGGGAGTTCTGCAAAGACATCGGTGTCCAACAGCGCTTCTCATCAATATGTCATCCTCAGCCAAACGGCCAGGCCGAAAATGTGAACCGTCAAATCCTTGACAGCCTCAAGAAGTGGTTGGATAATTCATCCAAGGGGTTATAGGTCGAAGAGTTACCGAGCGTACTCTGGGCGCACCGGACGGCGAAGAGAATCCCCACAGGCGAGTCACCGTTCAACCTAACCTATGGCACCGAGGCGGTTATCCCCTTGGAGATCGGGCTCCCTTCACCCAGGATCATGGCCTTCGACGAGGAGAACAACTCAACGGACCTCAGCACCAACTTGGATCTAATCGACGAGGTCAGGGAAAAATCTGCCGTCAGAAGAAGCATATACCAACAACGGAGCGAGAGGTTTTATAACAAGAAGGTCTGCCCCGCCGACATCAAGCTAGGTGAACTCATGCTCAGAAAGCTAGTAGTATCCGACCCCAGCAGAAAAAGGAAGTTTGCCCCTAATTGGGAGGGCCCGTATAAAGTCTTTGAAGTGGTACGCCCCGGCACATACCGACTCACAGACCAAGGGGGCAGGATAATGAAGAGGCCCTGGAATGCGGAACACCTCATCAAGTTCCTTGAAGGGGAGGACTAGACTCCTCTTGTAACTGAGCTTATGTAACCAACCCCTTGTAATCGACACTACGTGCTTTTCTTTTTTTGTTTTGTAGTAAATAATAAAGTGTAAACCTTGGCATTTCCTTTATTATTTTTATTTTTGTGTAACTTTCTGTGCATTCACCACACCTTAGCTTTTCTACAAGCATGGGGGCTCGACATTCGGCATTGACCTCGAGCAATGCCCTAGCTTTCTCAAGTTGTATAGGCTAGGCGCTCGGTAATGACCTCGAGCCACACCCTAGCTTTCTCACAAGCATGGAGGCTCGATATTCGGCATTGACCTCGAGCAACACCCTAGTTTTTACAAGCTGTATGGGCCAGACGCTCGGCACTGACCTCGAGCCACACCCTAGCTTTCTTACAACCATGGGGGCTCAACATTCGGCATTAACCTTGAGCAACGCCCTAGCTTTCTCAAGCTATATGGGCTAGAAGCTCGGCAACGACCTCAAGCCACACCCTAGTTTTCTACAAAGCGTGGGGCTCGACATTCGGCTTACGCTGCATGGAGCATCCTAAGTTTTCTTACAAGTTGGAGGGACGGAAAATTCAAATTTCATTCATCATAACACATTGAAGGGCCACAGTACAATAGAGATTATTACAACAGTTTTTTTTTCTCCAACCTAATTGTTTCTCGTGGGGCTTTTTTGGCTAACACGGACCATCTTGAGCCCCACCGAGTGGGTCCATCTTCCAGTGAGCTTCTCCTGCACCACTGGCATCACAAGTGTAGACGTCCCGGCAATAGAGCTATGAGCATCAACCGGCCTCGCCATTTTCAGATACAAGTTCGATGAGGAACCCAAGATAGAGGGTCCGCCACCCCCAAAAGGGCCGAACCGGGATCTGCCTGTGCCAAGCATGACTTTCAACCTCTGAATCTCCATCTCCTTCTCCACTACAACCACACGGAAAACAGACTCAGAGGTCGGTCGCCTGGTGGAGGCATCAGACATCGACCAGTTCATCTCGGCACTCCCCCAGTCCCGATCGGTTATCGCCTTCTTCAGATGCGTCGCCTCTAAACTGAGCTCCTTGGACTTGTTCATAAAATAGCATACCGCAGCTTCCCTATCGCGGACCTATTTACGATAGCGAATCAAGACACTCTCTTTGGACGCTAGCCTGTTCCAAAGTCGCTAGACCTCGGCGGAACTGAGGTCGTCTCCTAGGGTCTCGTCCATCTGACAAAAAAGAGAGGAAACAAGATTTCACTCCAAACTTTTCAAAAACGACAAGTCATAATAGGTTGGCCAAAAACACATGATTATATTAATCCCAAAAAAATAGTTACAAAAAAGCGGTGGCCTATCCGTGCTCGGAAAATACAAAAAGAAAAAGAAGAAAAAATAAAAACTACATCTTAGGGGGGATTTGCACCTCTTCGTTGGCCGTCACCCCCCTTGCCTCTCTCTCTATGCTCGGGTCTCTCGACGCCTCGTCACCTTCACCTCTGGGGATCAGTGGAAGCATGGGCGGCTGCCAGCCGTAGTGGAGGTGGTCGATTTTCGCTTAAGGGTAAAGGAGCAGAAAGTGCTCCTTCGCCCGATCATACGCCTTGTCTTAGGCATTTATCAGCTCCTCTCCTACCGCGCCCTGCAACTCCTTGTACTCCGCAGTCGCCTTGCCTCGAACCTCTGCCAAAACACGAAGGTGCTAGTCCTGTTGGGAGGCGAGGTCAGCTTGAAGGGCCTGCACCGCTCCCTGAGCTGCCGTCAGCTCGAGCTTCAGGTCCTTTGCTTCACGCAGGTACATGTCAGCGTTCTGCTTCTCGGCCTTGAGTTCTTTTTCGAATCACCTATTCATCTGTGCATCGGCCATTGATGCCTGATTGGAGAGAAACAAAAATCAGAAAACAACGCCAAGTACAAAAAAGCTAAAACAGGCAAACAACCACTTACTACCACGTGGGATTCAGCCCACTTCATGTAGCACGTCTCGACTGTCTCGGTCGCCAAGATGGATCGGTCGCGTGCTGTTGCGAGGTTATCTACAAACTCGATCGAGATCGGGCCCTTCACCAGTGAGTTGCCCTCCTCCACTGACCAGTCTGGGGGCGAAAGGCCTTAGCCGCCCTCTTATGGGCTGCTGGAGCTCGGTGCTGACTCTGGAACTTCCCTGACAGATAGGGCCTTTGCCCTCTTATGAGGCTGCTCCGAAGGGCCTTCAGAGCCCCCATGGGTGAACCCCATCTTCGACGACGCCTTCTCGACCCTCTTCTTTTGGGCCAGATCCTTCAGGGCCTTCAGTGCGTCGAGCTTTGCCTGATCCATTGCTATAAGAAAGAAGAGAGAATGTTAACGTGAAGGCAGAAAATTAAACAAAAATAAAACGAAAACATACAAGGGTCGGCTGGGCTCAGTCCAGTCCGGGCTAAGTGCGATTCTGTCACATTCGACCAACCGATGCTGTGTCCCTCGACAATGCTATCAACATCAGCTCACTCCACCTCAGTCAACTCCCTCCACCTCAGGGGTTTATGGTTGAACTTGTAGAAATTCCAAGCTGTAGGAATTTCCCAAGGTACCTCGCTTCGGATCACGAAGTACTTGGCCTTCCACCCCTTGATGCCCGTGCACCACTTTCTTGTGGGGGCGAGGCGATATGTAGTAAATGCTCTCCTAATCTCCGAGAGAGCTCACCCTTAAGACAACCCGGAAATACTTCAGCTTTAGAGGCACCTTCTTCTCTTCACACTTCAGAATGAAGCAGACTAACTGCTTCCACGAGTTAGGGCCGTACTGCATCGGACAGAGCTCCTCCCACCTCAGCACCCTCTTGATGAACAGGTGCAACATCAGCCTTAGCCCCGAAATGAAGGCATCCTCGGGAAACATATAGAAGCCGGGGGCTAACTAGGTGGTGGGGCGAAGACCAGGGCTCGGGATCATCAGCTCGTACTCCCGCCCAATGAAGTAGTTGGCCTTTATCACAGGCAGATAGTCGGCCTTCAGGACACACTGAACCCTGTCCATCTGTATTTGGGTCTAGCTCGACGAAGATACCTCCACGCCAAATTGAACCAAGTTCTCAACGTCGTCAGGATACATCCTGATCGACCGAGGGTTCTTGTAGTATGGGACATCGAGCCCGTGCACTGGCTCGAACTCGTCTGGTGTCCTTGGACTGTCCGGTAAATGCCACTTCCTCTTCTTCTTCCGAATTCGAGGAGCCTTCGGAGGAGATGGTGTCGCCAAAGGCGGGAGAGGGGGGAGAGCCTCTCCTTCCTCACTACCTTCCTCATCCGCCTCTCCCTCGACCCTTTCCTCACTACCTTACCGATCCACCACTCCTTCCTCCACCTCCTCACCTAATACCTCGACCTCGGCGGTAGAAGTGTTGGACTCTACCACGCATGGCTTACGGCTTCAGAGCGACATACATCCAAAACCTGGTCGTCTAGATTCCAGGACGTGGAGTCTGACTGAAGATCCACCTCATCTCGGCCGGAGGCACTTGCTTCAGAACCGGAATGAGAGTGTGACATAACAAAAAAGTACTAACCTGAATTTTTTGAACGGAGAGATCAACAAAAAAATCGTCGCCGGTGGGTAGAGAGAGAAGCCCCTATCTTTAGAAAGAGAAAGCAAAGTAAAGAAATGGGGATGGGGGTGGAGGATTTATAGAGTGACTAACAACGCCCCGAATTCCACGTTGGAATCCTGACCGTTCAATCTTGATCATCAAGATCTAACAGTTGATGAGATTTCGATGCCTCAAATTCTACATTGGAATCCTGATCGATTCAATCATGATCATCAAGATCTAATGGCTGATAAGATTTTAACGCCTCGAATTCCACCTCCATGATGTCAGCATCACAAGGGCTCGACACTTGGCAGTGACCTCAAGCCACACCCTAGCTTTTACACAAGCAGGGCGGCTTGACGCTCAGCAGTGACCTTGAGCCATGCTCTAGCTTTCTCACAAGCAGGGGGGTTCGACGCTCGGCAATGACCTCGAGCCACACCCTAGCTTTCTCACAAGCAGGGGGCTCGATGCTCGGCATTGTTCTCGAGCCACACCCTAGCTTTCTCACAAGCTATATGGGCTCGACGCTCGGCAGTGACCTCGAGCCACACCCTAGCATTCTCACAAGCAGGGGACGCTCGGCAATGACCTCGAGCCACGCCCTAGCTTCCTCACAAGCTATATGGGCTTGACGCTCGACAGTGACCTCGAGCCACACCCTCGCTTTTACACAAGCAGGGGGCTCGATGCTCGGTAGTGACCTCGAGCCACGTCCTAGCTTTCTCACAAGCTATAGGTGCTCGACGCTCGGCAGTGACCTTGAGCCACACCCTAGATTTCATACAAGCAGTGGGGCTCGACGCTCGGCAGTAACCTCGAGCCACGCCCTAGCTTTCTTACAAGCTAGGGCGTGGCCTGATATGGTGTAGATGATGTGGCCCCATCAGGGCCATCAGATCCCCTCAAATTCTACTCCTATGACGTAAGCATCACATGAGCTCGACACTCGGCAGTGACCTCGAGCCACACCCTAGCTTTCATACAAACAGGGGGCTCGATGCTCGGCAGTGACCTCGAGCCGCTCCCGAGTTTTCACACAAGCAGGGGGGCTCGACGCTTGGCAGTGACCTTGAGCCACGCCCTAGCTTTCTCACAAGCTAAGGCATGGCCTGATATGGTGTAGATAACGTGGCCCCGTCAGGGCCATTAGATCCCCTCAAATTCTGCTCCCATGACATCAGCATCACATGGGCTTGACACTCGGCAGTGACCTCGAGCCACGCCCTCGCTTTCACACAAGTAGGGGGCTCGACACTCGACAGTGACCTCGAGCTACACCCTAGCTTTCTCACAAGCAGGGGGGCTCGATGCTCGGCAGTGACCTCGAGCCACACCCTAGGTTTCTCACAAGGAGGGGGGCTCGACGCTCAGCATTATCCTTGAGCCACGCTTTAGTTTTCTCACAAGCAGGGGGCTCGATGCTCGGCATTGACCTCGAGCCATGCCCTAGCTTCCTTACAAGCTATATGGGCTCGACGCTCGGTAGTGACCTCGAGCCACACCCTAGCTTTCATACAAAGGGGGGGCTCGATGCTCGGTAGTGACCTCGAGCCACGCCCTAGCTTTCTCACAAGCTATAGGGGCTCGATGCTCGGCAGTGACCTCGAGCCGCACCCTGGCTTTCACATAAGCAGGTGGCTCGACGCTCGGCAGTGACCTCGAGCCATGCCCTAGCTTCCTCACAAGCTATATGGGCTCGACACTCGGTAGTGACCTGAAGCCACGCCCTAGCTTTCACACAAGTAGGGTGCTCGACACTTGGCAGTGACCTCGAGCCACACCCTAGCTTTCTCACAATAAGGAGGCTCGACGCTTGGTAGTGACCTCGAGCCACGCCCTAGCTTCCTCACAAGCTATATGAGCTCGACGCTCGGTAGTGACCTCGTACCATACCCTAGCTTTCACAGAAGCAGGGGTGCTCGACACTCGGTAGTGACCTCGAGCCACACCCTAGCTTTCTCATAAGCAAGGGGCTCAATGCTCGGCATTGACCTCGAGCCATGCCTTAGCTTCCTCACAAGATATACGAGCTCGACGCTCAGCAATGACCTCGAGCCATTCCCTAGCTTTCCCACGAGTAGGAGGGTCGATGCTCAGTACATAAGCATGGAGGCTCGACTATTGACGCTCGACCCTCGAACGCCCGTCATGATCTCCAAGCTAATTCCTAGCTCTGTCACAAGCCAAGGCTCGATGCTCGACGCTCGACCCCCGACCCTTGGTACTCAACCCTCGGCGTCCCTTTTTTCAGGGGATCTCCTTCGTCCTACCCCACTTACCTCTCCAAAAAACTGCAATTCATATTCGCCAAACACACCGCTCAACCAATCCTGCAGAGACAAACTACTCCTTTACGGCTGACTTACACAGCCCTCCAGGAGTGGGGGGCTCCTGATATGGTGTAGATGATGTGGCCCCATCAGGGTCATCAAATCCCCTCAAATTCCGCTCCTCCATGATCATCAGGTCAACTGAAGTCCAACGGGCTTCTATCAACTCAGGCCCACAGGCAAATGGGTCCGACCCAGCCCGTTAGGGTCCCATACCCGTTTACCCCTGTCTATAAATACCAAACTCCCCTCCTTGCCCAAGGTAATAAACTTTTCTCCACCTGAACCCTAACTACTGTTGCTTTCTCAGTGACTGACTATATCGTCGAAGGGCCAGTCGCCGGGACTTCTCCCGGTGTTTCTAGGCAGTGTGCAGGTACAAAAGATCGAGCTGAGTCTCAAAGAACCGAGCCGAGCTACTAGATCCGAGCCGAGCACCCGACCTCTACCTTTCTCTTGCTAATCCCGAGCCGGTTCTACAGCCTAGGATCGGATCAACGCCAGTACCACATCTTCAGCTACAAAAATTACAAAAACTCATACCTATTGCCCCCACACCCCAAAAATAAACAACATCATGTACATTTCATCGCTTTAAGTGACCTTATGCTTCAATAATTTAAAGCACGGTGTAATCTTAAAAGCGTACATTTTAGATTTTTCTAAAGGATGTTAAACACCAATGAAACTCTACTTTTGATTTATTAAATATTGTTACTCAATATAAAGCATGTATAGATGATTTTTTTTCTTGCAAAAAATATGAAAAACTTTCAAATGAAACTCAAATCATAGTTTTATGCCGAATCTTTTTTAAATTTTTTATGACCTTTTAAAACTGCAGTTGTATCATTTTCAAAAACTTATGATTTTACTTCTAGTAGTATTTTTATTTCACTAATTACTATGATGCAAACTTTTCAAAAAATGATTGATGGCACCTACATTAGCCATATTGTTAAACCCGCATACACTAAATTTTTGAAGTATTTTAGTCCTCATCCTATGTTGTATTGTATTGCTACAGTTATGAATCCTCGTATCAAATTAGTGGGTACGAAGAGTTTGATTGAAATATTTTTTACTTTACTTGAAGATGAATCTGAAATTGATTGTGGCACATTTTCAGCTAGCTTTGAATCGACATTGAACAACTTGTATAATTATTATGATAGAACTTTTGCATCCAGTAGTACAACTAGTATAGTTACTTTTTCTTCTTTTGCTTCTACAGGTCAGGGTAAGAGTACATTAGAATATGTCACTGCTAATTTACTTGCTCGTATTCAATCAAAAAAATATATGACTAATGCACCTAATGAATTAAATTTGTATAATCAACAAGATAGTGAAAGTTCTAATACTAAGATTGATATGCTACAATGATGAAAATGTAAAGACTTGATTTTGATGACTACAACACAATTCACATATGTCCTTTTTTATATATCTCTTGCAGTGTGTACTCAACGCTTTCTAGGCTCAAGATCGAGTTACAAGACAAATAAGCTTTCAAGACTCAAGATCTAGATACAAGACAAAGATTATTCAAAGATTCAAAGATTCTTAAAGTGATCAGCTAAAGAACAAGTGATCAGAACAAAAGAGTATCTTGTAAATTTATTGTAATATTTGATTTGTCTTAGAAAATTTGTAAAAGCCTTGATACACACTCTCACACATCCCCTATGATTAAAATAAAGATTGTTAAAAATCAAAATGTCAAATTCAAGCTTGTATATGTTCAGCTGTCAAAGTACTAGTCGACTTACTTCGATAAGCAGTTTGTATAGATCTTTAACTTCTCATATTTCCAATTTGGATATAGATCTTAAATCTCTAAAAAAGAATTATGAAGAGATATCTAAGAATGTATCTAAGTTCAATAAGGGAAAAGAGAATTTAAATGAAAGTCTTCAAAATCAAGTTCAATCTAATAAAAGATTTGGACTTGGTTTTCAAAAAATTCTTGAAAAAGGTCATTCTTCTAATAACACCAGTAATAATAAGATTTATTCTGTTTCTAGTGTAAAGAATAAGTTGTATGATTTCTTTGAAAAACCAAAAATTCTTTTTAATCATGAAAATAGAATTTTTTCTAAAAAAATCAGTTGACTGTCCCCTCAAATAGGTCGTCTGTCTAGTAGGATGAAGTCTTATTTAAAAAGACAACAGCCTCGTATAAGTCGACTAGATTCACTTCCCAGTCGACTGACTCCACAAAACAATCGACTGATGGGTAAAAAGAAGTCGACTGGACAGTGCAAAAGTATTTGGGTTCCAGTCAATCTGAGTCGTAATGAAAGGGTCTCTTATATAAATTCTTTTGTAAATAATATTTGTAATTCTGTTAATTTTAAACCTGCATATGGTGGTAAATCAAACTCACTTTGGGTTTTGTTTTCCAAGCACTAATCTTTCTCGGACCCAATGAAAAGGGTACCATATTCACAAATAATATTTTGTAGGTACCTAAAAGGGAACGATGGATATTTGACAGTGGATGTTCTAAACACTTGAATGGCCATGCAAACTTGCTCTCTTCCATTCAAGATATAGATGGAGGAACCGTTACTTTTGGTGACAATAACAAAGGAAAAGTCATCGGAATAGACATGGTTGGTAAGAAAACTATTCCTATTATTGAAGATATATTCTTAGTTAGTGGTTTAAAGCATAACTTGTTAAGTATTAGTCATTATATGATAAGGGTTATAAGATAGTGTTTGAAAAAGATGCATGCATGATTTATGATTTGTCTTTAAAAAATGTGATTTTTCAAGGTATTAGAAAGAATAACATATATGAACTTTGTTTAAAAATAAATGAGTTTTCGAATGATTTTTGTTCAGTTGTCTCGAACAACGATTCTTGACGTTGGCATAAAAGATTTGGACATGTAAACATGAAAAATATCGCTAAACTTTCTAAGAATAACCTAGTTAAAGGACTGCTAAAATTATCTTTTAAGAAAGATAAAATATGTGATGCATGTCAACTAGGGAAACAAGTAAAATCCACTTTTAAAACAAAGGAAATGATTTCTACTAGTAGGCCTCTCGAATCGATCCATACAGATTTATTTGGTCCTGCTAGAGTCGCTTCCTTAAATAAAAGTAGATATGTATTTGTTTTAGTAGATGATTTTTTATGCTTTACATGGGTATTCTTTTTAAGACTTAAAAATGAAGCTTTTGAAGAATTTGTAAATTTATGCAAACGTGTTCAAAATCAAAAATCTCTTACCATAGTCACTATTAGAAGTGATCATGGTGGAGAATTTGAGAATGAAACTTTTTCAGAATATTGCAACAAAAATGGTATAATATATACTTTTGCATTTCCTAGAGCTTCACCACAAAATGGAGTAGTTGAAAGAAAGAATAGGACATTGCAAGAATGTGCACGTACCATAATTGTTGAAAATAATTTGCCTAAATACTTCTGGGCTGAAGCTGTTTCTACAACATATTATGTCTTAAATAGAATACTAATTAGGCCAAAAGAAGACTTGTTTTGAGTTATTGTATGAACGAATTCCTAAAGTTTCTTATTTTAAAGTAATTGGTTGTAAGTGTTTCATATTAAACACAAAAAATAACTTAGATAAATTTGATGCTAGATCTAATGAAGGTGTCTTCATTAGATTCTCAAATAGGAGTAAGGCCTATAGAATTTTCAATAAGTCATCTTTGACTATTGAAGAATCTATGCATGTTTCTTTTGATGAATCTTTACCTTCATCTAGTATTATTCAAGATGATGAAATTGAATCTTCACCACTAAATAACATTGTTAAATCACTTGAGCAAACTACTCTAGATAAGTCGACTGATAGACTTCATAAGTCGACTGATCTACTGAATCAGTCGGCTGATGGGTTCATTAAGACGACTGATCCTGTAGAGATAACTCCAACTTTATCAAAGTTATTTGTTGAAGTTCGAGATCATCCTCATGGCTTAGTTATTGGTGATATCTCACATGACATTCAAACAAGATCACACTTTAATATGATTTCTCATACTACTTTCTTATTGGATTTTGAATCGAAAAATATTCAAGAAGAATGTGAGAATGAATTTTGGTTGAATGCTATGCAAGATGAACTTAACCAATTTGTAAGGAATGATGTATGAGATTTAGTTCCACAACCTCCTGCTCATACTATTATTGGTACCAAATGGGTATTTAAAAATAAGTTAGATGAATTAGGACAAGTTGTTAGGAACAAGGCCAAATTAGTTGCCCAAGTATATAACCAAGAAGGAAGAATTGATTTTGATGAAATATATGCTCCTGTTGCTAGACAAGAATCAATTAGAATTTTGTTATCTTTTGCATATTTTATGAATTTCACACTTTTCCCAATGGATGTTAAAAGTGCTTTCTTAAACGGTTTCATTAAGGAGGATGTTTATGTTAAGCAACCACCAGGTTTCGAACATGAACAATTCCCTAGCCATGTTTTTAAATTTTAAAAGGCTTTATATGGTCTCAAACAAGCACCTCGTGCTTGGTATAATCGTTTAAAAACTTTTCTTTTATAAATAGGGTTTGAAATTGGTAAAGTAGACACTACATTGTTTATTAGAAAAATAAAATCAGACATATTAATCATATAGATTTACGTAGATGACATAATTTTTAGATCAACTAACAGTAATCTATGTCAAGAGTTTGCTACTACCATGCAAAGTGAGTTTGAGATGAGTCACAGGGTGAACTCAATTACTTCCTTGGAATTCAAATCAAACAGTCTCAAAATGGCATATTTATTAATCAAGGAAAATATGCTAAGGAATTACTCAAACTATTTGGCATGGATGACACTAGTAGAAAGACCACACCTATGGCTACTACTACTATACTTGACAAAGATGAATTAGGTAAGAGTGTCAATCAAAAGTTCTATCGAGGTATGATTGATTCACTCTTATATATAACTACTAGTATACCATATATTATGTTTAGCGAATGTTTGTGTGCTAGATATCAGTCTGATCCAAAAGAATCTCACTTAAAAGCAGTGAAACGAATTTTAAGATATATTAAAGGTACATCTGAATATGGTGTATTTTATCCTTGCACCAATAATTTTCAGTTACTGTCGTATAATGATACTGATTTTGCTGGAAGTAAAATTGAACACAAAATTACTAGTGGAACCTGTCACTTTTTGGGACATTCCTTAGTATCTTGGTGTAGTAAAAAGCAAAGTTCGGTATCTCTATATACCACAGAAGCTGAATATATTGCTGTAAGTTTGGCTTGTGCTCAAATTTTATGGATGAAACAAACTCTATTAGATTATGGTATTTCTTTTTCAAAACCTTCTATAATGTGTGAAAATACCAGTGCCATTAATTTGTCTAAAAATCTGGTTCAACATTCACGTACGAAACATATTGATATTCAAAATTATTTTCCACGTGATCATGTTTTAAAATGAGATATCTTATTAGATTTTATTTCCACTGATAAACAAATAGCAGATATTTTTACCAAACCATTGAAAGAAGACATTTTTATCAAGTTTAGACGAGAACTAGGAATTTGCTCATTTAATGATACTTCCTAAACTTTTTTTGTTGTCTAAGTCGACTTAGTCAGTTTTTCGGTCGACTATACTGAGCATCTGTATTTGTTTCTTTTCTTGATATTTTTTTTACTGAACAGTCGGCTGTCTTGCTTTAACAGTCGACTGACGATAACTTTATCAAACTGTTTATTGTTTGGTTTTATTTTGCTCTCGACTTAGTTGACTACTCTCAAAGCCAGTCGACTGTCGCGACTATATTTCGATTTTTTAACTAAATCGTCACTAGTTGAGGTTTCTTTTGTTTTTCTTAGACCTGACCTCTACTCTTACCCTCTCCTTGATCTACACCATCAATCCACCATCTTTTTTAATCTCCACCCTTAATTTTTTGTAAAACCCTAGCCGCTCTTTCACTTTCCCCTTTTACTTTTTACTTCTTCTTCTTCCTCTTTTCACTGACGACTGGTGAGAACCTTTTTGCTGCTGAGGTTAGAGACCGCTTATTAACTTGCTGATTGGAGTTGGCAGTTCGATTTGCTTCTTTGCTCGTTGCTTCCAAAGATCTCTGTCCTTGAAGCTTTGAAGTTCACTGATTATGTGTTCTTTGTCTCTCTTTGTTGTTGGGTGATCTATTATTCTCCTATCTTTAGGTGTTTTAGGTTGTTGAGCTTTCCATCACGCCGAAGTCTAAGAGATCTAGGTCTTCAAATGTTGAGGATGAACAAACTCATCCTAACTATCTTCAATATTTGAGGAATCATTCTCTAGTTGAGAAGTATTTTATCATTTGTCAAATTGTTATCTTTCTGGGTAGGTTAATTAATTTTCCTGACTTGGATAGATATCCTATTGCTCCATTATTTCAACAATGTGGATTGTTTGATCTCTTTTCCCTAGTCAATCAACCCTACTACTACCCGCAACTGATTTCTTTGTTTTATACGAATATGATAGTTGCTAGTACTGCTGATGGTAGTGAGATATTTTTTACTACTTCTGTTAAAAATATAAGGATCAAATTGGATGCTCAAAAATTAGGACAAATTCTGAAGATTTCTTTTGATGGGTTGGGTATAGGAGAAATTGAACATGATGATCACTCTATTTTGTCTACAATTTTTCTTCCCAATCGTGGTCCTCCAATGACCAATAAGAGTATAACTCAGATTGCAAAACTTGCTGCACGAATTTTGTCGTATAATATTATCCCTAAAACGAAAAGTTACGATCAATTTTTGTACGAATTACAAGCGGCTGTGTATGCTATTTTTGGGAATATTCAAATTAATTGGAGTCAAGTGATCTTTAGTCGTCTCCATAAAGCTCACTCTTCTTTTTTACCTTATGGTGCTCTTCTCACTCATGTTTTTGATAACTTTAAGGTTGATTTAGATCCGGAGTCTAGTGTTATGTCTCGTTTTGAATCTTTTGATCGAGCCAGTCTTGCCCGCATGAAAAATTACTTCATACTCTTCCTACTTCATCTCCTCACAATGCTTCACCTATACCTTTAGCCACTTCCATTCCCCATCGTTCTTCGGAATCTAGTTCGTCTTCTAGTGCTCGTCCTAGAGCTAGTTTTTCTCATCTTGAGAGCTTCTATACATCTGTAAACTATCTTATGGACCGTCAGGATCTCATTTTGGGTCGACAGGATTCTCTTGAGGCTAGTCTTGCTAACCTCATTCAGATGTTTGTTCGGCAGTTTCCTCAACCTTCTCCTGCCTCGAACAGAGACGATGAAGACGAAGATTGATGTTGTTTTTAAATTTGACTTTGTACTTTTGCATTATGTTTTTCTATGTTTGTACGATGTTATTTTTGTCTTTGTTTTATGTACTCTCTTTGGTTGTTTTAACCTCTATGTTATCTCTTCTGGGTTGACTCTTTATGCCTTTTTGTTTATGTATGAGTTTGGTTTACCCTTTTCTATTTTTGTTGATGCCAAAGGGGGAGAAATTTTGTGCATGTTGTCTCTTATCATTATGTACATTGTGTGCATGTTTTATTTTATTCAGGAGGAGCAACTTTAAAATTGTTCACCTTGTATATCTATGTGTGTGAGAAGCATGTTGTTTAAATTTTCATTCTATATTATTTAGTTATTGTGTTGTCATCATCAAAAATGGGGAGAATGTAGAGACCTGATTTTGATGACTACAACACAATACATATATGTTCTATTTTATATATCTCTTGCAGTGTTCACTCAACGCTTTCTAGGCTCAAGATCGAGCTACAAGACAAATAAGCTTTCAAGACTCAAGATCAAGATACAAGACAAAGATTATTCAAAGCTTTAAAGATTTTCAAAGTGATCAGCTAAAGAACAAGTGATCAGAACAAAAGAGTGTTTTGTAAATTTATTGTAATATTTGATTTGTCTTAGAAAATTTGTAAAAACCTTGATACACACACTTACACATCCCCTATGATTAAAATAAAGATTATTAAAAATCAAAATGTCAAATTCAAGCTTGTATAAGTTCAGCTGTCAAATTACCAGTCGACTGTTCAAGTACGAAACAAACCGAACTTACTCAAGCTTTGACCAGTCGGCTCCCTTGGCAACCAAGTCGACTGTTCGAGCTGTTTTGACAATTTTCTGAAGTTTAAAATTTGATTTTCAAACTCAAACTTTTTCTGCCGTTTGTTGGCAGTTGATGAACCTTTTCCCAACTTTCTTGGAGTTCTTACTCTATAAATAAAGTTCAGAATGAACTTGGAAAAGGTTACCCACTGTTTTAATCAAGTCTTTGCTTATTTTTGTGAAAAAGAACTCAAGCTTTCAAGTACTCTCATTCTCTAGACTTGGTTATCTAATTTCAGTCTTGCATAACTAAGATTAAGTTCAAGACTGCGATTAGAAGTTGACTTATAGCCTCTATACAAAAATCACACTAAAAAATCAAAGCTTTAGGTGTTGTAATCTTCAATTTTTTGTTGTTCACACTCGGGTTGTGAGAGTGGTCATTTCGGTTGGAGAGAAGGACTCTTGGTGTAGAGTCAGTGTCACTCTAGGTTGTAGAGTGGGGTCTTGCTCTATTTAGTGGTGAGAGAGGTCTACGGGTTTGGCATAGTTTTTGCCAAAGGTCGCAGGGTAGTCTTGTACTTTTTCAAGAATAGTGGAAAATCTCAAGTGGGTTGCTTGGGGACTGGATGTAGGTCGGGATGACCGAACCAGGATATATCGCCGTGTTAGCATTGTTGATTCTCTGTGGTTTGACATCTGTAACTTGCAATTTTAATTTCGCTGCACTTTATTGTAATCCGTGTCTGATCAGTCGACTGGTTTCTGTATTAAGACGACTTAACAAACTCGTTGTTCTTTTGTTGATTAATTATCTTTTATCTGGCGTTTCAGTCGACTGGCTTTTCGTTTTCAGTCAACTTAACAGTTGCGTCAAGTTTAAATTATTATTTATTTTTTACATAACACTATTCACCCCCTCTAGTGTTACTTGTCTTACATACATGATCCAACAAAAAAGAACATTTCCTACTCTTTCACATATGACCAGATATCTACTAACTCTTCCTGTCTCTACAATTGCTTCAGATTTTTTTTTTTTACAAGTGGCAAAGTTTTAACAGATTACATGAATTGCTTCAGAAAGTATTAACAGATCTACTAACTCCTCGTGTCTCTACAATTGCTTCAGAAAATATTTTTTCTACAAGTGACAAAGTTTTAACAGATTACATGAATTGCTTGAAGCCTCAATCGTTGGTGATGCTTATGTGTATGGAAGATTGGATGAAGTCTGAAGAAAGAACTCAAGGAATTGCGGTCGACACCTCCACAAGTGGAAGCACCTCTCCTGATGACCAACAACAAGAGTAGAGAATTTAGAGCGATGAGATTCTAGGTTTAGGTTAAGTAGAGGAGCACGACAGTAATCCAATACCCTCTCTTCAATCTAACTCTAGGCCATCTCGAACTCTAGATTATCTTCTTCATTCTTAAACATGCAATTCAATAAATTTGTTTTTTATTTTTATTTTTGTATTTATTACATGTATTTGTATGTTACAAAGTTGTAAAAAAATCATAAAAGTTGAAATGAATAATATATACAATTTTCTTTAACATATATTTTGTTGTACTTTTTATTGTTGGAACTATTAAATTTATTTTAAAAAAATTATAGCCCAACCCGCAACCAGACTCGACCCAAAACGGGTTCAATCCGTTCGGGTTCGCGGGTCGAACGGGTCGGACTTTTAGCAATTCGACCCGGCCTGGTTAATCGCTCCACCCGACCCGAGCCCGCCCTACAAGTGGGCCAACCCGACCGGTCCCGACCCGACCTAGCCCGCTAGACCCGATTGCCAACCATGACTACTCCCCACTCGGCCCATTATCCGATTATTTTCCCAAAATAGACCACCTTTTGAAACTAATTCTCAAAATAGACCATGTTTGAAACTAATTATGAAAGTAGATCACTCGTAGTTCCCAACTGCGGTCTCTGTTATTTTTAGGCCGCAGTTGGGAACTTCGGCCTCTATATAGCACATTTTTACCCAACTGCGGCCTCTATATAGCACATTTTTACTTGGAAAAATTTGTCTAAGTCTCAAAGTCAGTTTAGGCAAAATATAAAATGAACTAAGGTCGCAGTTCCCAACTGCAACCTCTATTATTTGTAGGCCGCAGTTGGGAACTGCGACATCTATTTAAAACATTTTTACTTGAAAAATTTTGTTTAAGTCTCAAAGTCAGTTTAGGCCAAATATGAAAGAACTAAGCCCGCAGTTTCCAATTGCGGCCTCTGTTATTTTTAAGCCGCAGTTGGGAAATGCGGCTACTGTTATTAACGCATTTTGACTTGAAAATTTTTGTCCAAGTATCAAAGTCACTTTAGGCCAAATATGAAACCAAACTGCGGCTTTTGTTATTTTTAGGCCGCATTTGGAAACTGTGACCTCTATTTAACACATTTTGACTTGAAAAAATTTGTTTAAGTTTCAAAGTTACTTTAGGCCAAATATGAAATGAACTAAGACCGCAGTTCTCAACTGCGCCCTCTATTATTATTAGGCCGCAGTTGGGAACTGCGGCCTTTATTTAACACTTATTTATTTGGAAAAATTTGTTTAAGTCTCGAATTCACTTATGCCAAATATGAAGTGAACCAAGGCCGCAGTTGGGACCTGCGACATGGAAAAAATCCATTTTGAAGAGGCCGCAGTAGGGAACTTCAGCCTCACTTTCGAACAGGCCACAGTTCCCAACTGCAAGTGGTTTTTCGAAATTAGTTTTGAAAGTGATCTATTTTGAGAATTAGTTTTAAAAAGTGGTCTATTTTTTTAAAAAAATCCCCCATTATCTCTCCCCCCCCCCCCCTTCATCGTCTTCCACCCCAGCAACGACTGTCGTCTGTATTCTACGACGAACAACGAACTCGTAGATCTCAATATCAGAACCACCGTATAACCCTAACCCTAATTCCCCCAAATGTTCTCCCAATTCTCGGCGACATCGGAGGGTTTGAGCAACGCATCGTCCCTCCTCTTCAGAATCGGCACCGACGCCCACCTCTACGACGACCCCGATGACGCCGCAATCCCACAACTTCTCGACAGCCGATTCGATTCCGAGAAGGTCGAGGCTCTCAAGCGACTACTAGCTTTGATCGCGCAAGGCGTCGATGTCTCCAATTACTTCCCTCAGGTTCCCAATCTGATTTCGATTTGAGTTTCCCGAAAATGGTTTTTGATAGGTCTGTTCTTTGAATTGTTTGGTCTGGTTTGGTTGCAGGTTGTGAAGAATGTGGCGTCGCAGTCTCTGGAAGTGAAGAAGCTGGTTTATTTGTATCTACTACATTATGCTGAAAAGTGAGTTGTTTTTGTGGTTAGTGTAATCGTATCGAGACATGCACAATTATCTTAAATTATTCTATTACTAGTTAGGCTTTAGTGTTGTTTATTATCGATTTGAATGCACACGTTGATACCCTCTTGTAGGTTCCCTGACAGCACTTTATATACATGCTTTGTTAGTTTCAATTCCCTAGTGGGTTACTGGATCTGGTATGATATGACCGAACCCGACACGTTGTTGGCATTATTTGAGGTCCTAATACCCGAGCATACATTCGTGTCATGCTTCATTGTCTAGTTTTCAAACAGAAGTCATGCCTTGATTTGAAATAGATAAACTCCTTGGTCCTGTGAACAAAATATCTTTAATTGGAAATGTTTAAGATGTGCTTAAATTTTGACACGCTCTTCCTCGGAGTACACACACCGAAGGAAAGATTAAAGTCCTGATATTAGAAGGTGGGTTCATTATGTGCGGCATCATGAACAACAATTTGAACTAAATGAAATGACTTGGAGGAGTTGTGCTAGCTATTCAGTTACGTATATTTTTTTTGGGAAATTACATTTTAACAAAAATGGCAAGGGTTTATGCAGGTTGCCAATTTCTGCAATGTCTCCCTTTCTCTTTTAGTTTCTGAATAAGGCTTTTACTGTAACCTGTTTTGCATCTTGTATCCATAATTTCTAACACTCTGCGCCTTCTCTTCCATGGCCCCATTTGGATCAGGCGTCCTAATGAAGCTTTGCTTTCAGTCAACTGCTTCCAGAAGGATTTGTCTGACACAAACCCTTTGGTGCGTGCGTATGCTTTACGTTCTATGGCAGGGATCCGTTTACATGTAGTAGCTCCTCTAGTACTAGTTGCTATCAGAAAATGTTCCAGGGATCCATCTCCATATGTTCGAAAATGTGCTGCACATGCACTCACCAAGTTACACGACTTACATCTAGAAGAAAATGCTTCTGCCCTTGAAGAGGTTTGTTTGCATTCTGTTCTCTCTTCCTCAAGTGCAATCCATGTTTTTTCGTAGCTAAAGTATCTTGTTTGCAGCTTGTTGGTGTCATGTTAAGTGACAATTCTCCTGGTGTTGTTGGAGCTGCTGCAGTTGCCTTCAAATTTGTTTGCCCTAATAATCTACTGCTTATTGGCAAAAGCTTCAGAAGGTTGTGTGAGACCCTTCCAGATGTTGAAGAGTGGGGCCAGATAGTTCTGATTGAGATTCTTTTGCGATATGTTGTAGCTAGACATGGATTTGTCAGAGAATCCATTATGTGTGCCACTCAATCTGACGAAGATTCTAGGGGCGTGGTTCACATATTCGATATATTCACAAATGAAGGTGATGCTGATGGGCAAACTTCCAGCCAAAATGACGATGTGAAGCTGTTGTTGCGATGTACATCACCTCTCCTCTGGAGTCAAAATAGTTCTGTTGTTGTTGCTGCTGCTGGGGTCCATTGGATTATGGCCCCAATGGAAGAGGTCAAGAGAATTGTTAAACCATTGCTATTTGTTCTAAGGTCTTCTCAAGCCTCAAAATATGTGGTATGTTTCATTTGACTATTACTTTGCAGCCTGCCATTACCTATAGCATCGTAGAAGTTTGAACGTTTGATATTTTCACTAAATTCTGGAACAGTTCAAAAACACATATATATTATCTCTTGCTCTGAGACATGCCTCAGGAAATTGGAGATTGTCTTTTCTTTTCTTTCATGATTCTTTCTATGGATAAGACAACAGGTTTAGATTCACAATTAGCTTAGCTAACCTGTGGAAGGATTGAAAGATTCTCAGACACTCTAACGTCTAAACCTTTTAGATTCATTATGCATGGAGCTCAGTGTTGCTTAGGTGAGTATGGCTACATGAGACTCAGGTGAAACCATGAATCTAAAACTGAAGTTTCATGAAGAGGGTATTGGTGTTTTGTTACGTATAACTTCCTGAAACCTGCATTTCCCCATACGAACCATATATTCTCATAGGATGGTTTCATCAAGTGGGTTTCACTGTTTTTGTCATTAAACCTAATGAAACCTCAGTTTATTATTATTATTATTTAAATTTAAATGGGTTAAAAGTCCCAAAACTTCCTTCATGAAAGTTCAGAATCCAATATTTTTATATGCTTAAAATCAGTTATACGTGATTCACCAATCAGGTTATAGAGATCTAAACAAGATTTAGAACTCCAAATCGCAGGTTTCACAAATCTTTTGAAACTGAGTTTCGTGGTTGAAAAAGATTGTGGCGTTTAGCAAAACATCCTCATGGTGAATAGATAATAGCAAACTTTAGTTAGTGGATATTCAAAGCTTTATAACAGTTCCTTCCTTCCTGGGTAAACTTGCTTGTAGCCTTAAGATTTCACTATTTTGGACAGTATTAGATTCAGAATTGGGAATAATCCTGAGGTTAAACTAGGTTATAAGAACCATTTGGGATGTTTACGGATAGATATTGTAAGAGTTATATAGGGAAATGTAAGGTTTTGATAATGATTTTGTTTTTGCTCCTTTATTATGGAATAATGCTATCAACTGTTGATGCTAAGCTCTAATAACAAAGAATACTACTTGCTAAGTAGTTGTGCATTGATGCGAAGCTCTGGTACTTTTTTTTTGCTTAAAATGTTGGAGGTCTTCTGACCTATATAATTATACATAAGTGCAGGCTAGACGTGAGAAATTTAATGAATTTGTAGGTCTTTAGGTTAGTGATTATATTTTGATATAAAATCGACACAACAACATTTGAGGTGATTATATTTTGGTATAAAATCAACACAACAACATTAAGGGAACAATTATATTATATAGGGGCAGGGGGGATCAAGCAAAGCATGTGTGTAATATGGGAGGGGAGTTAGCGGTGGAGAGCTCTGTTAAATCTTAAACAACAGGCCCACCTTATGTCTTGTAAGATGTACTGAACTAAAGTAGATGAAATATTTGTAGTTCTCTGGAGGAGGTCATGGCATCATCTTGTGGCTGATGCAACTTATAAATTTTCATATAATTAAACTGTGGTGGTTACAACAGAGAAGTGCGAAGTGCGCTAAGCATTGCGAGAAGGTAGAATATAACTGGTTGATAAGATATTTATATGATCATCCGTGGTTGAGTTATGGGTAAGATTGTTGGACAATTAACAACCTACATGTCACAAACTAGAGTCCGCGTAAGTGAGGATGGTGAGGTCGAAGAGTGGAAAAACAGTGACGTATAAGATAAAACTTGGTGTACTTGCAAGAATCAGATGTAGATGTAATTATGGATAGAATGAGAGAGAATCTACTTAGACAGTTTGCCATGTGCAACTGAGACCAACAATTATGAAATTAGAAATTGGAAGCATTGTGATAATGATGTACTAATAGTTATCGGATTTGTATGGGTAGGCTAAAAGAAATTTAGATGGATGTAATTAGATGAGATGGATCTTGAGTGAGTGGAGAAAAATGATCCTTTTGGTTATTTTTGGAAGTGCATAAATCCTGCCACAAAAAATCGACCATGAGTCATTGGGGAGAGCTGAATGACTTTTGACATATTTCTCTGAACTAGGAGCATGGCGGTGCTCCCATATTGCAGTCTAAACTTCTGAAGGGTAGAGGTTTTCTTCTGAGAACCAATCATTATTTCCCCCCCGTTAGAATACAAATGTAAACCCTTAACCGTTACTACAACTTCGATGTTTAAGTGGAGTGGGGGGGTCTTACTACATAGTTTCGGTTAACTCCAAAAAGTAGTAAACACTTTTTCAGCCACACATTCATCTAGGTCCACCATGTATTGAATTATTAATTATTCAATTAATATATTCTATAATTTGTTTTTAAATATTCACTACCTACTTCTACCTTTTGAAAATGACCGGCTCTTACCTTAAAAGCAAAAGGTGTACTATGTGTTAACTACTACTTTTTTGAGTTAATAGAAACTTTGTAGTCAACTCTATATACATATATTTGTAGATTTTTAAAAATCACGTGTTATATAGCTGCGCACATCTGGGCCTTCCGCCCGCATTTTGTTGGGTATTTGTCTTGTTTCTTCGGCCCATGGGTGCTCTGGCGGGGGGGGGAGGACAAGCTAGAATACAAGAGTAAAACCCTCAACCCAGGCTACAACTTTGAAGTTTGTAGTGACATTTCAATTAGTATGTTCATCTGAGCCATTCACTGACGTGATGGCTGGTTGCTAATGTTCTTTCATTAAGAGCAAAAAACTGTCACTGTTCACATGCATTTTCTGAGGAAAAGGCTGACCGTTTCTATTTTATACCTGAGCATATAGTATTGTTGTCTAATAGTTGTGGGCATTTAGTTATGCTTTTGTAATTTATTACTGCTACTAATTAGTGAGTAGTGATTGAGGACACCCTTACACTTCTTTAGGTCTGAAAGCAACTGATCACCATGGCGAAGCACAATGTAATTTCATAATGCATTTGCATTTCTCCCATACAATTTGCATTTCCAGTTTGCAGAATAACTGAGTTCTCGTGTGTAATAAATGAATTATGGTCTACATTTTCCATGGGTTCCATTGGTTTTCTTGTTCCTTTTCTACTTGCATTTTCTGTCTCCATAGACACAGGCATGTATATAGTGGCTTCATGAGTAGCTAAGCTGCTGAGGTAATAAACTTTAACTGAAACTATTTTTTTTGTCTTGGTTAGGTGCTTTGTAACATACAGATGTTCGCTAAAGCAGTCCCTTCACTTTTTTCACCATCCTATGAAGATTTTTTTATTTCTAGTTCTGACCCATATCAGATGAGAGCGTTAAAGCTTGAAATATTATCTATCATTGCTACAGAGTCTTCAGTCCATGCAATTTTCGATGAGTTTCAGGTATCTACTGAGCTTCTTCATATGCTTCAAGCTTCTGTTTTTGTTGGTGAGCTAGCTTCTCTTGGAAGTTGATGAATCAGGCATGATGGACTCAAGTAATATAGATTATATGAATTCTTTATCATGTGAGCATGGTATTTACTTCTTACTAGTCAGCACCAAAGGAAAAAAACTAGTAAGTTAGCACGGTTATGAACTGATATTGATTGATATGATATCATGATTAATGGTCTATTCTTATAAAATAATATTAAAAAAGTATCTTTGTTGTTGTTGTAGTAGTAGTTGTTATAAATGATATGATGATATCATGATTAATGGTCCGTTCTTATATATATAAAAAATCATGTTATTGATGTTATTATTATTATCATAAAAATTGCTGGTTGCGTGCTGAAGTGCAATGCTGTTACTTTTTACTTTCTGGAGTGGACTTCGTTGTAAGATGGAAAAATGGCCTCCTCTGATAGACTTTATTGTTTCATACGAAGTGTACAAAAGAATGTATAAACTAGTGTAGATTATGTGTTCGAAACTCTGTGTCATGATGTTCTCTTCTTTCATGTGTCCGGATTTAGGGAACGACAGGCACTGCAATTGTGGAATATCTAAGCGACCAATTGTATTCTCATTCTGACCAAGAAAACTTAATAGCTAGTCCATTTCTGACAGTTTCCATTTACAGTCAAACTTTTTCACTTAACAGTATAATCCAAATTATCATCTCACATATATTGCTTTTCATCTGTGCTTTGGTATCATTATGTTCTGGTAGAGGCACCATGTCCCTTATATATATGAATGCATGTCTTATAACCTTTTGTATTTGAAATTTACCCTTGCTCCTGTGCATGATAGACTGATATTCACCTTTCTAGTTGTGCTGCTAGGATTACATCAGAGATCCGGACAGGAGATTTGTCGCTGATACAGTCGCTGCAATAGGGTTATGTGCTCAAAGAGTCCCTTCTGTGGCTAATGTCAGCCTTGATGGCCTTTTGATCCTCACCTTACAAGGTTATTTCATTTACTGATCTAAAACCAGATTTTGCCTTCATGTAAATCATTTTTACCTAAAAAATCTTGGCCAGTTTTCTTATTGTAACAAGTCCCAAATTTCAGAATCACCTTCAGGTGGTTCGGGTCTGATGAATGGAGAAACATGTGTTCTGCTTCAGGCGATTATGTCAATCAAGGCCATAATAAAGCAAAACCCAGTGGCTCATGAGAAAGTAATTCATCTCTAAATTTTTCTCCTATGCTTGTGGTTCTAATACCTTGGTTATGCACATATTATCTTTTATTTATGTTGGCACATTTATTGCAAATTCATTGAATAGTTAATAGAAGATTAAATACGTGGAATATTGTCTGATCAAATAGCTTCTTGGTTCTTCGGAAGGAACTGAGGCTGCATACCAGATACCAACAAAAACTTGGTCTAAGATAAACGGATTTGGGTGATGACACTTGCGAAAGAAAAGAATTTGAAACATGTGTTCTCTTTTTGGATGGTAAGGGTTAAAAGTCGTTCAAGGCTAACATTAGCCATAGAAGGGCCATATGCATGCGTGTTGCTTCAAGCAATCATGGCAATCGAAGCAAAACCCATTGGCTCATGATAAATTTCCCCCCCAGTTTATCAAAGCTGGTCAGCTTGTGGCACTGACCTCACAGGAACTCTTATGTTGGCGACAAATGCTATAGGTATCAGGATTTGGATCTGGTAGGAAAAAAATAAGAGAAAGAAATGAAAGAACTGAAAGAAATTTAAAATATAATGCAATATAAATATATGACAAATAGATCAAAAAGAAATTCACAGTTTATCAGTCACTCAAGCAATTCATCAAGGAGGTATTTGATTATTGGAAAAAAGTAAAAAATTTCCATGTCCAAATAATTGACAACTAACTCTAAATAATTGACAACTAAGGGGCTATTAGGGAGGACGAAACACCACCACATTTTGTCTTGCACAGATTGACAAAGTCTTTATTGAAACAACGGACTGCATAGAAACCTTAAAGTCAAACTCTGATATGACTATATGAGTCCAATTTAAAACTCAAACAAGTATTTGATAACTAAATAAAGGACTAAACATTGATCTAAATCACATTCTTTCTCCTCGAGTAGACTCTGATATGTGGATTCACATCAATAATGTCAAAGCAGTAGCTGATTCTACTTAATAGTTATGTCAACATGAAATTAAGTTTAGCATGCTAACAACTGTCACATCTTATTACTTTTTAAATTTTTAAATTTATTCATCTTACTGGCTTTACAATCCTTAAGTAATCTGACATTCCTATACTTCTCAATAATAAAGTCGTTTTGCTGGGATTGGCTTTCATTTATGATTTGTTTATTGATTGTCGTGATGATTGAATAAAGCTGTTTGATGTTTAATATTTTATTTCAAGAAAATTCCCGATCACATAGTAGTCTATAATTTTGTTGCTAGACATATGTATACTTTATGCTAATGTACTTCTGGGCTGTTTGTTTTGATTTTCTGACCTTGATCTCATTCTTATGTTTTAAAGGTGATCATCCAGTTAATTCGTAACCTGGACATAATCAAGGAACCTGCAGCACGTGCATTAATAATTTGGATTATTGGAGAGTACTGTTCCATTGGCCGGATTATTCCTAAGATTGTGCCAACTTTGCTTCAATACCTTGCACGGTGCTTCACCTCCGAGGAGCTTGATACTAAGCATCAAATTCTAAATACTGCTGCAAAGGTGTTTCTTTAGCTTAGAATTTTATATTTCTTTATGAACCACATTACTTCAGATGATTGCCCTTGTTCCTTTGTTATTTAAAAGTATCTCAATTGAGCATTGATTCTTTAGAAAGTGGATTATTTATCATAATATACTCTTAAGAGAGAGAGGCTCTTTTACATGTTATTGTTGCAAGAAAAAAGTCTCTTAAAGTGTAGCACGGAGATAGCATAGTCGAGAGACTCTTACAATATAGCATGTAAGAGCATCCACACTCGTTTCTCAAATTGCCATATTCTCATATTTTGGCAATTGGAAAGTTGCAATCATTTCTCATTTTGCCAAATTTTGAGAATTGGTGAACAGTCGCTTCTCATATTTGAGAAACGATTTGGCAATTGCCAAAATATAAGGGTCCCTTCAATTTTTACATTTTTTAAATGGCTTCAATTTTTACATTTTTTAAATGGATCGGATGAAACATCATGTTTTGTCCGATAATTTTTCCAAAATTTGTATAAAAATTTTTGGACGGAACAACATGTTCCGTCCGATAAAAAAGAAAAACAAAACAAAAAAGGGAATGGACAGGACAACATGTTCCATCCCTCCATTTCTTTTTTTTGTGGAAAATTTTATCGAAGTCCAAATCCCTCCATTATTTTCATAAAAGTCTAAGTCCATGAATCCCCAAGTTAAAAAAAATTCATCAAAGTCCATGTCCCTCAAAATATTTTTTCCAAAATTTAAAAATTGGTCGGACGGAACAAGATGTTCCGTGCGTCCGTAATTTTTCTTTCAATTGCCAAATTTGAGCAAATGACGAGCGCAAGGCAAACCATCAATTTGCCAATTCTCATTTTGTCATTTTGCCAAATTTGAGAAAAACGAGTATGGATGCTCTAACAGTCTCTTTCTTTTACATGTGATTTGTTACAAGAAGAATTGTTACAAGAAGAAATTCTCTTACAATATAGCATGGAGATTACGTAGATCTGATGCTCCTTGAATAGACATGTGCCTTTTACTTGTTGAAAGTCAGAATACCATGTGTGCTACCTGTCTAATTGTGTGCATCAGATATATTATATATTTCATCCGCATGTATTGTCTAATTGTTGTATCACAATTTTGTCTGATTATAAACATTTAGTTGGTGTTGTCTCTGGTTGACACAGCATGGTGTCAGTCATCTGACGATCACGCATGTTGGACTTTATACTTCTTGGTATGTACTTCCTATTTTTATGTAATATTTAATAATTTGATGAGCATTGGTGTCATTTTGTATTGTTTTCATGTCAGTGTCCTCGCCTTGTTATTTCATTTTTGATGAGGACATCGGTTCGAGACTATTCAGGCGCTTCTATCAGCGCATGCATTGTCAAGGATGACTGTTCTATTAGCCTAGTATTTTTATTTCAACATTTATTTTTTTTTGTGTGGCAGTTTTAGCCATATGCAGTAGTTTTACAATTTGCACCCTTTATTTTCTGTGTTAGAATATAAATATTAAAACCCCCACCCTTACCACAACTTCGGAGTTTTGGTCCATTGGTAGGAAAGTTAATATGGTATCAGAGCAACCTAGCTTCGAATCTCACCGGCTGCGAAATTTAAATGCGGATTGAAAAAAAAACACCACCGTGTATAGTCCAGGTCTTGGCCTAAAAAGATGGCCCTCAACCTGCGGGAGCGTGTTAGAATATAAATATTAAAACCCTCACCCTTACCACAACTTCGGAGTTTTGGTACATTGTTTGGTAGGGTCATTAATATACTGCATTAGAATATTTTGAAGATTTGTATTAAGATTTGTTTTAAGCCTATATATGTCTAGATTAATGAAATAATAATGCTTTGATTGATTAAAATTATTGTGATTGAGTTTTTGTTCTTCATCCCTCTTTTTGTTTGAGACAATTAAGAGAATATTAGGGTTTGTGAGAAACTCTAAACTACACCTAAACCCTAACTCCTAATCTTCACAGCCACCACCCCCTTCTCCTGTTTCTTCTTCCTCGTCTATACTCCGAAACCCCCTTCTCTCTTCTTGAAACCCTCCCACCGAAGCCCAGCCGCCCTCCCTCTCCTCATCGATCCCAATCCCCTCTCTCCCTCTCCCTGATGCCCACACCGCCAGCGCCCCGACCTCTCTCATCACCGATCACCACCACCTTCTCCATCCAAACCCCTTAGCCCCCCCACCGTCGATCTCCTCCTTCACCCACACACCGACCAGCCCACCACCTGAGCACGACACCACTACATCGCCGTCGACAACCACCCGATACCCCTTCCTCATCCTACTCTCGGTGCCACACACACCACTGCAGCGCTCCGTCGACAGCCGTCACTGCTCGTTGCCTCGATCTCGCATTCCCGCAGCACCCCCACTGCAGCCCGCCGCTACTTCCTCGTTGTTGACTACATCACCCTCGAGGCCAATACAACAACTGGTGCCACCAACCCTCGCTGCAGCCACTCTTTGCCTCAGATCCGATCTAGTGCCTTGATCCTGATTGGCTGTGAGATCTGTTTTGCCAAAATTTCTTCGAACTTGGTAATCTCTTTCCACTTTTTAATTATTTGTGATACTGCCAATCATCTCTATAATACTATTCGAATTATCTAGTTGTTCACAAATATTGAGAGTGTGCTTCTATTTGCTTGTTAGAGTACAAATCATTATTGCATATTTTACTTGCTAAGAACACTTAGGTATATAATTATTAATTGTTAGGATTGAATATTTAATTGGGCTTAATTGAGCTTGCTAAACTATTTCATATCTTGAAAATCCATCAAACCAATTATTAGTTTTAATTTCCAACTTAACCGGCATTACATGTTGGTAAACTTAATCTTTTAGTATTCTTGGAAAATTCTCTATTTAGGGTTAAGTTTACATCAATTTTATATCCTTATCTTTAAGTAATTTGTATATGATGCTATTAACCATCTTTTCTGCATCATCTTTCTATTCTCATCTTTCTATTCACTCAGCTCATTGCATTCAACCTTTGTGTTGTTTTCCTTTTTGTGGATGACCTAAATAAGTTTCTTTCGAAGTTTTCTCCAGTTTTGACATAAGAACTTCTTTAGAGAAATAACAAAATTTTCTCAGGGTGGAAGGGAAATAAAGTTCACCTCCTTCACTCCATTCTCTTCCTCCCCCTCCTCTTCCCGTTCCACCTTAAGTGGTAAGGTGGTATGCAGAGCTGACCTTGAGTTTACGGGGGCCCGAGGCGAACTCCCGAAATGGGGTACCCAAACCGGATTTGTTTTTAAAAAAAATTGGTTAAAAAAATTGGAATTTTTTTCTTCCTACAATTCTTAAAAAAACCTATATATATGGAGAAATAGATGGAGATTTAGGGATTTAAGAAATAAATCTCTACACAAACCCAAGCCCAACAAAGATAAGCTTGCCCAAGTACCAAGTTAAAAAATGAAAGCCCAAAAAAAACATTACACGCAAAATACGTATATATACTTACAAGGAAAATAATAATAATTTGAGGGCCCCTAAAAATGCGCAAAATTCAGGGGCCCTAGGCGGCCGCCTCGCATGCCTCAAGGCAGGGCCGGCCCTGGTGGTATGCCATTTGGCCTTTTCTAGATTGAAATAATAAGAAGATAGTCACATGCATTTCATTTGTGACTTCTATTATATATGGGGATTGGGGAAATTATAATAATGTAGTAATGTGGGCAGCTTTTGCTCCCTAGCTAGTCTTATTTTAATTAAAAATGCTTAGCTGCATCGCTCTTATTTTATTTCTTTCTAGTAAGGTTGAAACTTAACCTTTTGATGATTGTGATCTTAATTTATTATTTTCAAAGGTTCAGTTAATTTGATTATATGAGTCTGTATGTTGAACTTTTTCCCAATTATTTGTGGTGGATTAAATTCTCATTATCCTCTTTTTTTTGGGGTTCATCCAGGTGGTGTTATCTTCCCAAGAAGAAATGTTATGGATGTCCAAGAAGATTCTGAGATATATCATTGATTTGGCAAAGAATGACCTTGACTATGATATCCGCGACCGTGCTCGACTTTTTGATAAACTTATACCCTGCCTAACAAACACCACAGAACAAGGAGACGGTACCTCACATCTGCTGCCAAGTGGAGACATTTACACTGAGGCCACAGGGAAGTTATTCAGAAGAGTACTTCCTTCGCCTAGTCCAAGTAAAAATATTAGGTTTTATCTTCCTGGGTCTCTTTCGCACCTAGTTCTACATGCAGCACCTGGGTATGAACCTCTTCCAAAGCCTTGCAGTGTCTATGATAATGACCCTGATGTGGGTGACAGTGAATCCTTCAGCAGTAATGACGCTGAAACATCTGGTGGATTTTCAGTTGAAGAAAGTGGTTCTAATTATGATTCTGAGCATTCTAATGCCAGCTCAGTTGATAGCGAAAGTGATTCAAATGGCAATGGTGATAATGGTCATACTGATTCACTGTTATCTGTAAATGACAAAGATTTGCCTCTTGTTCATCTGTCTGATACTGAATTTGTCCGTAGTCAAATTAGTTCAAGTGCATTGGAAAGAGTTTCAGCATCTCCTTCTTCGGGTCTGTCAGAGCTTATGTCCAAGTCAGCATTAGAGTCATGGCTTGGTGAGCAATCCAACTCATCATCTGAGCAAAAGTCACAACAGCTGTCCTCTGCAAGAGTTTCTTTCAATGATCTTGGTTTAAATGTTAAACGTAATTGTCGGACACTTCTTGATCCTGCTAATGGAAATGGCTTGAAAGTGGAGTATTCTTTTTCACCTGAAGTTTCGACTGTATCCTCATTGCTAGTATGCGTTGAAGTTCTCTTTAGCAATCATTCTATAGAGCAACTGGAAACTATCTGTGTGAAAGATGGTGAGTCTAACAGAAGTGTGGAATCTGCAAACGCTGTCTTGGAGAAGCCGGAAAGGTGCTCTAATGGTTTCTGTTCATCTATTATAGTTACATATATTTATCTTTGCTCTAGGATCCTATTGGTGTTCACTAGGTCCGGCTGGAAACCCTGCCCACTGGAAACCCAACCAGAAAATGTGGGTTTCGAGAAAGTCATAAAAGCTGCTTGAATTCAGCACGTTGGTTTATTATCCTCAATACTCACCCAACCAGCACCTGTCAAATCTAATGCGTCCTATATATGTTCTTATTTGGCAATACTTTTATGACTGTCATATACGTTTAAAAATCTATGCTTATCAAAACTTTTGTACTTTTACATATCAATGTATATGTGCATATATATGTATACAGAAACACAGACACAAAGCATATTTAAACATAAACATGGTAATATATATGTGCATATATCTGTACATATCATGTGTTAACTTGTAAGACTTGCCAGATTGCTCGATACCCTACCCAAACCGATAGTATGTTGTATATGTGTGTATGTACATATATAGACATACACACAGCATATTTAAACATATAAATATATATTTGTCCATCATATGTAAACCGGTTAACTTTCCAGACCTCTCGATGTACCTGACCCAAAACCGATAGTTAATAGAATCTCTAAATCTCTAAATCTTACTGAACCCAGCCTGTGAACTTTCCCATCTCCTATATAAAAGTGTTGACTAATTTTCGTTCCCTTTTCGTTTCTTTTTATTTTTGCATATTTAATTTTTCATTTTACATCTGTAGCTTACGGAATGTCAATGATATGCCAACTATACTTCCTATGGAAGAAGTTCCCTTTTTGGAGCCTGGTCAGATGATAGTGAAAGTTCTTCAAGTTCGATTTCTTCATCACATGTTACCTATCAAGTTGACTGTAGTCTGCTGTGGGAAAAAGCATTCAACTAAAATGTGGCCCGAGATTGGTTACTTTATGAGGCCTCTTTCAATGAGTGTAGATTCTTTTGCAAATATGGAATCTCAACTACGAGGCATGTTCGAGTATTCCAAGAGGTTAGTTCACTTTCACTTTTGTTATTGTGACACTCAACGAGGAAGATATGTCGTAATTCGTTAGTCAGTTAGAAAATGTATTTTTTCCATCTCATATTTGGTAGATGGTGATCCCTCTGTCCCTTGTGCCTTGTGCCTTCCAGTATCACTGCAGATTTGAGTAATTCTAGATTACTATCTTTTTCCCTTTGGGTTTTGTAAAGACACTCCCCAAAAAGTAGCAAATATAATACCACAGAACATGTTTTAGCACTGAAGTACTTGCGTTCTGGATATGATTGTTGTTCTGACTTCAGCTATACGTTTAAAGTTTCTTTGTAATATAATCACAGATTGGTTTAATAACCGCTAATTTGCCATATGAATCTGAAACCATCATATTACTACTAATCATGTACTCTTTGGGAATGGAATTGAGATATTTTACTAGATTGTTTATCTTTTTGATTATTAAAATATGCTAGAGTTTGAGAGGAGCGGCAGGAGATCATATGGATTAGATCAAGGGTCATTCATACAATATACTGTAGCTAGCCTTAAATATAATAAATTTGTTTGTCTGTGCTTAAATTCTAAACTCTCATATCTTTTACTCCCTATCCCAGGTCAGATAAAGGAGAGGTTTGTGATGCAGGAGATAATGAATGGAACCACCAATGACCTTTCTTTTGAGTTGCACTCATGAAGAATAGAAAGGAAATATTACCTATTGTCTGCTTATATTTTTATCCTGTTCAATTTTCTTTAGCAACAACAAATATGAGGGGTTAAACTAGCATCCGAGCCTCTACGTTTTAGGGCAGTAACCACCAATGCCTGTTGATTCATCTCTTTTCATCTCATCTGCATTTATTGCCTGTTGGCTCAGATGTAGTTGGTACATTTGTTGGTCATGTCACACTTGGATATGGGGTGTATATAATATCTAATGCTATACTACAAATTTACTTAGTGGTCCATCTTATAACCTGAGTTGGGGGTAACCTGCTCAAGTTTAAAACCTAGTTACGACAGTAGTGCATAGGTTAGGTTGTGCTGGTTTGAACTGAGAGTAGTTGCAACTCCAGTGTCATTACAAGTTCTAGAGATTACAGAAGTCTGAGACTGGCAAATTTTCAGTCATCGTGGGGAACATTAGATTAATTATTCTTATGTTTGAATTTTTTTTGCGTTAATAAATTACTAAATAAAAATAATTGAATTTGTTACAGTTGTACCTTCACTGATCATATTGGAGAGTTTGATAATGAGAGTCAGAGTTCACTTCAAGCTGACAAGATTCTCATTGTTGCTCGTTCTCTTGCATCAAAAGTCCTTAGTAACGCCAACCTTAACCTTTTATCCACGGATGTGCCTGTTTCGTTCAATATCGATGACGCATCAGGCCTAAGGTTGCGGTTCAGTGGTGAAATACTAAGCAGCTCAAAGCCATGCCTCATAACTCTACTGACAGAAGGGAAATGCTCTGAACCTTTGGATGTTACTGTGAAAATCAATTGTGAAGAGACAACCTTTGGACTTAATATGTTAAATAGACTTGTTGCACTTCTGAACTGAATATTCAAGTAACTTGAGGTCTTAATACTTGTGCAGTGAAATTTGTTGTAGTTTGCTACATGAAACATTTGTAATTGGTTTGTCTTCCCTTTTGTTTTGTTCATTTGATGGGTGAAACTGATATAGTGGTTGGCTAGTATATTTTCTGAAACAAATGCTGGCTTGTATCTTTACAGCTTAAATTAGGTTGGCAACCGGGATGGGCTGATCCGCGACCCGCTTGCCAGACCTGGCCTGTTAACTTACTGTTCGCAAGGTTGTAAACGGCGTTAGGCGGTGGCGGTTCGGTCAAGGGGTGCCTAGTGCCTAGGCGGCGCCTAGGCAGTGCCTAGGCGGTTGAATTTATTTTGCCAATTTAATTAATTTCAGCCCTTATAATCATGCAATTGGAATATTCACATGTTCTTGTGTAATATGTAATTAAAGAGTGTTTATGCATAAAAAAGCTTTCTCGTGCAATTAAAAAAACAATTGTCCAATTGTAATATGTGCAATATGCCAATATGTATAATATGTATAACATGTACTATTTTAATATGTGTAATGGGTGTAATATGTGCAATCCATCACCAATAATACAAAAAAAAGTAAAAACAATTCCACTACTATTAAAGATCCATACATATTATATAACAAATTAATAGATTAATAGTAGTTCTCTTTTTTTTGTGTGTTATTTTATAGTATTTAAAATTTTAAAATATAAAAAAACGCTTAGGCGTTGGACATCAGGCGAACGTCTACTCAACAAGACAGCTGTCTAATCGCCTCTAACTGCCTAGACCACCGCCTAATGCAAAGGCGGTTCGTTCTCTTCCATCTGAGCGCCTAAGCGCCGCCTAGGCGTCCGAGGCGGACGCCATTTAGAACACTGACTGTTCGGGTCCGGGTCAAACCCGCGGACTTATGCCGGTCGACCCGGGTCGTCTAAAATGGGTTTCGGACCCGTTGAACCTGACTTGCGAACCCAGTGAAAAGTTCCCAACCTGCCTACGAACCTGCGGGTTTCGAACCGTTTGACCCGTACGGGCCGGGCCAAACGTTCGACCCGCGGGTCCAACGGCCAAAAAAGACAGCAACGGCTTTTAGCCGTTTTTTTGTTTTGTTTTTGGTTTTTTATTCTTTTTCCCCCTATAAATATCCCTTAAACCACTCAAAAAATTTTACACCTTACTCTCCTACTCTCTCTACTACTACTACTCAATACAATCTCAATTGATTCAAATTTTTTCAACAAAGAAGCTAACAACATAGAAGCAACAAATTTTGATCGTATCGAATTCAACTTACAACTACGTCTACTTCAAGTTTTCAACTCCTTCAAGCCTCCAAGGTTCCAACAAAGAAGCTCTTTTTTTTATATACGAGTCTAGACTTCTACTTCTATTTTTATTTTCACTCTCATTCTATATACGAGTATTCACGAAGTACGGTATCAAAATTTCACAACCCTCTTATTGTGTTGATATTTTTTTGTAGTTATAATTTTTTTTATCATATTTGTTTGTTGGTTTTTTGATATTCTCTCTCACAACCCTCCTATTGTTTTCTAGATCTTTTTTTAAAATTTATCTCGCCTAGATTGTATTTAATTTTTTCATATACACTACTATATCAACATGTCTAGATCATGAGATAGCGGCCGTAGTCAAAGTGGGCAAGATTCCACCGGTACTTCTTGTAGGCCTCCAATTGTCCCACAAAATGAGCCCGCCGAAGAGTACCCTATGACCGGACACATTGGTATACACGATGTGTTTGTAGGAGACATGGACATAAAAGAAGAACCACAAAGAAAAGCAACTGAAACAACACAACCGGGTAATAGTAGGAAAACTAGAGGGAAAACTAGTGATTGGCATAAATTTTATAATTATATTCCGGACGAAGAGAATCCAGGTGTAGGTATAAAAATTTGTAAAACATGTTCGAAGCCATACAAATGGAAGAAGGGTGAGGGGACGGGTACAATAAAACGACACATCCAAAATGTACACAAAGAACACCTTGTAGACCTACTCGGCCGACAAAAAATCCACCCTAGGACCGGTGTAGTTGATAGCCACTCTTATGATCCCGAACATGTTCGTCGGGAAATGGCCCGACTAGTAATTAAGGAAGAGTTACAATTTTCCTATTCCGAGAGTAGGGACTTAGAAACTTTTAATCAAACCGCATTAAACCCGCATTTTAAAATAATCCCTAGGAATACTTTGAAGCCGAATTGTTTTAAAATGTACAATGAAATGAGAGAAGCTTTGATTGCCATTTTATGAAGTTTAACTTGTAGAGTTTCTTTAACTTCCGATTGTTGAAAGGAGTGAAACAATATTTCAATGATGGGAATAACTTGTCATTGGATCGACAGTGATTGGATTATTCAAAAAAGAATCATATCACTTGCCGCGTTGCCCTATCCCCAAAGTGGTAATGAAATTGTAAATCGTATTTTAGAAATTTGTGATATTTTTCATATTTGTGATAAAATTATGTGTATAAGTTTTGATAATGCATCTAACAACAATACATCAATAAGTATATTAAAAACCGCATTAAACCCTCCATCTGACAATATTTTTCATGTTAGATGTGCATGTCATATTTTAAATTTATGTGTTCAAGATGCATTAAAAATAGCCGACCCATATATAGTTAACATTAGAAATTGTGTATATTTTATTGCATTAAGTGACCCTATATTTCAAGAATGGAAAGCTTGGTGTAGGCTTAAAAATGTACATTTTAGAAAATTTCCAAAGGATGTTAAACGCCGATGGAACTCTACTTTTGATTTGCTATATGTTGTTACCGAATATAAAGCATGTATAAATGATTTTTTATGGCAAAAAATATGCCAACTTTTGAAATGACTTCCCAAGCTTGGTTTTATGCCGAATCTTTGTTAAAAATTTTAGAACCTTTTAAAACCGCAACTTTTAAATTTTCAAAATCTTATGAATCTACTTCTAATAGCATTTTTATTTCAATAGTTACTATGATGCAAACTTTCAAAGAAATGATCGATGATATTTTTATTGGCAATATTGTGAAACCTGCATACACCAAAATTTTGAAGTATTTTAATCCCCCTCCTATGTTGTATTGTATTGCTACTGTGATGGTTCCTCGTATCAAATTAGAAAGTACGAAGAGTTTGATTGAAATGTTTTTTTAATTTACTTGGGGAAGATGAATCTGAAATTGATTTGGGAACATTTTTAGCTAAATTTGAAGCGACATTAAATAACTTATATAGTTTTTATGATAGAAGTTTTTCATCCAGTAGTACTACTACTTTAGTAACTTCTTCTTCTGCTACTTCTACATGTAAGAGTAAGAATAAATTAGATGATGCTACATTTAATTTACATGCAAAAATTCAATAAAAAAAAGCTAGGACTAATCAATCAAATGAATTACATTGGTATAATCAACAAGATTTTGAAAGTTTTACTTTTTCACTAGATATTTTACAATGGTGGAAAGACCATGAGCATACTTATAGTATTCTTAAATATATGGCTAAAGATCTATTAACTCCTTCTGTCTCTACAGTTGTTTCAGAAAGTATATTTTCTACAAGTGGCAGGGTTCTAATTGATTAAATGAATCGCTTGAAGCTCCAATCGTTGGAGATGCTCATCTGCACAGAAGACTGAATGAAGGCCGAAGATAGAACTCAAGGAATAGGGTTCGACACGTCTACAAGTGAAAGCAACTCGCCGGAAGAAGAACAACAACAACAATAACAACCAATATGAAGAATTGAAGACCAACAAAAACAACAAATTGAAGACCAACATATACAAGAAATTTGTAAATGTATAAAAATTGTAATAAATCTTTGTTTCTTATAAATATGTAGGAAAATTGAAGAAAATTGTCATTTTATAGAAGAAAATTGTAATTGTATAAAACCAATTTATAATAATTCTTTGTTTCTTATAAAAAAGTTGGAAATTTGTATAAGTTGAAATCATATGAATAATATATACATTTTTTCCAGCAATTTCACTCTTTAATTATTATTATTATTATTATTATTATTACTACTACAATTTTTTTAAAAGTTAAAAAAAAAAGTTCAAACACAAGGGCCAACCCGCGAACCGACCCGACCCGACCCCGGTTGGACCCGAATAGGTTCACGGGTTGGGTAGGTTGACATTTTGCAAATCCAACCCGGCCCGGCCCGGTTAATCAACTGACTCGACCCGGACCCGCCCAACTTCGGTTCCAACCCGGCCCGGTCAACCTGGTTGCCAACCTTAAGCTTGAACATGTCCATTTCCTTGGACTATTTTGCTTGCCTTCTGTGATACGTGAGCATACAATCTGTATGAGTTATATTTTTTGGGTTTTAGAGTTTTGGAATGATGAGGACATCAGTTCGAGACGATTCAAGCGTTTCTATAAGCGTAAACATCGTCTAGGATGATTGTTCCATTCGCTTAGTATTTTATTCCAGTACTCATTTATTTTTGGCAATTATAATCATGTCGTAGTTTTACGATTTGCACTCTTTATTTTATGCATTAGAATATTTTAAAGATTTGTATTGAGATTTGTTTTGAACCTATATATAAGCCTTGAGAATAATGAAAATGTATGTTTTTGATTTACGAAAATTATTGTGATTGAGTTTTTGCTCTTCATTCATCTTTTTGTGTGAGACACTGAGATACAATTTTAGAGTTTGTGATAAACTCTCCAAATACCGTCAAATCCATACAAATTTCAAACCCTAATCCCCAAATTACTTATAAACCTAAACCATCATCCTCTCATATACTCCAAAATCCACCCCCTTCTTCTTCGTCGTCATTTTCTCTCCCCCTCCCGATCATCCCTCACCCTGTCTCCACCTTCATCCCATCACCGAACGCCAGCGCCATCGCTACCCGACCACCACCGCACCATCACCGCCTTCAGCCACTACAACCCAAGCCCTCCTTTCGCATCTCACTGCCACCATCGCGCGACCGTCGCCGCCTCCATTGCCCCGTCGACAGCCCTACGTCAACCTCGCTGCACTCCCCAGCTCCTTGCTCCTTTCCGCAGCCGCTGAAGCCTTCTCATCACCACATTTCCACTGCCATCCCGAGCGCCCCCTCTCGCGCGCGACCTCCACCGCAAGCTTGCAGCCCTGACCATCGAACGCCGACAACACTACCAACCGGCACCGCCATAGCCCTTATCGCGACCCCCGGTAACTTCTTTACTCTTCTCAAATATTTTTAATACTGCTTTATCATCTTTAGATTATCATCTAAATTTACTGTCGTCCACAAGTATTGAGTGTGTGCGCTTTCACTTGCTAATTACCGTACGAATCATTATTACATATATTACTTGCTAATAACGCTTAGATATATAATTATTGATTATTAGGATTGAATATTAATTGAGTTTGTTACACTTATCTCATATCTTGAAAATCTTGAAAATCCATCGAACCAATTAACTGTTTTAATTTCTAACTTAATCTGCGTTACTTGTTGGTAAACTTACTCTTTTAATATTCTTGAAAATTCTCTCATTAAGGTTAAGTTTACATCCTTTTGGTCCTATAAATCCTCTAATCTACAAGTTTGTGTTATCTTTTGGGATATCCAAATCCGTATCTGAATCCGGCCGGATATAGATTTTTCATATCCAAATCCGCAAAGATTCAGATTAGGATCGTATTAATCCTCATTCTCATTCGAGAGTTGGACAAGGAAGAGTGAAAGTGGGGTGACTTCCCGGTAAAAACCAGAAAACCCAATATGCAATTGAAAAATTGCTGTTGTCCATAAACTGCACGCATTTTATCTGATACACAGTTCTCATTTATCTCATTAATTCAGTATATCCGTTAGTTGTTACCTGTCAGCATTCATGGAACTGATTTGGTACAATTAATGGATAGAAAAGAAATCACGTTCAATTGAAACTTGAAATTGAAACTTGGAGCATTGTTCACGTCATGAGCTTGAGAAGACAAAGAAAGTGATGATTGGACTCATTTGGGGGGATGAGATGTCAATCTAGTACTTGATGAAGCAATTGAGGTTTTTCAAGAGCAGACTATGACCTACTTGTATATTTTTGTCAAATAAAAAAAAATTGCATTTATAAATAAAATAAATATTTTAAAGTAAATGGTTTAAGATAATTTTACTTCCATTTGACGTTTGGTGTCTAAGATTGTTCTATTTGGCTACATATATGCATTCATTGGTACTACTATACGCCTTGCTCTATAGCTCACTCAAAACCGATTACATATAGACGCATTTGACTGACATTTACAAATGTAGGCTACTAGGCTTTGTGGTTTTTATCATATAGATGAAGCAGTTGAGTTGCCTTGTGTTGGGTTTATGTCTTGCATACTATGTTGGATAAGAAGACGATGAGACGATGGAGAAATCGAGATGATCGGAGACGAAGTGGAAGCAAGAAAAACAGTCAACAGCAGCAGTAGGTGGAGTTGCGGTTGACCGCGCGGTCGACTGTACATGTGGTGCGGTCGACCGCCCAACTTGTAGAAGTTCCCTAGAGGGGGACGGTCGACCGACCTTGAGGTGCGGTCGACCAACAGCGGCACTGATGGATTTATTGGGTCGGATCTTGGTGATTCGTGAGAAGCCCAACTTGCTCTTCAAGTCAGATCTGACGGCTCTTATCGTAGGGTTATCTCTTCAGGAATATTTAATGGTTATTGTATCAAGATATCAAACTATATTTTCTCTAGATCTCTATATATTGTTGTTATTGGCCTCCATTGAGAGCTAAGAGAGAAAGTACTTCATTGAAGGAGAGATTGAGTGATTCTCTAATTGTAAACAACTAGTACTTGCTGGTGAGGCTTGAAAGAGGGTAGTCTAGTACTTGCTGGTGAGGCTTGAAAGAGGGTAGTGGTGAGAATTATAATATTCTTGTATCTTCTCTAGTTGAATAACATATTGGGTTTCTTCCCCTCCGGATTAAGGCGAAAGCCCCAACTGGGACAAATTTGTGTGTTTTGGTGTGTTTGGTATGATCCCATATGCACTTGGTGGTTTGCATTGATTGCATCGAATAACTCAACAAGATTCTAGAGAGGGGTTTTCGGTGGGAAATTCCTAACAATTGGTATCAGAGCTTCGGGTTCAAGGGTCTGTTCGAGCTCCTTGGAGATGATGGCAGATCAAATTACGAAGATCAAGCGGTTCAAAGGCAATGTCAACTTTGATCTCTTGAAGGTGGACATGCATGAAGCATCGGTTCAACAAGACTTGTATCTAGTCATAGAAGGAGATAAAAGGAGACTAATCGGCACAAAGCAGGAGAAGTGGAAGATGATATTTTCAGAAGCCTTGGGTTTAATCCGGTTGTCATCGATGAACGAAGTCAGGTATAGGAGAAGTACGGCGAGTCTTTGGGCAAGATTCAGAACTGACTACTTGGGATCGTCATCACAAGTTCGGATGTACCAGCGAAGAAAGTTGTGGGGTTTCTCAATGAAGGAAAGTACCACTCTTCTAGATCATGAAGTGGAGTTCAATATGGAGTTATCTGAACCGAGGGCGTTCTACGCAGATGATCTAAGAGTTTCCAACTCAATATATTCACCATCAAGTCCATCCAACATGATAACCGTGCTAGGCGAGAAATCTACCAAGGAGAAGTTTTTCATAGCAGGTATGATCAAGGGGTTGGAGGAGGATGCACTTAGGAAGGAGAGTTAGAAATCGGCGTCAACTTCTGTGAGTTGCTTGGAGGTGAATTGTATTTTGATTGGAATAAAAAGTGTATGTCGGGGTAAGGTCCGTGGCCACTAGTTCAAAGGGATTAAGCATTACATGAGAGACTGTTGCAAGCGATTGAGTCAGAGGGGTGCCAAATTCAGTGCCGCTAAATCAGGTGAAGGCTTAAACAGTACTTTTGTTTCAAGTTCTTTAGATGTGATTTCCGGTTGTTCTTTTGATTCAGTTAGTTCTTCTCAAGTTTGCTCCGAGAGGGAGATGGTTTCTACTTGCAAATCTGCATCATATCATTGTGTGGGAACGAAGTTTGATAAGATTTGTGAAGTAATGGTTTCTACTTACAAGTTTGTCTCATGTCGTTGTGTGAGAACGAAGATTGACAAGACTTGTGAAGTAAGATGTGGAAAACAAATGAGTCGAAGATGACAGACGGAAGGGGACACACACTAGAGAAGGGCATGCATATTCCTTTGATGAAGCGGAGCCTTATTTCTATGAGAACTCTAGAAGCTCGGGACTGTAGGTACACAGATCCAGGTGGAGTTCGTTCAGTTTGGGAAAGTTATCGCAAGGTGATGAAGGGTAAGAGAGGAATTGGGCAGGTTCAGCATAACTTCTACCAGCTTTGTGGGAACAGGAAACCTTGACCAAGTGGTTTGAAGACCATTGTTCCTAAAGCACCATCTAGTATGCCGTCGCTAGAATTATCCGAGCGATACTGCGACGTTCGAATATCGTCAGAAGGTGGAGAGAGCCTTGAGGTAGGTGGAGTTTGTGTAGAGGGTGGCACCTCCATGATTACATCTACTGGGGTGTGCCCTTGAGGGGGGCATACAGCGGGAGAAAAACAGGTAGAGATAGATTCAACTAGCAGATGAAGCCATTGAAACGAGTTGTTTGCAAGAAGAGCAGGAAAAGAGTCTAGAGGGTTTTAAATCACACAGGTGTGGATTCATGAGTATGCAATTCAAGGTGGAGATTGTTGGGTTTATGTCTTGCATACTATGTTGGATAAGAAGACGATGAGACGATGGAGGAATCGAGACGATCGGAGACGAAGTGGAAGCAAGAGAAACAGTCAGCAGCAGCAGCATGTGGAGTTGCGGTCGACCGCCCAACTTGTAGAAGTTCCCGAGAGGGGGACGGTCGACCTACCTTGAAGTGCGGTCGATCGACAGAGACGCTGATGAATTTATTGGGTCGGATCTTGGTGATTCGTGAGAAGCCCAACTTGCTCTTCAAGTCAGATCTGACGGCTCTTATCGTAGGGTTATCTCTTCAGGAATATCCAATGGTTATTGTATCAAGATATCAAACTAGGTTTTCTCTAGATCTCTATATATTGTTGTTATTGGCCTCCATTGAGAGTTAAGATAGAAAGTACTTCCTTAAAGGAGAGGTTGAGTGATTCTCTAATTGTAAACAACTAGTACTTGCTGATGAGGCTTGAGAGAGGATCATGGTGAGAATTGTAATATTCTTGTATTTTCTCTAGTTGAATAATATCTTTAGTTTCTTCTTCCCCGGATTAGGGCGAAAGCCTCAACCAGCACAAATTTGTGTACTTTGGTGTGTTTGGTATGATCTCATATGCACTTGGTGGTTTGTATTGATTATATCGAATGACTGAACAAGATCCTGAGAGGGGTTTTCAGTAGAAATCCCTAACACCCTGTTCATTAGAACTTTGCGAGCCAAACAGACGCAACGGGCAGTTGCATGAAGTTTCCTACCATAATTCAATGTCTGTTTTACAATTCTTGTGGAGCTTAAAGGCAAACTAGCATCTTTGAAAATTCATGCTTATAAAATATCCAAACAGGTCGAGGAATGATTTACCTTGGGAGTGTGCAAATCCGTCAAAAAATAATATGCACAACAGAGGGCAATACATTCTTAGAGCAAAGTGTCGTACATGTTTCATTCAATTAGACTCGTTCTTCTATTTTATTTCTATATTTTAAAATGGTGGAATATAGCCAACCTGTTTGATTAATAAGGTAGTAACGATTAACGAAACAAAAACACAGCAAACTGGGCCATAGTACAATTACGCTTCTGTTTTATTTTTTCTTGTTTCATTCATTTGTTTGATTTTGTTAGTTACATATGACAGGTCAAATTTGAGTTGCATTGAAACCAGGGGATCCAGAGGTGGTTTATTTAGAGATCTTGCCAAGTGGAAAGAATTCTCATGCTTCAATATATATATCAATCCACTCTCGTCTCCAACTCTCCTCCCTTCAAAATTAGGGATTACGGTTTGGGGGGAATAATGCTCGTTTAGACTTGTGGCATTTAGTTGAACGAAGTTGGTGGAAGAAGAAGTACAGTACTGAGAGAACAAGAAAACTAATGAAAAGAGGGAAGAACAGTACTGAACGAAGTTGAACCGATACTTTCTTCTCTAACCATGAATCCAAAATTAGATTGACGAGGTTTATACTTTTATTTGGCTCACCAACAAAAACTTGGAGAAGGATTTAAAAGTATTACATTCATCGAAACGTCCTTCCTTTGCACCTCTTAACTTTTTCAAATAGTGCTCTTCCACCAACTAATTCGAACCAAATGCCATAAACATTTAAGGAACTTCTAACCGAGACTAGATAGATAAGAGAAGTAATGTTTCACATTATTTTTTATATATATAAAAAAATCGCATTTGGTATTAAATAGTAACAATGCATTGGAGTATACAAGCCGCGTTTGGAGTACACCACTGGAGGTCGGTCTGCAACCTCCGGTGGGACTTGTTTAGATTCCATTCAAATTTGTATTGGTTCTTTGTTGTGCCTTTTCTGGTTAGGTAAGGGGCTGCGTCCTTTTGTTCTGGTGTCTCAACTTGGTTCGCTGGATGGTTGAGATCAGGTCTCTTGTTTCGTTTGTCATCCGTTGGCGATCCCCATACTTCTTCGTTGGCGTTGCTTTTGTTCTTATCCTGCTCTTCTTGCTTTGTTTGCTCTATTATTGTTCGTCGGAGCTGTTCTTATGCGACTTTTTTGGAGGAATTTGGTTTCGTCAAGGAGCTTGTTTCTTCCTTTTGCAATAGTTCTTGTCCAAGAACCGCTGGGTGCTCTCCAAATATTTTTGCGTTTGTTTTGTCTCTTTCTTCTGGCGCAGGTGTTCTTGGATTTGGTTTCGGTTTGAGACCAGCTTGTCGCATTGCATCAACCTGCTGACTCTCCCACCCCGCGGTTCATGTCCGTTGCTTAGTCCGTCACTATTGGGACTCATTTCTTCTCCGGGTTCTGATTGAGGATCTCCTACGGCTCAGGCGGTGTCTTCAGGATCAGGAATCCTTAGCCCGCGATGTGCTTCTTTATTTTGGACTTTGATTTTTTGAGTTGTTTGTTGCGTCTTTTAGCTCTTGCGTGTTTATGTTGGCAATGTTTTCCATTGCTTTTCTTTGTTGCGTTGCGTTGTCTGGTTGGGTGTTTTTCGTTTCCTCTTATTTTACATCGTGTAAAATTCTTTTGTACTATTTCCTATTATTTATATATTGGGCTGGCGTCGTAAGACTCCATCATCGTTAAAAAAAAATAAAAATAAAAATAAAATAAAAAAATAAGGTAAAACAAGACAGGAGATTATCCAAAAAGTAAAACAAGTGAAGATATTTACAATAAAGTGGTGCTAGCAAAACTCGATCTAGAACAAGAAAGTCTGCTGTGAATGGATTTTGTAAAATTTGACAGGTCAGCTAAAAGTATAAGAACATGGGAATATGGGTTTTGATATGAATAAAGCACATGCAGGGCTGGTAAACAATCATGGTATATACACAAAATATTTGCGATTAGCATACCATTATACCAAATAGTAGTGAGCATCAGAGCCCCATTACATATCAGTCCAAAAAAAACATCATATTAGCAAAGTTTTTTGGTTTTTTTTTTTTGGTTTTTTTTGAGTTTGGAGATATCCAGGCTGAAACCGGTGTTATCAACCTGGCCATAATTCTGGCCTCCACCCAAGTACCATCCAAGACATTGCTTGATGGTCATATTAGCAAAGTTTTGTTGATGGATAACTATGATTTCAGCTAAAACAAGCATTTATTTATTGAAATACATAACACCTGTTAATCTTTTCTCTTCACCTAAAGAATCAAGGATAATACGAGCATACATGCAATAACTCTTTGGCTAAAAAGTATCGAAATCATATCATTATTAACGCTTGCAGCCTGTTTGTGCAAAGTTTCGGGCAGATATTTGCGTTGTCTGGTTGGGTGTTTTTCGTTTCCTCTTATTTTACATCGTGTAAAATTCTTTTGTACTATTTCCTATTATTTATATATTGGGCTGGCGTCGTAAGACTCCATCATCGTTAAAAAAAAATAAAAATAAAAATAAAATAAAAAAATAAGGTAAAACAAGACAGGAGATTATCCAAAAAGTAAAACAAGTGAAGATATTTACAATAAAGTGGTGCTAGCAAAACTCGATCTAGAACAAGAAAGTCTGCTGTGAATGGATTTTGTAAAATTTGACAGGTCAGCTAAAAGTATAAGAACATGGGAATATGGGTTTTGATATGAATAAAGCACATGCAGGGCTGGTAAACAATCATGGTATATACACAAAATATTTGCGATTAGCATACCATTATACCAAATAGTAGTGAGCATCAGAGCCCCATTACATATCAGTCCAAAAAAAACATCATATTAGCAAAGTTTTTTGGTTTTTTTTTTTTTGGTTTTTTTTGAGTTTGGAGATATCCAGGCTGAAACCGGTGTTATCAACCTGGCCATAATTCTGGCCTCCACCCAAGTACCATCCAAGACATTGCTTGATGGTCATATTAGCAAAGTTTTGTTGATGGATAACTATGATTTCAGCTAAAACAAGCATTTATTTATTGAAATACATAACACCTGTTAATCTTTTCTCTTCACCTAAAGAATCAAGGATAATACGAGCATACATGCAATAACTCTTTGGCTAAAAAGTATCGAAATCATATCATTATTAACGCTTGCAGCCTGTTTGTGCAAAGTTTCGGGCAGATATTACAAAATGTAACTTCAAATTAATTTTTCCCGGATAAAAAAAAGAAAATTGGAGAGGATACACGACTTATCACAAAACTTCGAAAAAGGCAGTGACCCCAATCGAAGATATGAGTCTGCCCTTCTTAACCAGATGATTTCACGGTAGCTGAGTTGATGATGTCCACAAACTCCGCCTAAAAAACCAAAAAGAAAAAAAGGAAAAGGTTGAGTGAGCCAAAAGGATATAGTTGCCTTCTTTAGAAACTCTTAAAGCCATGTGTATAAATACACATAAAACGCTTATTTCTCTAAAATATTACAACTTCAGAACGACTCGAATGTAAACTCGAATGTAAACGTGTAGCTAGCCACCAGTAAGTCATGTTAGATTTCTATTAGCTAAAGAAGTTCCACATATGCAATACAATCAAGGATGTCATCCGGAGCGGATATATCCGGTCGGATCCGTGTCCGGATCAGATGCGAATACAGATACGCCAATATCATATCTGTTTGGATCCGTATCCAAACAGATATGATATTGGCGTATCTGTATTCGCATCTGATCCGGATACGGATCCGACCGGATATATGATTTTGGAAATAAGGCCGGTATACGAATCCGGTATTAATAAAAAATTGCGGATACAGATATGAATATCCGGTAATTTATATATATATGTAAATATATAATTTATGTATGTAAAATTTTAAACTAGAATTGAATCTTAATGAGTAATATTTTAATCTATATAAATAATTATTAATTAAACTTAATCTAATCCTATGAATTTAAACCCCCAAATATCATATTCATTCGGATACGGATCCGAATACAGATATGATTTTGGAAATAAGGTCGCATATGGATACGGATCCGGTATTAACAAAAAAATTGCGGATACAGATACGGATATCCGGTAATTTATATATACTAGTAATTTACACGTCTGATGCACGTCTTAATAAATATATATTTTTTAAACAAAAATTCCGACATTGCGGCATCGAACCTAAGACCTCATTTATATTAGTTATGCATGTGCATTGAACGTGTTCGTTGGGTTACAATGCACGTATTTGTTTGGTTACAAATGGAGTTTGTTTGGTGACAAACTCTCATTAAAATACTAGAGATATGCACTGTTTTAAATTTCCTCCGATACGGCCGAAATTTTGTTTTGGCTAGCTTGCCAATAAGAAATCACATATTATACTCTACATCGTTTTGGACCGAAATGTATAGATTTCAGTCGAAATTACCGAAATATCGGCCGAAATATTGCCGAAATGGCGAAATATCAGCCGAAATAGACATGTCATTGTGAATATATTAAAAAAATTTGTTTTACTTTTTGCATATATGTCTTTCAATATAGGACCTTAAGCTAAAATAATGTGAGGATTTCGTTTCGCTATTGTTTGTATATATGCGAAGTCAAGTAAGTTTATTAATTAATACATTTTTTCTAATCAATGCAAATTTAATTTAATTATATATACTTATATTACATTCTCTTCTATATTATTGTTAAATTATGCAAAGATTTACCGTAATTGATTGTAGGGATTACTTATATTTCATTTTTAGTTTCTTATGTTTTGATGGATTAGCTCAATGAATGTTATATTTTGATGGACATAATTTGTCTTTTAAATGTCTTGTAAATTGTAGGGATGAAAAATTTAGAACAAATCCTTATTTCGATCATATTTTCTTTCATATCAGAATATATTTTCTTATGCATCTGTAATGTGCAATATCTGTTTCATATCCGACTCGTATCCGTATCCGATATGCTCATATCTGATTCATATTCGTTTATGAATTTTTCAAATATGAATATGATTTATTTTTCTGACCCATATTCGTATTTGTATCCGTATTCGTCTTTGGAATGCGGATGCGAATACGGTTTTGCCCATATCGGATCTGTATCCGATCCGATTGCATCCTTAACTGCAATATTGTTTAATAACTATTAAAGTCAGTTAATAGTTTGAAAGGAGGTTATGACACTGCATATATCATAACTTTTGCAATTGACCGAAAAAATGTAGGCCTTCTACAATTGACAGTATGTATTAATAAGAAACTGAGTCAAACTGCAGGGGGAATTGAGTCAATAGCACAGGGTTTTATTTTATTTTATCCTTTTCTTTTATTATAAAAATAAATACGGTGAACTTTTTTTAATGAAATTTACCCACCAAATACCAGTATAAAACATTTTGTTACGGGTGATGATGACAAAGGATGAAATGCTTTATGTTTCTCAGTTCTTTCCTACAGCTTAGAGGTGAAAATTTGAAATCTAATTTCCTGTAGAAAATCTACAGCTTTCCCCTTCTACATGAGTACTGCACTCTAGCAGAACTAGTAGTGACAAGTCCATCCCTTTGCCTATACTTTCTTTGGCCGAGAATTTATTATTCGAAGTGGGATGACATCATATATATCATCCACCTGTCCATCAAAATATTGATGGATGCACCCATCTCAAAGCATTGATGGACATATGGATTATGTATATTTAATACTAGAACTAGAAAGGACGAATCTGAGCTTAGCCTCCATAGGCAGCCTCATTGTGATGGGAATAAGCTTGGTGATGGATATTTATGAGTATGAATATAAAGAAATAATACAAACCTTCAAAGAAGCTCCACCAACAAGAAATCCATCAACATCAGGCTGTCCAGCTAGGACCTTGCAGTTTGCACCATTTACAGAACCTACAGTCATATTTCAAACATGTCAGTAGATATCGCAAGGAACTACAGAGAAAACTGAAGCTCTATGTTGGGACAATAAACATAAGCTAAATATCTGTTCGCAATTTCTCGAAGCAAGATGATTCAATAAAAAAATATCTGATTTAGTGAGAGAAGCCAGCATCTCTCGATACCTCCATATATAATCCTAGTTGATTCAGCAACTTCAGCACTCACATTTTGGCTGAGCCATTTCCTGAGACCATCATGTACCTAAGCCAAAATTTAAAGTTGAAGAGTAATGAGATAACTTATACTAGTTGAAAAGAAAATAAGTAACAAAACAGCATTTTAGAACCCCTTAGAGCATCCACAGTGGTGTTTCTCATTTTCTATAATATGGCATCTACAGTAATAGCAAATAGGGAGCGATCGTGCAGTGGTCATTTGCTATATTTTTCTCATTTACACGAGAGACGGGATATTTTTCTCATTTGATATCCCGTCTCTCTTTTTTTATTTTAAAAAAAGTGTGAGACGGTATATGATCTACCGTTTGTCAACTTTTAGAAATTAATTACTTATTAACTACTTATTAACTATTAAACCTAATTAATTAACTAAATTAAATAATATAATAATAACTAAACTTAATTAAACTTATAACTAAACCTAATAATTATACTAAGGACACCTAATTAAGAGCATCCAGAGGTTGACTATTTGACTTCATTGGGCACAGACTGGGAATCATTCCCCGTCTGACCCTTTTTAGTTTTTGTTTTTTTTGTTTTTTTTGGACCAATCAGGAACGTTCATTTAAAAAAAAATAAAAATACTAATGGCACAGACGGGATATCATTCCCCGTCTGTATACAATAAACTATATTAAAATTTGTGAGACGGGGAATCATTCCCCGTCCTCTATAATTTGAGAATTCTCAAATCGTTTCTCAAATATGAGAAACAGAGTTGAGACGTTTGCTAAAAAATGGCAAATATGAGAAATTTAGCAAACCATTGCAGCGCTCGTTTTCTAAAAAAATGGCAAAATGAGAAATTTAGCAAACCATTGTGGATGCTCTTAATAAGCAGTAATGCACAGTATGACATCCCTTGATGCATGTAGATGCCAAAGCATTTTACATTTTAACATGGACAAAACATAGGGAATTCGATTCTGTATTCCTATCTTCCATTCTTCAGTCCCTCTATTTAAGCAAACTGAGAAAATTTAATTAGTCATGAATTTAATTCCCCATGCCAAATCTAAAATCTCTCCTTCAGATGTTTCAAGATTTTTTTTGAGAGAACGTTTTGAGAATTTAGATGTCAACCTTGTCATTTAAGATTAATTATGAAAACTCCCTCTCTTCTAGGAAGAGACATGCATGATGATCTATCTGTCTACAGGTATATACAGAATCAGGCATTTGGCATGTTACCATAAATACCTGGAAATGCTAAAGAGAAGATAATACATATTTGACGAGGAAAGGGAACCTCATATTTAAATGAGGCAATATAGTATTTGTACACTCACTAACATACCCATAATGGACAATCGGTACAGTTCACATCTATATAATAAAATACAAAGAAAGCTATCAAGTGGCTCTCCTTCAATCCCCCCAAAATTTGAAAGACCCAGATCTAACCTCACAAAACACATTATACCTCCCAAAAGTTCCCCCCAAAACTCAAATTCAAATCCTCCCACCCAAAACAACTCCTTTATTTATTTAATTATTTCTCTCTCGCTATCTCCTCTTCAAAAATTTAAAAAATTAAAAAAAAAATAAAAAACTAAAAAAATTAAAAATAATTCAAAATATTCAAAAACTTATAAAAAATTATAAAAAATTACAAAAAAAATTATAATTTTTTATAAAAATTTTATAATTTTTTTGAAAAATTAACAAAATTTTAAAAAACATTTTAAAAAAAAATTTAAAAAAACATTTTTTTAAAAAAATTTAAAAAATATATTTTTTTAAATTTAAAAAACCAAAAAAAAAATAATTTTTTTAAATTTAAAAAATTAAAAAAAAATAATTTTTTTAAATTTTAAAAATTCTAAAAAAATAATTTTTTTTAAATTTAAAAATTAAAAAAAATTCAAATATTTCAAAATTTCAAAATTTTGAAAATTTGATACTCTCAAAGCAAAGCCAAATTCAATGTCGAACCCCAATCAAGAAGTCGTCGCCGAAATATTCAAAAACTTATAAAAAATTATAAAAAATTTTTAAAAAATTATAATTTTTTAAAAAAAATTTTATAATTTTTTTTAAAAATTAACAAAATTTAAAAAAATATTTTTTTAAAAAAATTTAAAAAATAATTTTTTTTATTAAATTTAAAAATTAAAAAAAATTCAAATATTTCAAAATTTCAAAATTTTGAAAATTTGATACTTTCAAAGCAAAGCCAAATTCAATGTCGAACCCCAATCAAGAAGTCGTCGCCGAAATATTCAAAAACTTATAAAAAATTATAAAAATTTTTAAAAAAATTATAATTTTTAAAAAAAAAATTTATAATTTTTTTTAAAAATTAACAAAATTTAAAAAATAATTTTTTTTAAAATTTTAAAAATAAAAAAAAATTTTTTTTTTAAATTTAAAAAATCAAAAAAAAATATTTTTTTTTAAATTTAAAAATTTAAAAAAAAAATTCAAATATTTCAAAATTTCAAAATTTTGAAAATTTGAAAATCTCAAAGCAAATCCAAATCCAATGTCGAACCCCAATCAAGAAATCGTCGCCGATATTTGATCTGCTGCTGATTCTGTATCGGTGACTCCCCTCCACCAAATCGAGCACGGATATAAAGCGACTCCGTATCGGCGACTTCCTCCACCAAATCGAGAACCTCTATATGCGATGCGACGACTCTAATTTCATCTCATTAACCGAATTCTTATTCTAATTTTTAATTTTGTGTGCAGAGGATTACTCAGTTTTTTGTTAACTCGAATTTTGTGTGTGCATGGGATCTAAGTTCAGAGAGGTATAATTGTTTTATTTTTGGGTTTAAATTTTTTTAATTTCGTGATTTATTTGATGAGTTTTTTATTGGTATTGATTTAAGGTGTACGCAAGTGAGAGATGGATTATTTGGTGGCCTCAATATGGGCTTCCAACCCATAACAGGACTGGTAAGCTGACCAGCAACCTAAAATAACTTGGCAAATATAAAACATTAATTTTTTTACTACAAGAGAAAATACTATTGTGAAGTGTTTCCTTCACTGGTTATTAGAAACCATGGATAACATAACATATAAGAACTTTTAGTGTATGTTTGGATATATAGAATTGGAATGACTGGAGTTCACCAGTGAAGGTGAAGGGTGTAAACTCTCCGCTCAAGAAAAACAGCTACAGTAAATTTGTTATTTATCCATTTTGATTTTTTTTATAAAGGTGCGATGGAGAGAAAGTGGAGATAAAAGAAATGATTAGCTTCGATTAAAGTTTTGAGAACTTAATGTATTTCATTTTGGTTGAAATAATAATAAGAGATATTTCAATTGCAAACTGAGTCTCAGACAAACAAATGTTTAGATTATTGGTATTGCAGATACCTTCATACCTGCATTTGCGTTACCATTGTATTTAGACATGCTCATAGCGGTTATGAGATTAGAGTAAGCTCTATAAAACCTATATGATAATGTCCTTTCATAACTATTATAAGCATGTAAAAGTGATGCTGAAGTTAAAAAAAAAACTCTATGCAGTGTTTCTAACAAGCTATATGCATTCCAGGTAAGTTCAAGCTAATGATAAAAAGGGCGATGGTTGAGCTTAAAGGTAGATATACTGCTTCCTCATATAATATGTTTACTAGTTCAATTAATTTGCTAGACCTCCAAAACTATTTTATATAATCAAACCAGGTGCACCGTTCTGAAGACGTGCCTAGGCACGTGTCAACGGGCAAACCTAGTTAATTTACATGTCATAATAACTATGTGTATAAAATTTGTTTGGATGCTTTTGATCATGTTTCAAGTTGTTGCAAAATGAATGGTTTTCAATTATGTAACAATTGGTACCATGCGATGAATGGAGAAGAAACTTCCAAATGAGTTCAATTTTTGTACACGTCTTACGACATAAGGAATATGATCAAATGATGAACGCCACGAATCGTCTATGTAGAGTCCCATATGTTTACAACTACTCTCTATGAGAAAAACTCTGTATGAGGAAAGCTTCCTCCTATAAGTATGAGGCTCCCTACAATATTTGGATATGTATTTCATGTCATCATCATTTCACCCCAAATGCCAAATGATGATGCAAGCAAATATTTCTTTATGCACTTAGATATATATTTAATAACTGTAATATCATATCCATCGGAGTTTTTATACTTTACCACCATTTGCATTTGTGTCCATATAACATATAAGTGGTGTCCATTGCCAAACTACAAATAGGAAATGCATAAAGAAGCTGATAATTTGTATCCACTGTCATAATTACATCCTTATCAAAATGCACAAGAAAATTTATGCAAGAGCAGAAACATGGACACAAGTGTTTTAAGATTTCATCTTATACAAAGAGTGGACAAAACTCTGCAACAAACGAGCTGTTGTGAATAATAACAACTAGTTCATTCCTACTGCACCTCACCCAGAGCTATCATGCAACAATTCACAAGTGGCCTATACTTTACTAGGATCCATGGAATTGAAAGTGGTGAGTGTAATGAGGGGAAAAGTGAAGCTTCTAGCCTCAATTTAGGAGAAACCGATAGATCTAATATGAAGGAAAGGTCCTTGACCATGAGGACTCAATTGCATCTCTATTACTTCAACTAGATATAGGGTTGAAGGTCCTTGGTTGTCTATTTGTCTTGCCACTAGATCAGGCATATGCATTCACAGAAATTACTGATTAAAACCCTCGGACCTCTCAATCTCAGGCTTTACCCTTAAGCACGTGTAAAGAAGCCAGGTATATTTGGTTGTCACTGTGCTTGCATCACATTCTCTTTTGAAAATTATAGAAACTGGATTACCTATATATAGCATATATATATATATATTAGGTAATGGCTTATAAAACAGAAGTTTGTAATGGTGAATCAAGAGATCCATTATTAACTGTAGGTAAATAGTATAGCACCAATAAAAGAATAGTTCCCATTTCCTTCTATTTGTAATCTTATCTCCAAATGATGTGGTTAATGTAATTCTCATCTCATAATGAACCTTACCATAAGTCCATAACAACCATGTAAGCATGCAATTCTCACATGCTCATGTGAGCAAGATTAGTAGACAATAGTGCGAAGTACATACAAGCAGTGCTTTGTCAGAATTGTGTCAGCACAATAGGACTGGATCAAAAATGATCTTGTAGAACAGAAGGCAATAAGTCTATATAAAATCCAGAAATTTTGTGTCTGTTTTTTCTCAATACAAGATATAACATGAAAATGGTGAATTTGCAAATCCGAAAATGTAAAGCAACCAAGCTAAATTTCAGCAGAACTTACTTCCTGGGCCTGTTCCGGGGTTGCAACCTTGCCAGTTCCAATAGCCCATACTGGCTCATAAGCTAGTACGACATTGGCCCAGTCTGATATCCGATCTGCGTAAGAAATAATCAAACATATTAACTAGGAAGTGACAGTTGGTATAGGAGAATGAATTGACAACTGAAACAGATATGAGCAAACCATAGTTTTGAAACTTGATTTAGCACAACATATGAAATACTTGATCCCCTTAGTCTAAGACCGCCATGCCTTGGCCATAATCTGATGAAAATGCCGAATAATCCAATATTAAACTATATTATGATTATGGTCTGTTGTTTTTATTTTCCTCCTATTCATAACTTTAAGTGAACCTCCTATTTCAAAAATGATTGTAAAGACATACTTATATATGCCTTCTGTGTGGCAATTAATTCTGATTCAAGTAATGTATTTTCCTCGCTATCAGAATATGACATTTATGACTTGCCAAAATGACACAAAATAAGTATATAACACTGATCAGCTCCTTCGGTCCTTCCATTAATTAATCTGAAGGTTTTTGCCTGTAGCAAATTTCAGGTTTCAACTCTCGTTTTTTGGTGCCATCATGTCAATGATGACCATGATCCTTTGTGGTATAAGTTTGATTAGTTTTCAGAGCTTAAATACTCAAGGTGGTGTATACATCTTCAAAAAAGATTCATCAAGTTTGCAATGCATAAATTAGCAAACCAAATGCATATTCTTCAAGAGAGGGAGGGGGGTAGGGAAGGAGAGATGCTTCAGTGTAGTGCACAGTAACAGACTAATATAAAAGCAAGAAGAGTAGTCCATAATTTTTTGTGGGAAAACAAACTTACCAGCAATGGCTTTTGTTTGTGCAGCAACAACATCCATAGTTGATCCTGCTTCACGCTGCTCCAGAGTTTCACCAACACATGCGATCACCTTCAGACCTTGAGACAGTGCATATGCAACCTTCTCACCAACGAACTGCATTAAAACCAAAGTAATTCAAGAAACACTATATAAAAACTACGAATTTACAGTCAAAATGTAAAAAAATAAATGAATCTAATAAAGATCAGTGAGTATATGGCTACAACTAGGCAAAAAGGGAGAGCCAGCCATTTGGTTGTCCATACATTTTCGCAATCATTTCTTGAGAACTCAAAATTTAAACACAAACGATTAGGATACAGTGGACCGATAGTTAATTAGTCAACAGAAACCTTTACGACATCAAACAGTGTCTCAGATATCTCACCTAAAGGGCCAGAAGTCAATGTGAAGTAGTGACTTGTCACTCTTTCAATTGTCGTTGCTTCTATATATCAAAAACTATTATCATCATCTTGTTTTGAGAAGATCATTAGAATTTTGTTGACCGATGTCCAACCATAACGGAGAAAGTTAAAAGCACTTTCTACACAAAAAAAATTCTTGCCTTACAGTAAACTCTACTGAAAACATAAGGTTTACTTTGTAGATAACAGTTGCATCAACCTGAAATATAAGCTTAAATTTTTTTTTATTTTTTATTTTTGTTTTTTAGTCCAACCAACAATTTAAATTATGCATTTATAATCAAAATTCAAAAATTCAATTTCTAATCGAGAACCTTGAATATATATATATATCAAGATTCAATTAAATCCACAAATTAATCTAAACTAGCATTTAATGGCAGTTTCAATTCCAACTTCAATAGTTTATAGGGGTTTAAACATGTATATCCCTAACAAATATGCTAATATCATATATGCCCCTAAAAATGTGTATTTTCATATTTGCCCCAAACAATATGAGTTTAATTTCTTATTTATCCCTAAAAATTGCCTCAGACTACCTATGTTTTGAAATTCATAAGATTAATGTCAAATTTTGGTAGGAAATGTGAAAAAGATTATGACGTTACGAAGATGTACTATAAATTTGTCCACTTTTAAAGAAAACTAAAGAAAATATGTGAAAAGTTAGATGTGTTTCGGTTGTGATTACAAATGGCTGAGATTACTAAGAATAAGAAGATAAAGTTAGAACGGTAGGGAAGGATATTCCAGTTATTTTCTATCAAGTCTATCAAAGAAATTTGAATATTTTATACTGTATTGTTGACTGTTAAATAGTTTTGAGTAAAGGGATAATTAGGATATGAAACACATATTGTTAGGGGCAAATATGAAAATATATATTTGAAAGGGGGTATATATGATATTCACATATTTGTTAGGGACATACATGTAAAATTTAAAAAAAAACCCTAGTTTATAACACCACAGTGTGTGCAGAATACATTTACTTGAACAGGTTACCTCATTTGATTCTCCCAGCAACGCTCTTCTTTCCGAATGCCCAATAATAACCCACGGAATGTTCAAATTGACAAGCATTTCCGCACTTGGGAAAAAAATAAAGATGATACACACATAAGCGAAAATAATAAAACATTAATTAATTAAATAATTAATGAGAAAGAAAGAAAGAAAGGGTGGTGGTCATATTAATTACCTAACCTCACCGGTGTAAGCACCGCCTTTCTTCACCCAGCAATTTTGCGACGACACATAAAAGTCAGAGCGCAGCGAACTCTTCACCGTCTGAAGAAACACAAACGGAGGGCTCACCACCACCTCTGCACAAAAATAAAGGAAAGGAAACCATAGATCAAAAATAAAAATTTTGAACAGAACCCAAAGATTGCAAAAAGGAAAAAATAATAATAATAATAATAATAATAATAATAATAATTGTGTTCATACCAACAACATCTTGAGATGGAACTTTGGCATCGTTCAGAGTGCTCACGATCTTCTTCACTTCCTCAGCTGTTCCATTCTACAAACCAGTTCAAAATCCCAAAACATCGCAATTAGTTAACACGTCTGCTCAAAAACAAAAAACAAACAAACCGATCGAAAAATCCAAAGGCGATTAGATCGAGAATCTAAGAATCAACCAAGTAGTAATGTCTTACGCATTTCCAGTTGCCGCCGACGAAGAATTTTCTTGCCATTTTTTGATCGATTGAAATCGCTGCCTGGTTGAAATTTGACCTAATTTCCTTCTCTTTTTTAAAAAAATCAATTTTCTTGGCTAAGAATTCAGAGTGGAGATTGGGTTTTTGGGTCTGTATGTTATATATAAAAGAATACAGCAGGGACCGATATGCTAAATTACCATGGTATCCCTATGACTAGCAAACAGTTTTCGCATCAGCTAATACTAGTGTTACCCTGCACAGACTAAAATAATTTTGAGCAACTTGTAAAATTATATGAAAATAAAAAATTTAGAGATGTCCCTTAACTATTTCATTCACAATATAATTAAAAGATGACAAATCTACATATTAATTCACATTTTCAAACAAACCAACATCATTCTATATTTCTATTCAATTAAAAAGAAATAAAAAAAACATCGAAAAATTACCGAAGTTGGGTTGTGATTCTTCTCGGACTCCTTGATGTACTTTGTTATCTCCTTCTCGACTGTGTGCTTCTTAACGACTTTCCCTCTCAAATTAAATATAATCAACATCAGAAACACACGGAGGGAACAATAGTTGATAATTACCTATATGAAAAGATGACAAATATATAGATTAACCTATTCACATTTCGAAATCAATATCGTTCTATATTTTCTATTCAATTAAAAGAAAACCCCAAAATTCTCGATGTGTGTAACTCTCCAACAATTTCAGCACAAAGACATAGGAAAACCCTAGATCCATAAATTTAGAGATGTCAAAAAAAGGTATTTTCAAAAATCACTTACAATCTTGTCAGATTCCTCTATTCTAAAACTTGCTTGCAAATACTCATATTGTCTTCGAAGTTCCTCAATATTTTTCTCCAACTGTTCTATATTACTCCTTAGTTGTGCCTCTACAAAATGATCATACCATAAAACACACATAAAATACTACAATTTCTCAAAACTTTTCAAACAAAACAAAAAATATTGAAAAGATATCACTATCTGCATGCTGTTTTCCTTGTAATTCCAGCATATTTTGAAGCTTTTATTCCAGCATATTTCGAAATTGTTCCTTATCTGGAATCTCGGCGGATACTAATATATCAATATCTTCAATAATGGTAATCTTGTCTTCTCTTCGAACAGTAATCAAGATGTGAGCATGAGGAAACCCACTTTTCTGAAATTCAATTATATTTTGATTTGTTTTAAAAATTAAATACAAAATCTTAAAAATGCTCATTTTAAATATAAGTCAAGGTTAAAAAAATATTCATAATGGAAACTTTGATCCACGTACATTTTATACAGATTATAAAACTACAAAAGTTTAATCTGCTTGATCAGATAATTCCCCATGACCTAATTTATTCCTCCCGAAGCATAATTTGATAGGAATAATTATCCTTAGGTGCTTCTTACGTAACTTATCTAAACCATGTTATTGACTCGGGCATATCACGAATGACCTTCAACATTCTTTCTCAGCAAAACAGAATACATCTTAGGATTGGGCATCATGAACATTTTTTTTGGTAAAACATAACCCATCATACCCATCTCCCCAAAACAAAATATATTCTATTCATGTTACAGACATTACCATTTTCGGCCACACAAACTCAAAATGGGTGCATTACATGTTCTATTTACATAAAGATAAACAACTTATGTCCAATGGGCATTTCGAAAAACACTTGGTTGGCATCATGAACCATGGAGATCGTACCAAAGATATAATTCATGGGTTTCTTCTCTAATTTATAATTAACCCATTATAAATAAGAAATTTATAATACTTGCTAGCAATGACTTAGACTATTATTGAGAAATAGTTTGGTCATTGATATGACCATGTGAATTTTGAGTTGATTTTGCTATACCATGTGATTTCTAATAGGCTCCTTAATTCTGCAGCCCTTTTTTGCAGCGTAAAATTACGGTGGAGGGTAGAGAAAGATAGAAAAATCGTAAGTAAAAGAGAAACTTACGGTGGAGGGTAGAGACGGCAGGGTCGGGGCGGGATCGACGACGAACGGCGACGATGGAGGGTAGAGACGGGGATCGAGGCGGGGTGGACGGCGGGCGGCGGTAGGACGGACAGGTGAGGAGATGTGATTGGGTTTTGGGATAGGGAAAGTTAGGGTTTGTGGGTTTTGGGGAGATGTGGAAGAGAAAAGATTTTTTTTGGGGGTTTGTTTAATTAATTCTGTTTTGGCAATTAGTGTGGGCTGCACATGTCAGTTCCTACTTTTGCTCTCCTTTCTCTATTTCAAAATAGAGAAAGGAGAGATGGGGTAGGCCTATTAGCTTAAGATATATATAAGGAATGGGCCCTACTAGTACGCGTCAGTTTAGTATGTTTCGTGTTCTTTACGAGGCAATGCGAATCATGCCCGCCTCCTCCATCGATTTTTCCCGTACTGACCAACTTTTTGAAAATATTCACCGATCTGACACACTTATAAAAATATTTACCCAACTGACCCAATTTTGTACACATCAGCTTTAACTGCGCTATTTGAAGTAACGACATCACTTAACTTATTTCCAATCGTGTACTCGCTCTGACTTAAAATTTTTTTTGCAAGTGTGAAAAAATCATATAACTGATGTCGTTATCCCCACCAACGACATTCACATTACAGATGCTGTCGTTAGGGATAACGACATCAGTTTTTGCATCTTCTCCTTCTCCTTTCACTTTAGATCTATTTTTTCCTCCTACCCTCGAACTCAAAATTCCAAAATTGTTTCCTTTCAAACTTCCTCTCTCCTACCTCCCCCTCCCCCTCCTACCGAAATTCAACTCCCCCATTCCCAAAATCTCTAACATTGTATTGGGTCATCTCATTCTTCATCCACAACAAATTTTCAAAGGTATCCAAGATATGGTCTAATTAGAAGGTATTATTATAACCATATGTTTTATATGTATGCATAGGCTATGCTTGTGAGTAGTTTTTGACTTGAGTATGTGTGAATATTTATGTTTAGGTATAGATTATGATATACTTATTTGGTTATATTTTGGGAAAGAAATAATTCGAGATCCGAATATTGGATATTTTTATAGCGATGTTGAGCCGACCATTATTTGGGCTCTCTGTAACTTTATATACTCACAACTAGTAGAAAATAATTTGAAGTTACGAATTTGGATATAGGTAAATTGAGTGTCAAAATTAAAGCCCGTTATGCTGCTGGTAAAGGAGAAGGACAATATTTCGTGGTGGTGCCTGTAGATAATGATAATTCACTAATGTCCATGATTGCTAGGATACTTGATCCAAATTATAGTTGGACTGCATTGGAGTTATATCTTGAGAAAATGGAGCATCCAAACACTACGCCAGTTGTTATTCCAAGTCCAACTATCGTTAGGAGTTTGAAACCATATGCCGAGTCACATTCAAGAATACCAAATACACAAGAAGACATTAACACAGCTCCAACAGAACCTATTACCATAAAATATGAGTCGCTACATCCGTTCACCTCGACACAGTATTCTCCACACCGACATGATCATGCAAGACTTTGACAACGCTATTGTTAATAACGATTTGGTAGAAGAGGAAGAAGATGCGGATCACGAGCTTGAAGTTGAGGAGGAGGATGTCGGAGAATGTCTGGTTAAGGATTGTAACGTTAATGTGCCAGTTAACAATGTGGTGTTGCCAAATCAATCAATTAGTGCATCTGTACATGAGGTTCAATCGAGTGAATGGATATCCCATGCGACCATACTTGAACATCCACAGTCTTCCGTCGACTCTTCGAAAACGGATGAACTCTCCATAGGTCAAAAATTTCCAACTAAAGATAGTATACAACATCAAGTTAAGATGTACTCCGTGAATAACCATCGAGAATTCGTGACAGTGAAATCGACCTCAAGTTTATACTATGTCAAATGTAAATACTCACTGATCAAACATTCACCAGAGGAGATTGCAGAAAATCTGGAGCTCATAAATGTAGTGGGATGTCCATGGCGATTGCGTGCAATTGTTCCAAAAGGGCAATCTTTTTCGTGGTGAAGAACATTGAAGGTTCACACACAAGTGTGAATCCAATAATGAATCAAGATCATAGTAAAATTAATTCTAAGATTGTGTTAATGATAATATTGAATGTTGTGAAGGCACAACTAGGAGTAATTTGGCAAAGAAGGCAATTAGAATTTTTTTTAGAACTGTGTATTATTTACAACTGATGTCGCTATTTCAAAGAGTAACATCAGTTATCTCATGCTGTTGTTTGGAAGAAAGATTGTGGAGGCAGAGAGTTTGGCAGAAAAAGCGATTAGAAAAAAATTTATACTAAACCTAATGCCGTTCTTCCAAACAACGACATCAAGATAACTGATGTTGTTCTTATAAATAGCGGCAACAGTTGGAAAAAATACATGAATTTTGATAAGTAAAAATTTGATATGTTGCTGCTGTTCCAAATAACGACATCAGTTATTTTCATATCGTTATTGATTGTGGAGGCAGAGAGTTTGACAGATAAACTTTTTGGTTAGAAAAAATATAGAAAACTGATGTCTTTGTTCGGAAGAACGACATCATTTGCACGGTTGCCGTTGTTGTAAAGAGAGGTAACGAGTAAAAATAAAATATTAAAAAATTTGTGCATGTTTTGAACTGTTGTCGTTATTGGGAATAACGTTACAGGTATCTGATGTTGTTATTCCCAATAATAGCATTTTTTATTTTTAATTTGCATCAAAACATGCACAAACATTCACATCTTTTCTTCATGTATTAGTCTTCAACCCAACAATGTATCAATGCTATATATTCACATCGACAACAATTTTGTCAAACAATATAGTTCCATAAGTTTACATGTGGACTCATGAAGTAGATAATTTGTGAATACCATATATCACAACACAATTATCGACAACGAATAAAATCACATTTGACCCAAATTGAACCAAAGATTACAACATAAAGTTTACGAAATTTCGTCACTCACACAAAATTTGCATGAAGTACACAATTATAACAGTACACAAAAGAGGGCAAGTACACAATTAGACACTCATAATAATCCATATACTCCCTAATTAGGCGTGTATTATTGGGGAACCCTACTCTTCCTAGATGAGTTTTTCCTCATACGTTCAACATTTTCTTGAGTCACATGTTTACTTGGGCCAACCTCCTATTCATGTCCAGCTTCCTCTTCCACAATCTCTTGTGATTGTAATTAATAACTTGCTCTCGGCCAACTTACACTCTTCTATTGCTGCCCATGTGAAGATGATGATTCATTTTGTATTGTTTGGGCTTGTCTTGGTGGTGGTTGGGGAGACTGAGCTTGTCTTGGTCGTGGTGGGGGAGATTGAGCACGTCTTGTTGGTTGGGGGGGGGGGGGGGAATGGTGAGTAGCCCCTTTTGTTTGTTCTAAAAGGGCCGCTAAGGCTGGGCCGTCTCCAACATCTTCAAGTGACAACAGACATGGATGGAGGATTTCTCACACTAGCTCCTTACAAGCTTTCGAGGCATTGCTTTTGAATACACTAGCACATTTTCACGCAATATCCCATGTGTTGTCAATCTACATCAACCATAAATTATAATAAAGGAAGTAAACCAAATTATTTTAAACAAGTAATAACAAATTGTGTACTTAACATTTAAATGAAATATTTATTAACTAACGCATAAATTTACCATTAGTTGGTACGATGAGGCCTTTGATTGATACATTGGTTGAGAAGACGAATGTGCCGGTTGTGGTTCCATTTGGTGCTTTGGGATCGATATTTGGATACCTGCTGGGATAGCTGATTTTGGAGCAATAAACAACCGTGTAACACGACGGTACCATGCCATGTAAGCTTCTTGCAAAGACCCGTCATATCGTACGATCTCTTCAAGCACTAAATCATACTTTCTCTCATTCCACATTGCGACATGCGAGCGATGGTGATCGTCCCAATCCATAGTCGGAAATATTCTTTGACCGGTAATATTGTGTAGTCTTCGGTTGTACATCCGGTTCTCCGAGATTCTTTATTGTGTATTGAATTGTCGGATGACTCAATCGGGGTAATAGAACTCCACGATGTTAAAATTTATAAGTGGAGTTCTTGTCAACCAAAGTTGTTTGTTTGTCATGCAACTTGGGGGTAGCCGTTGTAGCCGTTCGGGAGTGTATGTTGTCCAATTGACGTACTCTTCTCGGAGCTGATCGAGCTCATCCCTATAATATGTCAACACTCCACGTGGGTTATTCTCCACATGTGGCGGCCGGTCCAATAAGCTCCTAAAGGAGCCCTCATAACTACATTATCCTCAACCATTCTCCATGCATGTGATAGAACCGTTATCCGGGGACGGCCGATGTGTATTCGTTCCCAATACCAAATCTGTAATATCCCAATCGGCCCTGTAACACCATAGATTTTAAAATAATGTTTTTGAGATTAATAAATAAATTAAAATAATTTCTGATGATTTAATAAATATTTTTCTGAAATTTATCTTCTTGCACGTGCAAAACACGTGCAAATATTTTCTTGGAAAGTTCAAAGTCAGAAATTATTTTGGGAAAACCTAATATTTGTTAGTAGGTATTATTTATGAATATTCTGGATTTTTCTGATATTTATTTGACATATTTGCAAATATTACAAAAAGATGGGTTTTTGTGCAATATTACCACTTGGAGTAAAAACTCTAGAATTTTGGTTTTCTGGGCTGAGCATGATGGCCATCCAACTTAGAGGTAAAGAGTTTACTTTTTATTATAATAGATTTGGTTTATTTCGTAAATTTGTTAAAGAAGGGTCTTTTGCAAAATTGCAACTTAGAGGCAAAAATTACAAAATTCGTTTTTCTGGGTTTGAAACCAGTACCGGCCAGATTTGGAGAGTTACTTTTGATTTTAAATCTAAATTGAATTGCTTAATCTAATTTTCTAGTATAAGGATTTATATATGTAAAGATATATTCTAAAGGGATATTTTGCAAAATCTTCTCAAAACCCTAATACCCTGAATTTCGGCTATTAAAAGAGAGGTAGTAACCATCTCTTTGCTGCACAAAACAAAGGGTTTTCTTTATTATTGATTTTTTGGAGTTTCTAAGCGAAGATCTTGGATTTCTTGCGAAAGGAAGAACTTTTCTTATTCTCTTTATTATTTTGGTTGATTCTTCAATAGGTGAGTGACATATGTTTGATTCTTGTTGTTGTATGCATATTGTATGTGATGATTTGTCTATTGAATGCATGATAGATGATGGTATGATGATATAATGAATTATTGATGGATGGATGAATCAAGATTGAATTTTTCATGCAAACTATGCTATTGATGATTTAAAATTCTATATAGATGACTTGAGAATGTTAAGAACTTAGTAGGAATCATGGGTATGTTGTTTTCTTTCATATTCTTACTGGTTTGATTATATATAATGAGATTGTATGATGTAAATTGCATAAAAGTGAATAAATGAGGGTTCTTTACTGTGTATGTATATATATGATCTGTTTGGGGGTATTTCAATGAAAAGAACTTGACTAATGATTGCCGTAGATGCATATGATCAAGGGGTAAACTAATATAATCTATTGGGGTATGTGTATAACAAGTTGCAAAGAGTTTTCAGTATCAAAAGATCAAGTTTTTGAAGATTTTATAGAGTTTGATTTTCGGGTTTGTTGAACACAGCCGAAATTGCTTTTTTTGTGTTTTTTGATGTTTTCGATTGGATCTTAATTTGTTTTGATACTGAGATTGAATTGAAACATTATACTACTTATATTTGATGGATTTGATGAAGCTATTGATACTTGAACACACACCTATACATATATATTCATATTATCTGTTTTGGAAGAAGTTTTGTTGAAAAATTGATTTTTTATGAACTTGATGAGATTTTGATTTGTTTTATAAACTCTAGTATGTTAGGCAAGTTGTATTTGATCATCTCAGGGTTTTTATATTTACAATTCATGTTTAAAAGAGTATAATCATGTATCAGTCGGGAAAGTGCACAATTTTGAAACTAGTCGAGTAACAGCTAACAGTCGACTGGCCCCATTTTGAACTAAGATGTGCGGTCGACTGTTATTTGAAAAATCGTATTTTCTGGGTTTGTGCAGTCGACCATCGTTCTTTTGAACTGTTTTCGACAGTCGACTGTCACCTGCTGTTTTTGATGATTTGTTGAATTTTCTTACTGATTTCTTGGATGATTATTTCTTTACACTTATGGATTATTAATCTACTATTTTAGATGAAGTTTTTGCAACAGATTACTATAAATTACAGTGAGTTATATCTTGATTACAATAGAGTTTAACTTGCATTTCTATGACTTTATAAAGTGAAATATATACGGTTTCGAAGGAATTAATGTTTCGTGATATTCTATGACTTCAAAATACAAATCTCAATTATTTTGTGGATTTGATACTTTATTTCAGTTCTGAAAATTGGGAAATATTTGGATAAATTTGGATTTGTTTGGTTAAAAAAGTTTTCTTAACATAAACGTTTTGATGATGGAATTAAGAGTTTTATTGAAAGATTTTGTATTGATATTCGAATTGTAAGTCTCTAGGAGTTGAGTGGAATTCCTGTAAACTGACAAATGAGATTTTGTGAATTTAGACCAGTTGGGGTCTTGGGGTTGTTTTGTGGAATTATGTCTGGCAGGATACACTAACTCCAGGGAGGGGGAATTTGTGTTTTAATGATAATCAACTTAAGAACAGACACTAGTGAAGATGCGATGGAACTTGAAAAACGTAAGTATATGCTCTAAGGGTCTAGTCCAACGGATGCGTTCCAGGACTGCGTGTTATTTTGTCCCGAGAGGACAGTTGATATGTTTGCGTGTCGAGGGTCGTATTCACGGAACATACGGTGCATTCGCATGTCGAGGGTCGTCGGACATATTCACGGGATGTACTGTGTATCTGCACGTCGAGGATCGGCAGGCCTATTCGTGGGGTGCATGACAGGACGGTAATTCTCCAGTTTTTGAGCTATGCTTACATGATGTTTGCGTGTCGAGGGTTGTCAGGCCTATTCGTGGAGTATTCTGAATCTTATTTCTATCACCGTAGTAGGATTAGTTGCATAATGAGGGATTAAACCCTATAAAGTAGAAAACAATAAGGACTTGCACCGGACCTATGTAGTATGGAATGCATAGAATTCGACAAATATGCATTAGAGAGTCATCATACTGTATTTGTATTTTCTTGACTTGGTTTTATGCATGTTCCTACACTTGACACTTAGTCCAGTTTTACTTGATGTTTTCATTCTTTATTTATTGTTATTTCATATTCCATTCGTTACTACTGTTGGTATGAGTTGATTATAAATTTATTCTTTATGTTTTATTTATATTGTATTTCTTTTGATGTCACTCACACCGTTATGGCTGACCCAATAGTTTTGGGGGTTAGGATTATCTCTGGCCTCATATTTTACAGGTATGTACCTATAACTTGGGATTTGGATGCATGTGGTAGAATGATAATGTGGCTTATGTAATTTATAAAAGAATGTGTTGTAAAAGAAAGAAATTGTAATTCAAGGTGTTCAATTTTTCGCTGTGCTTTGTAAAGAATTGGTGTAATAAAAATTGAAAAATTTATTCTATATTTGGCTATGTTTACTATTACATTGAGGTAGATGCTGAGAATTGTGCCACGTAATTCTGAGATATTATATTGAAAATTCGGGGCGCTACAGGCCCAATCATTTGAATCGACCCTATTGAATAGTTGCACAAAACACGGTAAAGAGAAGCCTATGCCGCACTTTCCCAACTATAACGGTCGGCCCTATATATATTGACAATCAAGGGAAGGTATATTAGATGGGCAACATAACCCGAAGAATTTAGCACGAGTACACCACCAATCATACTAATTAAATATGCCCGAGTGTAACATTGCAATTCAAAGTTGGTCGGTTCATCTCTCAATCTAGTGTTAAACTCTTGATGGAGCAACAAACACCATATTGATTCACCGACGAAAGTACCTTTTTCGTCCCCTTCCACCTTTCTCCCAAGATATTCTCTCACTATCATTACTTTGTTGAACAAGATGTTCCCGGTCACGGCCACCCATCCATTGGAAGTCCTGTTATAATCGCTATATCTTGTAGCGTCACTATCATCTCATCAACGGGTAGGTGGAACGAGTGTCTCTGGCCTCCATCGCTTGACAAGATCGGTAAGTAATGCATGGTTGCATTTCACTTTTGTCAACATCGACATTCCATTCAAACCGACATTTAGCAAGTAGTTGCATATACGTGGGTTGGCCGGCAAAGTCATGTGCATTCGGAAACTCATATTCTTGTTCTCTCCCTTCCACACCGCTTGAGACCTATGATCTTCTTACAAATATAGTAGGGTTGGGTCTAATGGGCTCGGACCTCCAAGTGCGGCGGAAGACGACGCACCTACTGCATGACAAGAAGATGGTTGACCGACATCCATTTCTCTATCAACAAGAATAAATAATGTGTCTTGAAATTCAAATTAATAAACCATGTGTCAGCAAAATTAATTTTGAGTCAATATAACACAGCTCAACAAAATTAACAAAATTAACTTGTTTAATAAACGATGAGATGAATTTCAAATTAATAAACCATGTGTCCACTTTAAGAAATTTTGAGTCGAGATAACAAGAATTTGACAATACCCATCTCAAACTATTTGCACATATAACAATCCCCACCACAACATCTCTATACACTACATATTTATATATAAACATATCTCATATCAACATCCATTCATACATAAATATTTTATACAAATTTCTTCAACATCTAATATACTACATTGTCAATTCTCCCACCCAAAATCTGTTCTCATTAATAGGATACTACAACTCATATCGATCTCCACAACTTCTTATATACTATATAAATCTCAATCAACAAGGTCAATAAATTCAAAGGAATTAAGGGTTTCTGAATACCTACTACAATTTCGAGTCGGAGGTGATCTGTAGAATAATCTGCACCAAATTACAAGTGAACGAGGAAGAAGAGGTGCTCACAATTGGGGTTTAAGAATGAGTATTTTGTGAATTTGTTTATGATATGAAAGAGGAGTATTAGAAGGTTTCCAATAGCGACATCTAGGGTTTTAGAGTTTTAGGTTTGTGAGTGGGAGGGGAAATATATCTAAAGTGAAAGTGGAAGGAGAAGAGGGGCCCACTATTTATATGCATTGAATATTATAACTGATGCCGCTATCCCTAACAACGATATTTGTAATGTGAATGCCATTGTTGGCGATAGAGACATCAGCTATAGGATTTTTCACACCTGCAATTTTTTTTCAAGTCAGAGAGAGTACACGATTAGAAATTAGTTAATTGATAACGTTACTCCAAATAGCGGCATGCAAAATTTTTTGTTTAGAGATGCTGCTATTGGAAACAACGGTACATAATTAACCTATACCGTTATTTCCAATAGCGATTAAAATTGACGTGTACAAAACCTGGTTAGTTGGGTAAATATTTCTTAAAGTTGATCAGATCGGTCAATATTTTCAAAAAGTGGGTCAGTACGGAAAAAATTCTCCTCCTGCCGGTAGGGCTGCAAACGAATCGAGCTATTCGTGAGCTATTCGGCTCGAGCTCGGTCAAAGCTCAGTCAAAGCTCGGCTCGCCGAGCTCGAGCTCAAAATCGAGCTCGTTTCGTAAACAAGCCGAGCTCGAGCTTGATTTTTTTTTTTAAGGCTAAGTTCGCGAGCTATTCGGCTCAAATATGGTCAAACCTCGGTCAAAGCTCGGCTCGAACCGAGCTCGAGCTCGAGTCTGAAGGTATTCGGCTGGGCTCGGCTCGATTGCAACCCTACCTACCGGTAGGCGTCATTTCGTAAAGGCCCTCGGATTTAACAAAGAATCATGAGAGTGCCACTCCACTTCTTTTGTTTCAGATCCAAACCCGACCCATTAGTATGCTTGCCTGCAAAATTGATTTGGGTGGAGTTTGGCCGAATCTTGAACGGTGAAAATGGGTTTGGGTTTTTTGTGATGGCAAAGTGGTGATAGATTTGTATTGTGATACCAAGCTCTAAAAATCAAAGGATAAGAGGAGTGGGTGGTTTGAGGCTCGAGATGTCCTTTTAAAATTAGGATTTTAACATGTTCCTAACAAATAAGTGAATATCATATATGTCCCTCATAAATATATATTTTCATATTTATCCCTAATAATATATGTCACATTTCTTAATTATCCCTCTAGTTAAAAAAATTTAAAACAATGGAAAATTTTCATTTTTTTAATGGACTTAAAAAAAAATGATTGAAATATTATCTTCTCTACCATTTAAAGTTTATCATCTTCAACCTTGTAAATCTAGGCTATTTTTAATCCAACCGAGACTCATTAACTCATCTCAAAATTTCTTTATTATTTCAAAAAATGAATAAACTAACCGTGCATCTTTGAAAACTACATATTATTCTTTACGTTACATCTCCAAATTTGTCATCAATCTTGTTTTTTAACGATAGATTATAAGTATCTTCATTTATTTTTCTTAAAACTCTTCTTTTCTCATTTGATTGAATAATCTGATCTTTTAATTTGATTTCTAATTAACTCGTAAAAGTAAAATCATGGTTAACTTTGTGATATTTTATATAGGGATAAATATGAAATAAAGTCCAAATTGTTAGGAACATATACAAAATCATATATTTGTGAGGAATAATAAATGATATTATTATATTTGTTACAGGTATACACATTAAAATTACTAGTATTATACACGTGCTGTGCACGTCGGAAAAAATTGAGAGGAATGAAAAGGCAAAATTTTTTTTTAACATACACGTGCATTGCACGAGTTGGATTAAGAACAAAGGCCTTCTCCCATTATAGTAGTAGAGATTGCCAACTTCGAGGCTTTAGGTGTCCTTGTCACCTGCAACTACCCTTATCCTTTGTATTGTTAAATCGGTTTGCACGTTTGGGTCAACTTTCAGTTGTGCCTTGTGGCTGCTCTTTATCTTTTCACCAAGTATACCGAACCCGGCCCACCAAAACTAACAGCAAGAGATGAAGAGAAGAAAGAGGTTCCAATTATTTCCTTACAAAAGAGTCTTAGTTAATGGTTACCACTAAATTTGTACCTTCCAAATATTTGGCCCACTTGAATCAGTGTGCTGTACTGGTATACCTCTTTGCTGACAAGTAACAGCATCCACAGTGGTGTTTCTCATTTTCTATAATATGGCATCTACAGTAATAGCAAATAGAGAGCGATCGTGCAGTGGTCATTTGCTATATCTTTTTCATTTACACGAGAGACGGGATATGATATCCCATGATATCCCGTCTCTCTTTTTTTATTTTTAAAAAAGCGTGAAACGGTATATGATGTACCGTTTGTCAACTTTTAGAAATTAATTACTTATTAACTACTTATTAACTATTAAACCTAATTAATTAACTAAATTAAATAATATAATAATAACTAAACTTAATTAAACTTATAACTAAACCTAATTATTATACCTAACCCACCAATTAAATACCTAACCCACGTTGACTATTTGACTAGATGGGCACAGACGGGGAATCATTCCCCGTCTGACCCTTTACATATATATATTTTTTTTCGGACCAATCAGCGACGTGCATTTAAAAAAAAAAAATTACAAATGGCACAGACGGGATATCATTCCCCGTCTGATCCTTTTCTAAAAAAATAATAATAAAATATTACATACGGGATATCATTTCCCGTCTGACCCTTTTCTAAAAAAAAATAATAAAATATTACAGACGGGATATCATTCCCCGTCTGTATACAATAAACTATATTAAATTTTGTGAGACGGGGAATCATTCTCCGTCCTCTATAATTTGAGAATTCTCAATTCGTTTCTCATATTTGAGAAACAGACTTGATACGTTTGCTAAAAAATGGCAAATATGAGAAATTTAGCAAACCATTGCAGCGCTCGTTTTCTAAAAAAATGGCAAAATGAGAAATTTAGCAAACCACTGTGGATGCTCACTTGAATCAGTGTGCTGTACTGGTATACCTCTTTGCTGACAAGTAAGAGATCGAAAATTGGAATCTCGCTTGAACAAAAAAAAAATGCAATTACTATATATATTCAGAATGAAGTGTGGCTCTGTGTAGCTATGATATTATTCAAAAAAAAAATAAAAAAATAAAAATAGTAGGTCCGCCATCGAAACTTTGAATTCAGCTTGGTACATTGCCATTGCGGCAACCACTTGGGTGTTATGGTTAGACAGAAATAATTTCTATTTTCGTGCTTTATGTACTAGTATTTCTGATAACCTTACTCATATTATGCATCTTATCTCCTTTTGAGCTACAACTGCTGCCACTGGAGCGAGAGGGAGAATCACCAGAGTCTTCTGGTGGAAGAATTTGATGATGAGGAGGTAGAGTTTGGGCCCACATTGGACTGAGGGATTGGCGCTCTCCATACTCAGCAATGTTTCTTTACCCGCAGTCTCCGCCACTTGATATTTTGTATCGACCTACTGTACTCTTGGTTGTTGAATGTATGGATAATTTGACCCACCCCTAGGGTTTTGTTGGGGCCTTATATTTTATTTCCTGCTCTGTACTTTTGTATTCTCTCGATAAGTCGTATTTGTTTTATTAACGCCTTATTAATGAAACAGGGTGGTGTTATTCCACCTTTTCCCTCAAAAAAAAAAAAAAAAAAAACTTTGAATTCAGCTTCCTATGCACAAGTGTGACCATGACTCAGTGGTAATTGTACCTTTCTTTCCGCTGGTGAGTAAAGATCAAAAGTTTTAAGTCCTGCTTACACAACGAAATTTCTTAATTAATTAAAATGTACCGACAAGTTTGGGTGAATGCGGCTATGACCTCTTATATATATATATATATATATATATATATAATTCCTACTAAACTCTTATTTAGAATTTTGCAGGGATGGCATTAGGGATCCTTAGATTTTTGCAGGGATGGCATTAGGGTGGGGCTAGCCCTGAATCGGCTCGGCCCGGCCCGCTCGTCCTCGATCCGGCCCGGCCCGCCCAAATTTGGGCTGAACCGGGGCCAACCCTTCCCAAAAAACCGGTCCGGTCCGGCCCCCCCCAAAACCCAAAAAACTCGAATTCGGCCCGGCCCACAACCGACCCGGCCCGCTCAGATCCGAGACCGGGTTGAACCGGCCCGGGACGGCCTGCGGGCCGACCGTTGGATTTCTTGTTTTTTTTCCAGATTTTTAAAAAAAATATTGTGTTTGTGTAATTACTAAAATACTCTCCGACGGATCTATACTAGCTAGTTTTGGGGGTATTTTAGAAAATTCAAAAAAAATGCATATTCTATATATATAACCTTATTTCATTCGATGCTCTTCACGAATTCACTCAACTCTCTCTACTATTTCTCATTTCTCTTAACAAATCAACAACAATCAACAACAATCAACAACATTCAACTACTTTCTTGTAAGGATCAACATCAACAACATCAACAACATCCAAAAACATGAACAACATCCAACAACACTACAAGCTCTCAACTCTCTCTACCTTCATTCTTCAGTCTATATTCTACACTCATACGGTATTTTTGTATTTGTATATTTTTTAGAATTAGCATTGTAGTTTGTTCCCATTTATTTCTCTTAATTATATTGGATTTTGTTGTAATTCTTATTCTTCTTTTTTTTAGATTTTTAAAAAAAATTTGGAAAACATACACTAGTTTATTTATTTAATTGTTGTTGTTGACAATTCTTAACAAATTTATCTCTTTTATCCATATGTTAAACATTTTCCTTCTTCTTTGTCTTTATTTAAAAAAAAAAAAAAAAAAATCGTCCCCGGCCCGCCCCACCCCGACCCTCAAGTTAGGGGCCAGGGGCCAGGTCTGGGCCGACATTTTCCCGCAGAGACCTAGCCCGCCACTTCTTCCAGCCTGGCCCGCGAAAGCCTAACCCGGGTCAAATCTGCGGGGTTTCGCCCGAATGTCACCCCTAACTTTCGGAGGTAAACTATTTGATCCACATCTCTTGTTCCCTTTTCTTCTTCTTGATTTCAATTTCGATTTTGATTCTTGATTTTGTCGTTGATTTCTAAGGAGTTCATTGTAGCGACGAAAATTCTCGCCACCGTCTTAACAGATTGTTTAATTATGATTTTTGAAGTGTCTTTTATTTACTTCAAGATTATTGGGATTCTTACTCTATTCAGTAAATTCATGAATTGTGACTGAATTTGGGGATATTTGTATTTTTCGAGTTTTTTGACCCTTTTTCTCTTGGAGCTTGGGAAGTCCACAATTCGTAGAAAATCATTCCTTTGTTCATTATCTTTTCGAGTTTTTAAAATTTTTAAACTTTTTTAACCCTACTTAGTTTACATGTTTGGTAAATAACCATATCCAACTTTTTTTTGACACTAAACCCTACTGCCGTCAGTTTTTTTGACGTTCTGGCCTACTCCATTTTGACACCATTTACTTTTGTGTGAAATATCTTAAATACCCATATTAGTTCAGTTTAATTACTAAAATTACCAATCCATCATCACCGTCCATCATCATCATCATCATCACTACCATCTTTTTCTCCTTCATTAATTTTAATCTCATGATTAGTTTTAATCACATCATTAATTTAAATTTTAATCACATTATTAATTTTAATTTTTATTCTCCATCCCCTCCGACATTATTAATTTTAATTATAATTTCCATCAACCACCAACACCTTCTCGAATCTCCCCTCCCCGCCTCACCTTCGACCAACAACCACTACTACCACCACCACCTCCTTCTTCATTCAATCATTCATCTCCTTCACCTTCCTCAAATCCAAACCTCCACCACCACCCCATCCCCCCTCGACTCTCTCACCTCCCACTCAAATCTAACCCCCCCTTCTCCTACCTCAAATCATACCACCATCGCCTACCTCTCTTCATTAAAAGTTTCAAATCCAAATAACTTCCACCACCACCACCACCACCACCACCTTATCCTCTCAACCCCCCCCCCCCCCCCACCCCCACCCCTCACATTCTCCTACCTCAAATCATTTAACTCCCACCATCGCCATCACCTACATCTCCCTATTAAAATTTTCAAACCCAAATAACTTCCACCACCACCACCACTTCATCCTCTTGCGAGTTTCTTACCTCCCACTCAGATCTGAATAACCACCACCACCCCCTCCTTCTCCTACCTCAAATCCTTCACCTTCCACCACCACCTCCTCGATTCCCTAACCACCCACCCAAACCACCACCACCCTTTTTTTTCTCTATCAAATCCCTCATTTCCATCAATTTAGGGTACTTTTTCCTAACTATATCCAAATAATAAAATTAAAAATAATAAAAAACAATAAGGTTAATTTGGTCATTGAAAAATGAAAACAGTAGCACGTGCTCGCACTGTTGGGTTTATGTCTTGCATATGAGATTGGATAAGAAGACGATAAAACGATGGAGAGACAAAGATGATTGGAAATGGAGTGGAGGCAAGAAACAGTCAGCAGAAGACAATAGTGGGGTTACGGTCGACTGGACCTTGGGGTTGGTCGACTGCTCTACTGCAGCGAGACAGCAGTCGACTGCGCGGTCGACCGGTTTGCTCTTGGGTGGACTTCAGAAGGTTGCGGTCGACCGTACCTTGGGGGTAGGTCGAACGACAGCGGTGCAGATGGGTTTTCGGGTTTGAATCTAGGTGATTCGTGAATAGCCCAACTTGCACTTCAAGTTGGATCATGTGGCTCCTATCGTAGGGTTATCTCTTATGTACTATCCAATGGCTATTGTAACAAGATATTAACTTAGGGTTTGTCTCTAGATCTATATAAATAATTGTAATGCCTCATAGATCCAAGACGATTCTATTGAGTGCCAAATAGAAGAAGAGAGTACTTCATCTGAGAGGGTGAGAGAGTTTCTCCATTGTAAGCAGTATCAAGTTCCATTAGGCTTGAGAGAGGGTCGTGGTGAGAATTGTATTCTTGTATCTTCTCTAGTTGAATAATATCTCGGTTCTTCCTCCCCCGGATTAAGGCGAAAGCCCCAACCTGTAGCGTCCCGAATTTTTAATATGATATCTTAGAAAATACGTGACACAATTTCCAGTATCAACTTCAATGTAATATTAAACCCAATTTAATACCAATAAAATTTTTCCAACTTTCATTACAATAATCAATTATATAGCACAGCGGAATACAATACATCTCAAATCATAATTCTCTGTTCTTTACAACACTTTTTATTTTACATATGTCACTAAATCACTCGAACTCAAGCATCCAAATTCGAGCCTTAAGAAATCACCTGTAAAATATGAGGCTAGAGATGATCCTTAACCCCCAAAACTAAAGGGGTCAGCCATAAAGGTGTGAGTGACATAAATCAAACGACATAAGTAAAGCATGGATTCATAAACAACATGTGATAAATAATAATACATAAAATATGACATAGCAAGGAAACATGTAAACCTCAAGTGAAGCAAAACTAAGTGTCAAGTGTAGAGAACAGGAAAACACATGCGTGAAACCAAATCAAGAAAACACAAATCTATATACTGACTCTCTAATGTGTACTTGTCGGAGTCTATGCATCTCACTCTATATAGCTCCGGTGCAAGCCCTTAACGTCTCCACATTATAGGGTTCAATCCCCGATATGCAACTAATCCTAACACGATGACTACTACGAGATAAAGATAAACTGTGGGTATTAGCCCATGCCCTGATAATTTCGGAGGTTAAACTCTATCCACAGATAATTCCAGAGACTATTTCACTCACACCTGGGAATCTTCGAGAATACCCCACACTACAAGCAATGGCACCTCATCACACGAATACCACATACGCGTCGCCTCGACTCCGATAATTCTGGAGATCAATCCCATACCACAGGTAATTTCGGAGACTATTTCACTCACACCTGGATAATTCTGGGAATTATCTTATACCGCAAGCCATACTGAGATCCATAACCCATGTTCTTGTTCATCATATCACCACTAGTGCCTGTCCTTATCATTTAGATTATTTAATTACTTAACGAATCTCCTAGAGTTGGTGTACCCTACCGGACTTAACTCAAACATCTGAACAACTAAATGTCTCAACAGGCCCAAACATAAATAACTCATCCGCTGGTATACTAGGGTCACACACACTTTCTAGAGACTCAAACTCAAATATCCAAACCAACCTTTCAACATAAATTGCTCAACTTAACATCTTGAAATATATGTGCAATAGAATAGATCAAACATTTAAAGAATAGATCATTTGAAAGATCATTCAAAATTATAAGAATACATCAGTATTAGTCGACTAATAACAATAGTAAGTCGACTGTCCAAAAAGAGAATTTCATGGTCATAAGAAAATAAACTAAGTCTTATAAGTCTACTTGTAAAAGTCATAGGTCGACTGTCCAGAGAGAAAATCCAATAATCTTTAAGAAATTATTCTAAGTATAGCAGTCGACTGAAAAGGAAATAGGTCGACTGTCCAGAGAGAAATTTACAATGACTTTAAAAATATAATTCTAAGTGTACCAGTCGACTGTAAAAGGTATAGGTCGACTGTCTAGAAGAAAATTTCGAGAAAACTAAAGAACATAACAGCCGGGTCGTATCAGTCGACTGAGAATTCATGACAGTCGACTGTCGGCCTTCAGTCTGCAGTATTTTGGTTGTGCACAATTCAACCGATACATAGTTTTACTTTATAAAAACGATTTTGATAAAAACTTATTTCTTATATAACCAAATACAACTGGTAGGACATATAATAGTTCATAAAACTAAATCAAATTGCTTGAATTCATGAAAATAGAGATTTGTTGATTCTTTCAATTAATACATGGATTGTGCATATAATAAAAATTAGAGTTTCTTACAAAATTCATTGTCCACCGAAATAGTTCGTATTCAGATCCAAACCATACAAATATCAAAATCTCAAAGAATCCCCAATTTGGGTATATCTCCTCAACTCAACTAATTTCTCAAATTTCAATTTTTCCTGACATGATCTCTGGATTCATAACTCTTCCATTCAAATTTCTCAAAACCTGAATTTCTACTACAACTCATAACCATAATCAAATTTGTAATCACATACCACTAGGGTTTCTCAAGATCAAATCGTTCATCCATCCAATCCATTATTTTCATAGTCATACTCAACCCTAATCATGCTTTCTAACAATAAAGTTCAATATCCAAGATCCATTAAACATTCATAGATCAAACAACCAATTTTATCACTCACATAAATAAACAATCAACCAATCAATTACTCACATACAACATTCAAAGAACAAACAAAACAATTATATCACTGACATACATAAAACAAACAACAAACAATTTACATCACTCACATACAACTTGCACAAAACAAAATAAAACAAAACAAGTCACTCACATTAAATGAAGAAATTCCTTGATAAGAAGCCTTTTCTTCGCGAGATCCAAAATCTTCTCCCAAATCCTCCAAAAAATAAGAAAACTCAATGTTGTGCAGCAAAAGACGGTTGTGTTTTTCTTTTAAATAGCCGGGAAAAGAAGTTTTAGGGTTTCTGGACACTTTTGCAAAATAACCCCTTGAAAATACAACTTTACATAAATAGATTCCTATACTTGGAAACTTGATAAATCATTTAAATTGAGATTTTAAAGCAAAATAGACCCCTTAACTCCAACCGGCACTGTTGAAAAGTCCAGAAAAATAGTTTTGCACTTTCACCCCTCAAAATGACAATTTTGCAAAAAGATCATTCTTTTCATAAAATTTGCAAATAGATCCAATAAATATCAAAAAAAATCTGAAAAAGTTACAAATAAATCCCAAATAATAAATAATAATTTTCCATGAAGAAATTTTAGCTTTTGAACTTCTCAAGAAAATATTTGCACGTGTTTCGCACGTGTAAAAAGATAAATTTCTAGGAAAATATTTATTAAATCTTCAAAAATCATTTTAATTCATTATAAACATTTAAAAATAATATTTAAAAATACGGGGTACTACACAACCGGGACAACTCTTGTGTGTATTGTGTGTTTGGTGTGATCTAGTCTTGCTTGGTGGTTTGTGTTGATTGTTTCAAAGATTCAACAAGATCCTCATAATTTCCTAACAAGTACTATCAGAGCAATCAGGATTCGTGGGTTTGTTCGAGTTTCTTGGAGATGGCAGATCAAAAGACGAAGATCAAGCGGTTTGACGGTAAGATCAACTTCAATATATGGAAGGTGAACATATATGATGTTTTGGTTCAAAAGGACTTGCACCTTGCCCTAGAAGAGAAGAAGACAACTGACATGCAGCAAGAAAAGTGGGATGATATTTGTTTGAAGGCCTTGAGTTTAATCCGGTTGCAATTGGTGGACGAAGTCAACTGTAATATCCTTAAGGAGAAAAGTGCGGCGAGTCTATGGGCGAGACTCAAAACTGACTATTCGAGATCGTCGTTGCTAGATAGGATGTATTGGAAAAGGAAGCTGTTTAGATAGAATGAAGGAAGGTACCCATCTTTAAGATCATATTGTGGAGTTCAATAAGGTAATATCTGAACTGAAGGCGATTAACGCTGATGATCTTAGCAAAGAAGATAAAGCTTTCAACTTGATTTATTCACTGCTAACTTCTTATGATCACCTGATAACTACCATGCTACATGGGAAATCGGCCAAGGAGACACTTACTGTAGCCGGGGTGTTAAGGGTCTGAAGGAAGACGAACTAAGAAAGGAGACTCATAAAGGAGGATCTATTTCTTTAGGGTGTTTTGCGGTGAATGGTGATACTTCAATTGGAAGGGATGCTGCACACAAGGGTAAGATTCGTTGCCATTACTGTAAAGGAGTTGGGCATTATAAGAGAGACTGTCATAAGTGGTTGAGTCAGAAGAGTGCTACTAAAGAAGGAGAACAAGCCCATATAGCCAGCGCAACTGAGTCAAGTAATAATGTTGATTGTTGTCTTCTTGTTTCAAGTTCTTCAGATGAGGATTCAAGTTGGTATCTTGATTCGGAAAGTTCTTCTTATATTTGCTTCGAGAGGAAGATGTTTTCTCCTTACAAGTCATCAACATACCGTAGTGTGAGAACGGGGAGTGGTGAGATTTGTGAAGTGGTGGGTAAGGGAACTATTGAGTTGGATACGCCAGATGGTAAAGGGTTCACACTAGAAGAGGTCATGCATATTCCTTCGATACATAAGAATCTTATATCCTTGGTTACTCTTGATACTCGTGGCTGCAGGTACACAGCTCGAGGTGGAGTTTTGACAATTTAGGAGAGTCGTCGTAAGGTAGTGAAGGGTAAGAGGGGGATTGGGCAGGTTCAACACAACCTCTACCAGCTTTGTGGGAGTAGAAAAACTCAACCGAGTGTATGGAAGCCCATTGTTCCTAAAGCATCATCTAGTAAGCCGTCACTAGAATTACCGACACGAGACTGCAATATTCGAATACCGTTGGAAGGTGGTGAGAGCCTTAGTGTAGGTGGAGTTCGTGTGGAGGGTGGCACCTCCATGATTACATCTACATGGTTGTGCCCTTGAGGGGGCATATAGCTGAGAAAAATATGTGGAGGTTTGTTCAATTAGCAGGAGAAGCCATTGAAACATGTTGTTTACAAAGTGGAGAAGAAAGATCTAGAAGAGTTTTAAATCACACATGTATGGATTCATGCGTATGCAATCCAAGGTGGAGATTGTTGGGTTTATGTCTTGCATACGAGATTGGATAAAAAGACGATAAGACGATGGAGAGACAAAGACGATTGGAAACGGAGTGGAGGCAAGAAACAGTCAGCAGAAGGCAACAGTGGGGTTGCGGTCGACTGGACCTTGGGGTCGGTCGACCGCTCTACTGTAGTGAGACATCGGTCGACTGCGCAGTCGAACGGTTTGCTCTCGAGTAGACTTCAGAAGGTTGCGGTCGACCGTACCTTGGGGGTAGGTCGACCGACAGCGACGCTGATGGATTTTCGGGTTTGAATCTAGGTGATTCGTGAATAGCCCAACTTGCTTTTCAAGTTGGATCGTGTGGCTCCTATCGTAGGGTTATCTCTTATGTACTATCCAATGGCTATTATAACAAGATATTAACTTAGGGTTTGTCTCTAGATCTATATAAATAATTGTAACGGCTCATAGATCTAAGACAATTCTATTGAGTGCCAAATAGAAGAAGAGAGTACTTCATCTGAGAGGGTGAGAAAGTTTCTCCATTGTAAGCAGCATCAAGTCCATTAGGTTTGAGAGAGGGCCGTGGTGAGAATTGTATTCTTGTATCTTTTCTAGTTGAATAATATCTCGGTTCTTCCTCTCCCGGATTAAGGCGAAAGTCCCAACCGGAACAACTCTTGTATGTATTGTGTGTTTGGTGTGATCTAGTCATGCTTGGTGGTTTGTGTTGATTGTGTCAAAGATTCAACAAGATCCTCATAATTTCCTAACAAATCCTCATAATTTCATAACCACCACCACCCCCTCCTTCTCCTACCTCAAATACTTCACCTCCCACCACCACCTCCTCGATTCCCTAACTACCCACCCAAACCACCACCACCTTTTTTTTCCTCTATAAAATCCCTTATTTCCATCAATTTAGGGTATTTTTTCCTAATTATATCCAAATAAAAAAATTTAAAATAATAAAAAATAATAAGGTTAATTTGGTCATTGAAAAATGAAAACAGTAGCATGTGCTCGCACGTGATCGAAAAACACCCAAAAATAGATGGAGTAGGCCATAATGTCTAACGAAGTAAACTTAAGTAGAGTTTTATACAAAAATATAAATTCAATATGATTATCTGCCAAACATGTAAAACTAAGTAGGGTAACCTTAAGTTTACCCTTTTAATTTTTATCATCTATTCTAATCAGATATGAAATGAAAGTGCAGATTTAGAGCATTCACACTAATTTCTGACAAATTTAGCAAATGGGCAAAATGAGAAATGACAAAAATAGAGTTTCTTGTAGTGGTCGTTTGCCAAAATATGAAAAAAGAAGAAAAAAAAGTTTCTCCGTCTGAGCAAATTTTTTATTTTCGATTTTTTTAATTTTTATATTTAATGTGAGATGGAACATAAAAATAATGTGGTGGGACTTAAAATTCACAATAACGGGACAATATTTTCTGTCCGATGCCTTTTGGAAAAAGAATCTTAGGACGGAACAATATGTTCAGTTCGATTTTTTTTTTAAAATAAAAATGTTCTTAAAAAATTATTGGATGAAACAACATGAGTCATCCGACTCATTTAAAAAATTGAAACATTAGGGGACGATGTTTCGTCCCTTATATTTTGGCAATTTTCAATTTCGTTCTCAAATTTAAGACGATAGTGTTCACCGATTTCCATAATTTGATAAAATAAGAAAGAGTGTAGTGTGTAAATTGTCAAATTATGAGAAAAAATGGTAATTTAAGAAATCGAGTGTGGATGCTCTTAGTGAACTAATGAGTACAATCTCTGAACTATTGTATACTGGCTACTCGATTCACGTTCTAGATTCCAAACGCCGGCAGCAAAACCAAACTTTAAGCATGATTTGATTTTTTATTCTTCATTTAGTACATAATACAAGGTATAAATTTATTGTTATTGCAGTTGTTTGCAGCAAAAGCAGTTGAGTTGTGTCCTCATCATCAGGGCCGGCCTGGTTCCAGGGTCCGAGGCAAAAGTCCAAAATAATTATTTTAGAAGTTTTTAATAAATAATATAATTTTTTTTACGAGCAAAATATATATCTATATTAAAAAAAAAATATTTTTTAAACGCAAAATACATACCTATATTTAAAAAAAATACAAATTTAGGAACCGCTAAAATTATAAAAAATTTGGAGGTCCGAGGCGTAGGACAGCCTCACCAGCCTCAAGGTGAGGGCCGGCCCTGCTCATCATCATCATCATCATCATCAACAATTTTGTGATCATTCTCGTGTGTTACATATATTTTACAAAAATAATTAATAAATCATTTTCTACAAAAACTGATATATCACAACTTCACAAGAAAAAAACAAAATGGATATAACTATTAGAGAATAGGCAGAGATAAAGAGATGAACAAGCTAAATATAGTAAGTGGACTGTAATCAATTTGCCTTAAGAACATACTACGTACTCCTAACATGCAGAATTTCCTAACGAATTTGCATGTTCCTGACGAAGTGAGTCGGCTGTAATCAATCCCGCCCCTTACGTGCAGAATTTCCTTGCGAATTTGCATGTTCCTGGAAAAGTAATCAACTGTGTCATAGACTGTTTTTGTTGTAATTTCCTTTCGAGTGTTGAAATGCACCTTTAAACTAATTAATTTCCGTAGAGCTGTACCCAAGATGAAGCTCGCAAGCTTAGCCTAGCTAAAACTCTGGTTTAAATTTATTTATTTATTTAGTTTCATACAATATTTGTTAATTGGCTATGAATAAAATAATCCAGTCAAGTAGGGGTGGCAAGCGGGCTGGTTTAGCTGAAACCCGACTAGACCTGTCTGGGTTGGGCCTTTAGGTGGTCCGGTCCAACGTCGGCCCTTATAAAATATGCACCTCGGTTTGGGTTATGAAGGAACCAAAGCGGCCCGGTTTTGATTCGGGCTGCTTAGAGGACTGGCCCACTGGGTTTCGACTAGGACCGGACTAGTCCGGGCTAGCCTGGTGGGCTCAATAGTCAGCCTGGTTAAATCGGTTGTTGGGATTTTTTAGGTTATTTAAAAAAATAAATCCTAGATTACTAAATATCCATCCAACAACTAAAAACAGTTAGTTTTGAGGGGTAAAATAGGAAACCCAAAAATCTAAAATTTTATAAATAGGGTCCCCTTATATACCATTTTCTTCACACCAAAACTTACAAATAATTATCTCAACTCTCTCAATTCATTTCAAACAATTCTCTCGAGTCTCAACTCTCTCAAATTATTCCAAACAATTCTTTTAAATCTCAACTCTCTCAATTTACTCTTGCAATTTGTGAAAGAAGTGAAGAAGTATTCAAAAAGCATTCTCAATTTCTCTTGCAATTCTTATAGTGTGGTATTTTTTTAATAGTTCAATATTTGTTAGTTATTAATTTGTTGTTTGTTAATTTCATATATATATATTTTTTATATCAATTTTATAATTTTCTTACACTAATGACATCATCACGTTCACGTAGCCAAAATGGATAAGAATCCACCAATACGTTTCGCACAGGTTATGTTCCACAATTAGATACCAATAAGATTAGAGAGTTTGATAGGATTCCCGAGTTTCACCATTCTGTTCTTCCACACAATGATGATGAAATTCTTATTGAAGATACCCAAACACAAGATACCTGGAACCCATCTTCTTCCTGAAAACATATAGAACAAACTTCTGAAGTCCACAAAGATTTTGCATATATTCCATCGCAGTCAAATCTGAACGAGAGAAGTAAGGTATGTAAAAAGTGTAAAACCATTTACAAATGAAAAGTGAGTACATGGACCGGTACACTTAAACGCCACTTGGCAAGATCACACATAGACCTATTAGATGATCATCTTAACCAACCAAAGATCAACGTAGGACCGGTTATGTAGATAGTTATTTATGATCGTGGTTTTGTACGTAAGGAAATGACTAGACTCGTTATTAAGGATGAATTACTATTTTCTTATTCCAACAATATAAACCAAACAGCTTTAAACTCCCTATAATTGAATTCCTAAAAACACCGTTAAATCTGATTGTTTTAAAATCTATAAAGAGTTTAGAGAATTTTTAGTTGCTACTTTGTATTCTTTAACTTGTAAGGTTGCGTTAACTAGTGACTATTAGAAATGTTGTAACGTTGTTCCAATGATATGCATAAGTACTTATCATTAGATTGATACTGATTGGATCATTCAAAAGAGTATCATACAATTTGGATATTTGATGTATCCCCATAATTGTGTGGCTATCGCCTCACAACTCATTCAAGCATGCACTACTTATGGTATTTTTGATAATTTTTTTTATTAGTTTTGATAATACCGCCAATGATAAAAAAGACAGTTTCTTCATTAATTCAAGCATTTAACCCTTTAGAGCCTGAAATATTTCATGTCAAATGTGTATGTCATATTTTCAATTTATTTGTGTAAAATGCGTTAAAAATAGCCGAACCATATATCTTGTATGATGTACTATATTATTTTATTATAATTCTCTTGTTTTTGTGTTTGTCTTATTTATAAAATCAATCTCATTTAGCTCTTTAACTTTCAAAGAAATAAAAATAATAGGTACAGAATAAATGAAAAGCATTAAAAAAAAGACTTCACCATTTCATCCAAATCAAGGAAAGACCAACCCGTGGAGATATTGCAATAGATAAGGAATTAATTTGAGACATATTACAGTAGAAAAAGACCGAAAAGATAATTAACATGTTAAGTATCTAGCCTAGAGAGGAGGGAAATCGTCTGCTCCCAATTGGAAACCCCGGATCGCATCTAGCCAATTGGAAAATCGTCTGCTCTCCTAGAGAGGAGGGAGGACTTGGAGTCCTTAATCTTAGAGATCATAACATCGCCCTTCTTGGCAAGTGGATTTGGAGATTCCATCACCTTTATCACCTACCTTGGATTCAATGTATCAAAAATTACCGATCCTCATCTTATTGGTGGGATTTCCCTCCGTCGACCTCTCGTTCCGCCTCTCCATTTTGGAAAGGTGTTTGGAAAGCGTCTAATGCTTTTCTTTGTAGTATATCTCGCTTGTGCGCGGAGGGAACATCAGCGCACTTTTGGTCCGACTTGTGGATCGGTAACATTAAGCTGTCCTCGGCTTTCCCCTCTTTATTTCGTTTGGCCGCGCTTCCCGAGGCAACTGTAGCAGAATCCTATATTGTTATAGATAATGTGAGGCACTGGTCGATTCCCTTCATATCTGAAATCCCTAACCATCTCATTCCGCAATTCAATAACCTCTTAAGTATCCTCAATGGCTACGTTTGGTTTCCTCTAGACGGAATCTCCTGGCGCTGGACGGCGTCGGGTATCTTCACGGTCCGCTCCTTTTACCGTTTCCTCAATTCTAGAGGAACGCGTTCCTTGCTATCGCAGTTCATTTGGGAAGCTAGTGTTCCTATCAAAGTTAAAATTAATACTTGGTTAGCCTTTAACAACAAACTGCTCACAGTCGAGATTCTCAACAAAAGAAACCTCGCCTGGGGGCAACTTTGTCCGCTGTGTGATCAATTCCCGGAAGACATCCATCACCTTTTCACTCAGTGCTCGTTCATTCTCCCTCTTTGGAAGATTGTTACTTTAGCTTGGAATTTGAGAGTTATCCCTCACTCTTTATCTGTGGTTTGGGACCTCAAGCCCTCCGACAACATGTTTCGAAGTGCGTGGGTTTTAACTACTCACATCATCATATGGATCAATTGGATGGAAAGGTATAGTAGGATATTCCGTCACCATCGCAAGCCAATAACTGCTATTATAGATGAATTCTTTTTTCTGTTTAATCTCTGGGCTTCTAGCCCCTCCTTCAAAGAGGACGCCGCTCTGGCGTCAGATAAACTTATGCTAGCTTTTAACTGCCTTAAAAATATTCAGGCTTTATAATTCCCCTTACTGTTTTCTGTCACTTATGTTACTTTCTTTCATTCACTCTTTTTTATGCTTTCTTATTTTGTCATGCAGGGTTGACTCCTTCCAGGTCTCTCGCGCCCCTTGCTGTTGGTTTTGACTGGCTATCTTCTAGCCGTGTTCTTTTTGGTCCTCTTATGGACTTTTGCCTTTCTGATGGGTAGGGGAGTATTCTAGTTTGGTTTCGGTGATGGTGGTTACTGGATGTTTCTTCTGTTTTACTGCTTCTGACTGTATAGTCATGTTGGGATTTTTTTGCTACTTTCTACTATTGCTACCTTTTACTATCCATTATCCTGCTCTATCTGGGTTTTATTAGCCCTTTAATCCTCTATATTAGTTAACTTATTGCTATATTTTGAGTTTGGGTTGCTTGTTTAGTTTGAAATTTGTCTGTGCTGTTTGGTTACCTTTGGTTGATCTTATTGTTGCTTTGTTTGTGAGAGCGCTTCATCTCTTTGCTCGGCCTGTGGACTCGGTTTACAGGGATTTGCCTTGGTCCCGTTGTGGTTTTATCCTCGTGTTTGGGATTCCAACCCATCTTGTTACTGGGGTTGACCTATTGCTCGGTGGGTATATGGTTTGCACCAGTGGAGGGTTCCTCTGTGCTTGTTCCACTATGCTTTTCTCTTCTTCATTTTCCCTGCATGCGCTTACATCCTATTCTGTCTGGCTTTAGTTTTATTATCTCTATGCTCTGTATTCTTTGGGGTGTTGCTCGAGTAGGAGTCCCGATCCTAGCAGGACTGGTGGCACCTTTCTTCAGTGAGCGTTCCCCTCCAGTTTGTCGGGTCCGGCTTGCTGTCCTATAGCGCAGTATCTGGGGCATGCTGCTCTGGCGGATTCTCTCCAGTGGGCGTCCCCTCTGATGTTTCGTTATCTGACTTGTATTCTCAGTTTGTTGGATTGATTCTGTTAGCTGTAAATAGTCCTTTATTACTGTGTTTCTAGTTTTACCGCTGGTAAAACCCTATTTGTAAACTATTATTTATTTATTTTATCTGTTGGCTGGAGTCTCTAGACTCTATCCGTTTCATCAAAAAAAACATGTTAAGTATCTAACAATTATATTATACTGTTCTTGTTCAAATTAAGCGATGATAAAATTTATTGTATTGTTGGATCTATAAACTCTATCTCAAACCTAATTGAGGAAAGAAAAGTGAAAGTGATGACTTTGATATGCATCTACCGCAGAATATCTGAATGTATAAACATAAAATATAAATATGAATGAATCTTTCCAGCCATTAGATGCTTTTCTTTGGTAAAAATTTTAATCATTAAATTGATAATTAAGTTATTCTAGTTGAGAAATTAAATTATAAATTTCTATAATTTGGGAGAGTAAATTGCAAATACCCATAAATTGAGGGAGTAAATTGTAAAAGCTCGTAATTATGGAACTAAATTAAAAAAGTTATGATTGGGGGAATTAAATAAAGAGTAATGCTACATCCACTACCAAGTTCACTACATTTTTCTTCACTATCTTAGGTGGCACATTTCAATAGGTAGGAAAAGATAGAGTAGGTGGGAGAACTCTCCAATAGGAGTATGCCACCTAAGGTAGTGAAGAGAATGGTAGTGAAATTGGTAGTGGATGTAGCATTACTCTTAAATAAAAGGACTAAGTTACAAATGCTATGATTGGGTGACTATGCAAATATCCTTATTCAAGGGACTATATGGTAGAAAATCTTTCCGTTTTAAAAGAGTTTCGTTTTAAAAGAGAGGTGATTTTTAATCTTTTCGTTTTAAAAGCTTTTAAAACGAAAAGATTTTCTACCATATAGCTGGTCCATTTTAGAAATTATGTTTGAGCAGTTGTTATGTTGGAGATCTCTAGCTTATGCATCAAAGCGTTCAAATAAATGCATATATATATGCAT